>JAEQBH010004105.1:0-153925 GCA_016808115.1 Tetrastigma voinierianum
ACAAGCCTTTCAAATATTGAAACAAGAATAAATATAGAACAAGCAATGCAAAAACTTGAAGCAGGAATAAAAGTAGATAGAACAAACCCAAAAGATTGTCGTCCTTTAATTCTTTGTCTCCGAGTCTCGACCTCAGGACTTTACTCGTTAACCCCTAATCCACTTCCCTTTATATTTACAATCAAGAAATAACCAAAGAAAAAATCATTTGTGCATTCTAGGATTTTTTTTTTTTTTTGTTATTGATGTCTGCAATACCTCACTTGCCAAATTTTCTGGGGACAATTAAATTATATTTTGCTCATACATCCTTCAAAGAAAGTATCTCTATATATTATAGTCTATTTTTATTAGGAATTTGAATCATCTCATTTGGATCACCCAAACACAAGTTATGGCATCTTTATGCCAAACTGGTTGGTATGCCCAGCTCACTCGGTTACCTACTGTTTTTCTCAATTTCAGGGGTCTTAACTCCATAAATTGGTAATGGTCCCTTCTACTTATTTGAAGATATTGTTCTTAGGTTTCCCCTCCAATTTGAATCATCCAATTTGGATCACAAAAACTCAAGTTATGGAATTTTACATTCAGACTACTCTAATTTGCAAAACATAAGCAGATTTTTTTCTTGCACATAGCTCCCCTTTGAAGGATTTCTGGGCACTTTGGGGTTACAATTTGTATACCCTTCCTTCAAGTAACTTATTCTCCTAGAAGTCTAGTTTACCCAAAAATTTTAATCACTCCAATTAGGATGAAGTGAAACTCAACTATAGCCTAAGTACCAGCCTGCACATAACTAATTTTCAGAGTGAACCAGAAATTTATCCGAAACAGAGCATCACTTCAACGAATTTATGGGTCCAATTGGGTCCCAATATGGGTACCCTTACTTCATGGAGTTTGTTATACTATAAGTCTAGTGTACTTAGCAATTTGAATCACTCAATTAGGATAAAAAATGACCAAGTTATGGCAAAAACAAAAACATGGATTTGAAAAAATTTTGACAGCATCTCCTTTGAAACACCATAATTTCCTCTTCGTGATTTTCTTCCAAAACACCTCAAAACTCAAAAGAAATCATGTCAATCACTCCTAATAACATCCTAATATCATCCTAAACCAATGACAAGCAAATCCCATGGATGATTTAGGGTTTTCCCAACTCAAACATCATAAAAATAAAATTATAGGGTTTGTGTTCTTACCTTGAATCTCTTTGTTCTTCAAGCCCTAGCTTCTTCCTTCGACAATCTTGCACAAATATGGAAGATTGTCCACCAAGACTGATCTCTTACAGCCCTAGGTTTTACCACCTCTTTTCTTCTCTCCTTCTCGGAATACGTTTTTTGGCTAAGTGTGGTGTTCGATAATTTTTGAGTCCCTATGTAACTCTCCTAATGGCATTTGTCCTAACTCAATAATATTTTTTCCATAAGTCTCTATTTCATTTCCTTTAACATTTAATTTACTTTGGCATTAATCATTTCTATTTTTTTGACCCTTCGATTCCTCATTTTACAAATTCAAATTTGCCCTTTACACTTAGTTAATTTTAAGTTGATCTTTTAAATCTTATCAAATAACAATCAATATTCATTTAACAATTCTCGGAAATACCTAAGTTTGGCTCAATTTATACGAATATATAACAAAATTATAAAAAAATTCTCAGATATTTTTAGGCGTTACATCACGCGTGGTGGTGATCTCTAAGTCGGGTGGCGCGATTCTGTGACTATGACCAGCTGGATCTCTGGTGGTCGATCTCTACAGAATCGGTTGGCGCGTTCTTGACACTTGACCCGGTATGAATCATCTGTGGGTCAATCTCGTCCCGGTGGCGAGTTCAGCGACTGCCGGCCCAGCATAGATCACATCTAGCTGGTCAATCTCTAAGTCCGGGTGGCGCAGTTCAGCCGCACCTTTCGACCCGGCTCGATCACATCTAGGCCCGGTCAATCTCTAAATCAGGGTGGCGCGGTTCCATGGCCTGCACGGCCCGGCTATAGATCACTTCTGGGTGGTCGATCTCTAAGTCGGGTAGCGCGGTTCCTTTGTTTGCCCGGGCCAGCCTCGTCACATGTTGGTTACAATCTCTAAGTCCGGGTGGCGCAGTTCACTAACCTACCCAGATCACATCTAGTTGGTCAATCTCTAAGTCAGAAATTAGGCGCGAGTTCAGCGACTGCCGGCCCAGAGCATAGATCACATCTATACGGTCAATCTCTAAGTCGGGTGGCATAGCTCCTTTGACTGCCGTGACATAGATCCCATCTAGGCCCGGTCGATCCTGGTCAGGGAGCGCGGTTCAATAACTTTTGCCCGGCCTAGCATCGACTAGTCAAAATCACAAGTCAGGCTCTCTATAGGTAAACTACACCAATGTATATACTCAAAAACATTGAAACAAAACTGGTGAGAATCCATATGGGGCGGTGCCGAAACACCCCACGAAGAAATGACCAAGCGAAAAGCAAATTGTTGGTGTGACACTAAATAAAACAAGTCTCGCCTCGACAGGCTTAAACTCTACTCGGTAAGTCAGTTGGAAGAGCTGCTGTCTTCTTGATCATTGGAAAAGTGCCTCCTCTGGCCCGCGGCTGGACTATTCTCAAGCAGTCCTCCCCATGGCTGTAATCGGATCATGGCATGTAGAAGCCCAGCTGAGGCGGCCCGAGGATGCGAAAACTGCGGTCAGTGGGCTGAAAGTTCGACATTCCCTCCGGGATTTGAGGCTTGCTCCCACATATGTTGTGCATGAAAGCGCAACAGCCGTAGCCATAATTGAAAAGCGTATCATTTGC
The DNA here is from genome assembly GCA_016808115.1 of Tetrastigma voinierianum. Lineage (NCBI taxonomy): Eukaryota > Viridiplantae > Streptophyta > Magnoliopsida > Vitales > Vitaceae > Tetrastigma > Tetrastigma voinierianum. The sequence continues at coordinate 2,814 of JAEQBH010004105.1, forward strand.
GAGTCAGTCGGCCTCCATCGGCTCCTGCCGGCCAGCGGCGCTTCTCCGGGAAGGCAGCGAAGTCATCCCTTTAAAGCCACAGGCTATATGACCAAGCAAGTTTTCATGCGCCAAATGGCCATTCTCTTCTTATGCTTTCTTACAAGCCTCCTGGCTGGCCAATGCCTCTGACGACTCCATGTTGAATTCCGCCCTCAGCGAGCCTTTCCGTTGAACCGGCGAGCTGGCCTGTCATCTTTCGGGTGTGCAGTATGAAGTCGCGACTTGGCCATCGCCGCTTCATGGCACGCCGCATCTCTCTCAGACTTGGCCCGGGCGGCTCTCTCAGCAGATTCTCTAGCCTCACAGCTCCGGCGGGTAACGCAAACTTCATTTCTTTAGTGAGGCGCTCTGTCCTTGTGTGCACTTTGACAAAATAGTGCGGCGCTCGGCGTCCACATACATACAGAAAGCTCAGGAAACTCGTGATCGCTGCCAGGCCATATGTTCACGAAGCGGCGACTACGACTGCGAGCGAGCCTATTAACAGCGAGAAAATAGTGGTATCTTAAAACCACTCGGCGAACCACTATCTTACCCGGCTGAGTTGTGAACAAAGTTGCGATTTCGGACACGTATCCGTCATGTCAATGATCACTTGAAAATCCTCCTTCGAGGTGTTAGAAGCCGGGGCGATCCCTTAGAATAATCTTCAGTGACCCGTACTGAGGTGGAGTACAAACTATTTAGCAATCGGCGCGGACGCTCAGCGATAGAAAGACTCAGCGGTCTGATATATCTTCGCCTCCTCCTGCGGGGGCGATATCTCCACTCTCGGAGGCTCCATCCCGCAGGGAGGAAGGTAGTTATGGGTTATCACCTGGTCCAGCCGGTTGGGCTTAGGCAGTTCGGACCGCATATGCTTCGATTTTCTTGGTCACTCCTCGCCCCAATCTGAAGGCGGGATTACTTGGAGTGCTTGCGGGTCGGGATGCTTCCCCTCGTTAGGTCCCCGATCGGCCAAGCCCCGTCGGCCTAAGCTCCACTGTTGGCCCCGGTCGGAGGGAGCAAGGATGGTTGTGCGGTCCCACAGAACTTAAGTCGATGCTTGGTGATCATCGCCCGGTAGTTTAACAAGTTCTGAGTTAGGCGGGCGCGTCAGGTCGCCACTCGACTCACTGTCGCTTTCTTTTGCGGGTGGCGCAAGCGATCAAAGCGTTGCGGTTCTCATAAGTTATTCTTCCTCGAATCCTGGGAACCGTCCGCGTCGTCAGGGATCCAAGGTATAAAATTATCACCCTTGGACCCCGGCATATTCCGACGCCCGAGCGCCTTTTTCCGCTTAACCTTTACCACTCGAGGGGCAGCCCCGGCTACTTGAGCGAGAGGGAGGAAGCGTTCGGGACGGCCTTTTTTGGCTCTCCGACTAGGAACGAAGAAACCGAACTGGCTAAACGAGGAAGCCAGATGACCTCGTTAAACGGGCCCCAGCGCTCCCGACTTGATGCCTCGTTACTGATCCACCAGAAGGCTGTGGCCAGCGAAAGCTAGGCGTCGCGCCGCCATCATGAAACACAAAGTGCTCCCACTTCTGCGTTCGAAGCGGCAGTAGGGGATATTTGAAGGGTATAAGAAGAAAACGAGTTGCGTCTCCGCGGAAGATATATTCTCTCGGGTAAGCAGGACATGGTAGTGGCGCTCCGCTGAAATCAAAGTGGCCGGATCTTCTCGATACTCGTCTTCTCCGCCCCATTCACCGACCTTCCTTTCAAGCCTTTCTGCATGAATAACCAACGGTTAATACATCATAACGTCGGGATATATCTTGATAAGCTAAGTAGAAGCACAATACAGGACACGGAAGGATTAGAGGCAGGGGTCGATCAACGACAACTTAGAGAGGAACGGGGTCTAATCTGGGACCCCTCCTTGCAGTAGCGCCCACCTTTCGGCCTCCATCTTGGGCGAGTCGAGAGACCCGTTCACGATCTGGTCGTGGGCTCCAAAGCGACATGGACATCAGGCCACCCAGGCCCTATGTTGGGAAATGTGAGTCAGCTCCGCAACGTGGGGTCCATTTGGTACAAATGGTTGGCCTGTGGGCGTTGATTGGGATGCAGTCACATTGGGGTGTATAGGCGGGAGGCGCCGGAATTAAAGTGTAAAAATTGTTTGACCATGGCCGGCACGGGAGTAACCTGTTTGAGATGCTCGGGTCAAAAACATTGTTGTGTTCTATAAGGTGGGCTCATCGGACCTATCCACGACCCGGAAGCTAATGTAGTTGGACACCTCATGATAACTCATTAATTCCTCCCAGTGATCGAGAGACGAGATGATGCTACTATTGAAATGGCGGGTGTGCCGAGCGACCACTCGTGGAAGTTTCTTCCTGGCCCCTCGCCATTCTACAAGGAGATCAAAAGGAAAAGGAAAAACAAATATTAAACTCTACACCTAATGGGGTACAAGGCATGCCCAGGCCCAAAATAAGGGCACCGCCGGACGAGACGACTTTTAGTCCTGCCGAGCCTTAGGCAATAGAGCCCGTCGCCGGCCCAGAACCAACACTATTAAGGAACAATGATAGTTACCTATGAAATGAAGTGCACGAATGCCTGCAGCGATGGCTCTAAAACGAACGCAAGGTAGAACCGGCCTATTCGCAGTGGTTAGTCGCCAAAAGGAAAGAAGATAAACCAAAATGAGACGAAAAGGAAAAAGGTATGGCTTCATGATGTCTATCTATATATAGTCGCCTAGGGTCTGTAGTCGCATTTAATGCAGCGGCGAACGATCGTCTGTCTAAGATCTGAACCGACGCGACGGTTCACACTCTAGGGCACTGTGGACTAAGAAGGGCCAAGCCCAAAGGCCTTCCTCTCGGATGGACAAACAGGCCCATTAACCCATCTTATAGTAACCAAATGGCCGCAATTAGATAGAATTATAGAATATCCACACACATTTATAATAAGGCACAGTAATAATAAAAAACTACAACTTTATTAATTGCACCAAAAAGGTGTTTGATATTACATAGCATTGCTTGTTGCCAAGCAATGTTTTATAATACATTCCGAGCTTACAAAACATCTAAAGTAGATGAAGCATCTATGTCGGATCAAGACGGAAACTCTATGAAAGCCAAAAAGGAGGAAGGTGGTGATGGAAATTTCAAGCGAGGAAATACGAGAAAGCCCCAGAACTGAGAGGCCCAGATGAGGATGGGATGACGAAGGCCAGTTCCGTGACTGCCCAAAAGGCGGGGAGGAGAAGGAGGATGAAGGACTGTATGGTGGAAGCTTGAGCAACCCCTGCGGGATTGCTTGAGTGGGTGTACTTGGATCACGAGAGGCTGCCATTGAGTTTAGAACACGAAACACCTCCACAGAACATTCCAGACTCAGCTCGAAGACCATCTCCGTCTCTAACCATCTCATGCGAATAAGCGCATCTCAACTAATGGAAATCCGCAATGAAGCCCTCATCCATGACCCCTTCACTTCATGGTCACCAACTTGACTATCGTGCCTTTCTCTACCGGATGAACACGGATACCCAACAATCTTTGTCAGTCTCTAGTCTTTTATAGCAATCCTCCAATCTTGGAATCAATATAGCATCCAATGCAGTTCCAAAAAATCATAAAATTCACATTGAACAGTATTGATTGTCTACTGTTCCCAATGAAGTGACGGTCAAGCTTGTTCTTTTTCCAACCGGGGGTGACCGCTCCCCCGATAGGAAAAAGGGGGGCATTGTGGGTACCGTAGGCCCGTGCCTAGTTCCATTAGCCAGTTGGCCGGCCCAAGGACCCTCCTAAGATCAAGCCCAATAACCAGTCGGCCCAGGAACGCCCGGGGCATCTCTCATCCCGGATGCCTCGTCACGGGTCTTGTTAAATCCCAGTCTGTATCTTTCCGAGATACTTCCCGGGCACTACTTATCCGGACGCCTTGTCTTACAGATGATGGAAACAACTTCTAGTGAAACTACCAAACCATTTCTTCATAATATAAATGCAAATTTCCCACGAACTTGTCTCTCCGTATCGAATGAATAGGAAGGCACTCATGCTGACGAATCGGAAGCGGTTACATAAAGAGCCAGAGTCACCCTTTCAAAATAAGAGCCATCTCTCCCTACCATTAGGGAGAAATCGTCTCTTCTATAAAGAAAGGCAATTTTCTTTCCCTTTCCATAAAAGAGAGCAAGTTACTCAAAAAGATGCGAGATTACGGATCGAGGCTATTGTTGCTCAAAATAAGTCTTCAGAAAAAGACTAACTTTGTCATCGGACGACGGAACACCACGTCGTCTTCTTTTTTGTTTACAACGATTCTGGTATTAAGCTGGTGAATCTTACGGCGATCCGGTGACTGCGAGGAAGTCGGGGAGACTTGAGGATGTTTGAATTATATTAGGGTTTGTGGGTAAGATAAATGAAGTGTATTTTAGGGAGACAAATTTTCTTTTGTCACTACATGGACTCTTTATCAAATATTTGGGTTCTTTCTCAATTATTTTGTTCAAATACGATTTAGGTTAAGTTTGATAAGTTTTAAGCCTAAATTTTCAAATATTTCATACTAGGGCCCCCATAACATAGTTTTCCCTAAAAAGTACACTACTTATGCAAGCAGGTACACAGGAGGAAAACAAAAAATTTGCCATTGGAGGCATGTAAACTTAATTGATGTTTTGTTTTGTTTTTGTTTTTGTTTTTATTTTGGGCTAAATTAAGGATCAGTTGGACTTCCCATGGAAATTGAATGGTAACAGATGTGCCTTATGTAAATTTGAAGAAGGGAAGTCTATTACGATAAATAGTGTTTCGTTGGTAAAGGAACTGTCAACTTTTCCTCAACTTTGGCTAAAATTCTTCAGAAAGATGACTGGTAAATTCAGAAAGAAAAGCGATGGACACACATGCTCTGTGGTAACTAAAGAAACTATGAACTAATTTATTTAAATGAAAATACTGGGTTTTCATCATCCCATGTTTGCTATTTGAGGGAATACATTCAAAAGGTACTCGTTGGTGATGTTTGATAACATGTACTTTCATACTTATTCAACTAAATCATTGTGGTGGGAAACGCAAGCCAAGCCCAAATTTTCGTTCTGCTTCCAGTCAAATAAGGAGAATTCATTTGAGCCTTTTATTACTAAGGATAAGAGCAGAAGATCATCCGAGGTTGGATAAGGTGCCTGAAGGACTAAAAGCAATTGAGCATAAAACCTTAAAAGATGAAATAGCTGAGTTTGCGGAAGATTTTCACGGAGAAAAGTTAAAAGAGACTGAGATTCATGAGGTGGCGGTGACCGAACAGTTGGATGTGGTTGTAATGAGCATTCAGTGGTTGAGCTTTCGATCTGAATAACTCCAGGAAAGAGTCGAGCGCCGAGGCGTAAAATCAGCACCGCTTTACTTTCTTCATCCAAATAGCCTTGTTTGCTGGTGCTCTTGAAAATTTATTCAATGTTCAAAAAGACAGAAATAAAAAGGCAGAAGCGCGTTTAGCTATCACTGTACAAAAGATCTCCAATTAAAAAAGATAAAACCACAAACACATCCATATGGAGTCTATGCATTGGTGGTGTCATCATGATGAAGAGGTATCTGTTTGGTGTGATGGTTCTTTAATTGATTGTGCTTTGTTGTTAATATCATGTACAACGGTACTAGTTTTCTTACCCTAACTTTCAAACTCCAATGCCAGGCCAATATGCAAAATACGATGCTTAATGTCTCTAAAGCTGAAAGAAAGACCATGGCAGAATTTTGAAGAGTGGCAGAATTTTGGATTAAATAACAATAATAACAAATGAAAAGCAGGTAACATACCCGAAGCTGTAAAGAATTGAAAGAAACCCAAACTTGAATGTGTTCTTAAAATTTTTCACTCAATTCATTTGCAATCAAATTAACCAAAAAATCACAAAGAATCTTGTTCTTTTCTTTTTGTTGTGATGTTTGGCTGCTATGAACAATAGAAACATGCCTAGGTTAGGTTACCCAGTGCCATGCAAGACGGTGTTGTTCCTAATGACGAGAATTTGGATATGTTTGTTCCTTGCTGAAAAACACAGAACACAAACCCTGAAAATTATTTTTGTTATTTGAATTTGTGTTTTTGTGTTCTCTATGCTTTTTAATAACAAAAAATATATTGAAATCAAACATATTCTTCATATTTCCATCGTTGTCCTTGGTTTTTGAAAACAGAAAAAAAGTTATAAAAAACAGTAAACAGACAAGCTCTTTATAACAAAATTTGAAGGTAGCTTGGATAGAAACCTCCTCTAAATTATTATATTATTCAGGTTATTAAATAAAGTTTTTTAATGAAATCATCATTAAAAACTAAAAATCAAACTTTTAAGCTATCAATCCTTTCTGCCATGATGAAGATGAAAGAAAAAAAAATTAAATTAAACTTTATACATTACTTTTTTTAAAGTCAACAAGTGGAAAAACCAAAGGGTAATTTGATTAAAAAACCTTCTTAAAGCTAAATTTTAGAAATTTAACCTTTCATTAATTTTTAACCTCATTTTGACAAAAATATCTTTAGTGTTTTCTTATAAAAATAACCATTTCTTTTAAAAGATATATGTAAATACATGAAATAGCTAAGAGCATTTTTGTTCACAATATATCATTCTCCAAAAAGAAACATGGAAATGAAAATATATGAGGTGTTTTAGAATCCAAAGATTCAAAACCACAAACAACGAAAGAATGAAAGCATTCACTTACCACAATCGATATACTAAAAGCCTGTAAGGTAGATTTTGGAATCACCAATTGCTCTTCACTCCCATGTTTAAATCTTTACTTTTTAATTATATTATCAATTTCAACATTCCTTGCCAAATAAAATTTTCAAACTCCAAGCATGACTTCACAAATTTTAATTCTTTCTATTTGTTTTTCAATCTAAGTTTCCAATTTCAATCTCTCCAAAATTTAAATCCCCAATTTTCAACATTCAAAGACTAAATTTTCAAAATTTTAAAGTTTAATTTACAAACTAAATTTTCAATTTCAAAATCCACCCTAATTTCTAAAATTCTGATTTAATTTTAAAATTTAAATTTGAATTCTAAATTTTTAAATTAAGTTTTCAATTTCGAATTTATACTTTCTCAATTTCTAAAATTCAATGCCCTTAAATTTTCAAATCTATTTTCCCAATTTTCAATTTCAAATTCTTAAATTCTAATTTTAAATTCAAGTTCCAATTTCAAAATTCAAATTCATTTTCTCACTTTTAAACTTTGCTATTTCTTTAAATTTTAATTTCTTCAAATTCTCAATTTTCATTATTCAAATTTCCAATTTAAAATTTCAACTCTAAATCTCCCAAATTCAATCACAATTTCCTAAATTCTCACTTAAACTTCAAATTTTCAAAACTAAATCCCCACTAAATTCAAAGTCTCATTTTTCAAAATTCAAATTTCCAAGTGTTCAAAACTAAATTTCACTTTCAAAATTCATTTTCCAAATAGTTTTTAAATTTCAATCATATGATTAATTCTATAATTAAATAAATGGAATTTATGGATGAATTTTGTGTAATAAATAAATAGGCTTTAGGTGGGACTCAAAATATCTCAGTGTACGCTCTTTTTAATAAATAATCCAGCTCTTGGTCTATAACTCAACTCCTAACTTCACCATGAATATTTTGTGTTTGTTATTGTGTCTAACCTTGTTTTTTATTGATAGCTATTGCTTTCGATTCATCTCCAAGGTATATACTCTTTCCCTGTTTGACTCTTATTTATTTATTCATTTATCTATTTATTTATCAATTGTTGAACGTGCACTCATATTATTATTAGTAATAATTCTTGGTTACCATTGCTCAACTATCCAATTGTCATATTTAACTTAGTTTGATCAAGAGAGACCCGATCATAGAGGTTTGTGAGGGTGTTACAATTCACTACCATACTTACCCAATAGGTAACATGACCTTCAAATTTGGACTTGATTTTTCTCAAATTTGTATTTTATTAAAAAAAAAAAAGTTGCATTAGGGTTTTATTTCTAATTTTGTTTTTCCCTTTAAAAAAATAAACAAAAGTAAGTGGTGGCTCATCTCATGGAGTGATCTCTATTTGGCGATGTCTCAATCTTCCCTATATCAAAATGTCAATTGCGTACCTCCTTCTCTACTCATCTAGTCGACCAAGAATCTCTAAATGTTTCTATCCAAGAAGCCTTGAAGTCTCAAATTCCTTTGAGGTATCAATATTTTCCATATCTTCAATGGGATGTTGATCGGCATCCGATAAAAGGAGATGTTGAAAGGCACCTCCTAGATTTTTCTTAGCGGTTTTTTGCTTTTTTCTTGTAGCTTTCGTGCCCGTTTAGAGTTTATAACTTATTTGGAAAACGTGTTTTTCACTAAATAATCTTATAATGTTACTTCAACACAAATCAATAATTTCTTCCTTCTTCAAGCTTCAACCTCTTTGGAACATAAATATATTTATTATTTCTTTTTATAGAAGAAAGATGTTTATTATAGGGTATGTTTGTTTTTATGAAAAGTGTTAGGTAAAACTTGAGTACTATCAAATGTGTTAGGTGTATTCCTCATACTCTAAGGTTTATTGTAATGTATCAAAGGTTGGTTGTAACTTATCAAATATTTTTTAAATCAGTAGACCTTGTCTTGGTATCGTACTTAAGGTTTTTGTCATTTTCATTTTTATTAAAAAAAAAAAAGCAAAACATAAAAATATATCAGTAATTTAAGAAAAAAAAGTTTAGATTTTTCCCTCTTAATGTATGAATATAAATTGAGGTGATTTTTTATAATTATAAGAGGATTCTTCCACTTTTATTTATATATATCTATATACTAATAAAATTCTAAAATTGCACAAATCATGCACGATCATTAAAATTAAGTATTTTATATTTATTTTATTTAAGAAATAAGAAATATATGAAAGTTACATTAATGAATAGGTTACCAAGAAAATAAACTATTAATTTAGAGTCAAAATTATGATAAATAAAAAATGAAGCAACCTAACTTGTGATAAGGAGTTACCTTGGTTGACTTGATCAAATTACTTAAAAACAATATTGTATATTTTTTCAATCACTTTTCTATAACAAAAAGCAATGTTTATTTAGAGAAATATGAGATTCCTTTTCAAAAGATCAAAAGCACTAAAACTTTAAAATAGTTTTTGTATTTACTGTTTTCCTAGTTCTCCTCGTTTTCCTATGTCATCAGGGTCATCAGGGTCTAGCTTTCGAAAGAGGAATCTTTATTCCACTGGAACCTTGCTTATGGGGAGAGATTTAATTGAGAAGAAAAATAAGAGCCAAGTGCAATGCAAGCACATTTTCCAATTAATAATTGAAGATGGGTGGGATGCCATGAACAAGTTCTTAGTAGAACATAGGCAATCCTAGTATTCTATTAATGTTTGTGCTGGCTACTAATTCCTTCACCATCTCAGGAGAAATCTCATTATCTAACTCATAATAGTATTTCGCCATGTACACATTGTTCCAAATGGACATTATGACCATTAGAACTAAGGCAAAGGCCAATGGTAGATATCCTCCATAATCAAACTTGTAGGATATGAGTTTTCCATACCATGATCATTACAAGTACCATAAATGACGATGTCAGGGTCATCACGAACACCACAGCAATCCCTACACCAACAAAGACTCACAATGATGATCAATTTGAAACATCACTTTAGCTCAAAAATGTCATTGTGCTGTGGATTACCATATGCATTTCCTATCTTTGTAGTAGTCCTAAACCCAATAGTGACCCCCCACACAAGCAAGCATCGTGGTTGCACTACCTCAAGAATGGCTAATTTGTCATTCAAAGTGATGTATGGACAATCTTAACCCGAGGAAAGCACCCCAGTAAGAGCGATTACGGGATTATGGAGAAAGTCCCAAAAATCATAACTTGACTGGCATTGATGAACGTCGACATAACCACAACAAACATCGGCCATTACAGACCATCTACAACGAAGAAAACCAACCTCAATGAACTAATAAAAGAACCAACAAGAAGAAGACATAAAGTAGACTCTTAAGGAAAAAATTTCACATGGTATGGAATTGAAGAAAAGGTCACCAACATCTTCATGGTGTTTTCGAAGAAAAGAGGCTTGTCCAGTATACGCTATATAAGAGTTGGGTAGTTGACAGTGCACATACTTGTACTTATTGAACAATGAAGTGGCCAACATAAAAAAAAATCCCTCTCTTCCTACATTTTCCCAGTTACTATACGTTTGAGATTAATTTTGCCAAGTTATTCATAAAGGAGAATTGATTGAAAAATTATGATGGGTCCCTATTTCAATTTATTTAAAAATTTATGATTAAAACCTAAACCAAAGCCGTCCACTAGTTTCAGATTTAAGGTTTTTGTCATCTTTTATTTTTATTAAAAAAACATAAAAATGCATCGCACTTAGGAAAAAAGGTTTAGATTTTCCTCTTAATGCATGAATATAAATTGAGGTGATTTTTTTATAATTATAAGAGATTCTTCCACTTCTATATATATACTTCAATAAAATTGCAAATTGTACAAAAGCTATGCACATGGTATGCAATAAGCTATTCATGATCATTAAAATTAATTATTTTATTTAAGATATAAGAAATATATGAAAGTCACATACAAATTAATCACAACCTTAATGAATAGGTTACCAAGAAAAGCAACTATTAATTTAAAGCTGAAAAGGATAAAATAAAAGAGGAAACAACCTAACTTCAGAGGTAAGGAATTACCTTGGTCGATTCAGTCAAATTACAAAAGAAAAAACATGATTGTGCATTTTCTCAATCCTTTCTTACTCATCGCAACAAAAAAAAAAACAATTTTTATTTAGAAAAATATGACATTCCTTTTCAAAAAAACAAAAGACTAAAACTTCTTTAAGAACAGTTTGCGTATTTTGTGTGTTTTCCTAGTTTTCCTTGTTTTCAAAATAAAAACCAGTTTTTAAAAATTGTAAACAAGCAGCCCTTAGATTTTGTCTTGTCCTTTCTTCTCGATGTATGGATATAAATTAAGGTGATCTTTTTGTTAATTATCTTAGAAAAACAATAAACATAAGATGTTGATATCATGAAAAATAGTTGAATTCAACTAACTAGAGTGACATGAACTTACACAAGGGGATTAATTCTTTCTCTTAACTCAAAATTTATGGGCTTCAAACTTGCTATAGAGTCTCTAACCAATTCTCAATAGACAAAAACCAATACGTAATTACGAAAATTGAAGAAAAAAAAAGAACGAGAGTGATTTATAGCTTATTTGACAAAGTTCTTAAAATTTGTTTATTTTTAAAAAATGATTCAAAGTTTGGAACAAGTAAAATTTGTTTTCACTTATTTTTAAATAATGGTTTTGAAAATTGTCATGATGGATAATTTATTTTTAAGATGGTTATAAAAATTATCTTGAAGTCTCCTTTTCAAAATATTAAGTGGGTCATAAAACCCATAGCCTTTATTAACTTCATCTTAATTTTGGACTCATGCATCACCATCGTAAAGATACGGTGATCCAAGCAAAGAGATGGAATTCTTGGTTAATCCCATGGAAGTTGTCATGACTCAAAATCTGTCAAGCGCAAAACTTGATCCATAGTCATAGGTCAAAAGTTTGATCCAAGGTTTCTCATAATCCAAAATTAGATCATATGAATACCTTTGGGATTTTTTCTAAGAATAAATCATAATTTGATAGTTGTAAAAAAATTCATAATTTGAGTAAAAAAAAACTTCTTTAACTACTTTCTCGCTTCACCAAAATGAGACAACACACTAAAATGTATTTGAAGCAAAAAAAATATCATCAAAGTCTCTGATATAAGTTTGGAACAATATTCCAACTATTTCATACATCAAACAATAACACTAAAAACTCCTTCCTTTAGGCTACTCTAGAACCCCTCCTTTTGGGCATTCTAAAACCCTCCCTGCACTATATGCTAATCCTTTGTAATTATATCTAGATTCAAAAAGTTATAAGAAAAATTAATTTTGCAAAGTGGATGCATAAAAGCACGTACTGCCTGGGCATTGGATTGGATTAAGACTTTTAAAGAGAGACTTTTAAAACTCTACATTCAAAAAATTCTCTATTATAAGGGTTAGATTTTCTGATGTGATGTAACCCACTTTTAAATAGAGAAGTAACCTTCTTTATGGGCTTGATGCTAATGAGATAGTTTACTTATCACCTTTTTTATGTTTCAGTTAGAGCTCGTAAATCATTCCGACTTTTAGCAAACGTTTATGTGGAATGTCGAACACTTTGTCCGTCTGTCTTAAGTTCCTCTTCAAGATATCAGAAAGTACGACAAAACCTCTTTCCAAATCCAGAGCCCTTCCCTCGCCATCACCTCGCCCGCCAACTCAAGTGCAATTATGCCCCGCAAGCACCGGGCCTCAATAACTTTTTCAATATCTTTGTCAACATCTTCTTGACACCTCCTTCCTTCAATTCGTGGTTGTATCCTGCATTCTCATTCTCGCCTATAAATCAACCCTTCTTGTAGTTCTACGTAAAACAAAGGTTCAAGTATCGGGTGTCAATGTTGGAATCATCATCATACCTTCTCTTATGAACTCTTTCAATCTTTCAACCAATAATCTCTCAAAGGGCTCTTCCTCAAACCGCGCCGTTGTACCCATACCTCACAACACAACGAAACACATATAGGTCGTCAGGGTCTACCCTTCGAAAGAGGAATCGTTCTTCCACTGGAACCTTGCTTATAGGGAGAGATTTAATTGAGACGAAAATAAGAGCCGAGTGTAATGCAGGAACATTTGCCATGTAATGCTTGAAGATGGGTGGGATGCCATGAACAAGCTCCGGTGCAGAAGATAGCTAGTCCCGCATTCCCACAATGCTTGTGCTTAGTTACAATTCCTCACCATCTCATGAGAAATCTTGTTATCTAGCTCATAATAGTATTTCCTCCTGTACACATTGTTCCAAATGTACATTATGACCATCAGAACCAACGCAAAGGCCAATGGTAGATATCCTCCCTGATCAAACTTGTAGAGGACTGAACTCAGATATAGAAGCTCAATGCTACCAATGACCACAACATATGAGATGACAAGTAGGATATGAATTTTCCATATCATGATCATTACAAGTACCATAAATGATGAGGTGAGGGTCATCACGAACACCACCGCAATCCCTACACCAACAAATACTCACAATCATGATCAATTTGAAACATCACTTAGCTCAAAAAGGTCAATAAATGTGGATTACCGTATGCATTTCCTATCTTTTTAGTAGTTCTGAACCCAATAGTGACCCCCACACAAGCCAGCATCAGAAGGTAATTCACCTCAGGAATGTACACTTGTCCTTCATGCTTCGTAGATGTATGGACAATCTTAACCCGAGGAAAGCACCCCAATGAAAGCGATTGTTGGATTATGGAGAAAGTCCCAGATATCATAGCTTGACTGGCAATGATGGACGCCAACACAGCCACAACAAACATCGGCCAGTACAGACCATCTACACCAAAGAAAACCAACCTCGATAAACCATTAAAAGAACCGACAAGAAGAAGACATAAAGTAGACTCTTAAGGACAAAATCTCACGTGGTATGGACTTGAAGAAAAGGTCACGAAAATCCTCATGGTGTTTCCGGAGAAAAGAGGCTTGTCCAGTATATGCCAATATAAGAGCTGGGTAGGTGACAAATACACATACTCATTTCTGTATCAATTTGAACCGTGAAGTGGCCAACATCAGCAAACAAAGCCTCTGTCCCTGCATTTTCCCAGGAACCATACATTTGAGATTAATTTTTCCAAGTTATTCATGAAGGAGAATTGATGGGAAAATTATGCTATAGGGTCCCTATTTCAATTTATTTAAAAACTTATGATGAAAAGACCTAAAACCAAGGTCAAGTCCATTGATTTCAAAATTATTTGATAATGATAGCAAAATATTAGATAAATTGTCCAAAACATTAGTTAAATTATCTAACAAATCTTGTGTGACGACCCTCAAAAGAAACTTTAAGACTATCAAATTCAGCAAGAAGACCTCATACCTGCCGCTTACTGTGCCGCATTCTTGGCGTTTACTAAAGCCAGACTAATGCTTATCGGACTCTTTATCAACACTTTAAATCATCAGATCTCATCTTTATTTCCAAAGCCTTTATCCCAATTTTCCAAATAAATTGGAATGGAACCCATGACATAGTTTTTCCTTGATTAATTATTATCTATATTGAAACCTGTAATGGCAAGGACAACTCACCTCAAGGGAAATCCAGGCTTGTTTCTGTTCCTTGTGAAGTAATCAATGATATACTTGGGATTAATGGCTTTAACAAACTGCTGGATCAAACTTGATGAAGTTAGACCCTAATCCTGATTAATGCAAACCAAACACAGATTATTGGAGCAAAACTGTAACCCACTTTGTCAGTTCCAAATCTTTGAACCATGAAGAGGCATACCAAGATAGCAACTGATATCCATACGATCTTATCTGTTTGCAAACAGGAAAATGGTATTTAAGATATATATTTTTTTTTCTATAAAAGTATAAGGAACATAAGAAATAAAATCTAGTCATTTTTTCAAATCGAGAAAAAAAATATAATGCTTATATTACCATTTAATTTTTCAAAATTAGTTAAAATATTATTAAAAATAATTATATGTTTTGAATACCATGATGTTATTGTAATTTGAAAATTATTTTAAAACCTATCCAAGTTAAATAGGCAGTTGCCAATGGATCAACGGAGCTACTGCACTTTACTAGTAACAATTAGACAATCTCATTTGTTATCAATAAATTTAGTTCAATGCAATTTTTTTTAGGATAATTTGATTAAAACGGTAAATAATTATACAGTAACAAATCTTGTAAATCTGGAAGGAAAAAAAAAACCTCAAAATTGACATATATATATATATATATATATACACACACATTGATTTCAAATTAGCAATGTTTTAAAAATCGAACCAATGATTGAACCAAAAAAGTTACTGGTTCACTGGTTGAACCATGGTCAAATCAGTGACATCATAAATAGATAATTAATATATTATAAAAAATAAAAATATTTCAACCGTCGGTTCGACCGATTCAATCACGGCTCTATCGGGCCAACCGCTAATTCGACAAGGTTCGAGTAGGGTTCAACCGTGGTTCAACCCTGCTCAATTGTTGGTTTGACCGGTTCAACCACCGATTTAAAGAAAAACCATTTTAACCTTAAACCTGACGGCTTTCATATCTACTCACTAAGCTTTCCATCCTGGGCCTGGATCGATCGATCCGATCTAATTTTTAAAACATCGCGAAATTAGAGAATACCTTCACATTGAATCCGGCTTCCCTTTGATACCATTCATAGCCGGATAGAACTAGGGACATGCAAAAAAAAAAAAAAGATGTACATTAAAAATAAAAACAAAAGATGTGGCTTATGTGGAAGAGACCAATGCATCATTCCTGTCTAGTCTCACTCCTCTTCAAACCCCAGCGCCCGCTTCAGCCCAACCCGGTTCACACTGCCGGTTAACCTGCTCCAGTTCTCATTTTGCTATCAAACCATCTACCATCATTTTAGGCCTGACGAATAGGCTCACCCTTAGCCCTATATTAATTTTTTAAAATACATAATGTGACTTTATTTATAAAATATATTTTGTTAAAAGTTTATTATATCAGTTAATTAAAGGTGCAACTGAATTGATGCATCAAATTTTATGATAGAGAGAAGGGTTAGAATTTAAAAAATTGGTTTTAATTCTTAGGATTATCAAGCCCAACAAATATAAGGCCTGTGGGATGGGTTGTATGTCTCTTTTTTTCTAGATAGGACGGCATATATCTATCTATTTAATCAGTCATAAGTAATTTTCAAGATATTAAAAAAACAAAACAAATTAAAAACGCACACAATAAATTGTAAAAGTACTTTATTATGAAATTATTAAATATTTTATTTTCCATTAACTAAAAAGAGTGATGCAAATTATAGGGGTTTTACTTTTCCAAGAAAAGTAGCTCCAAAACATGATCATTTGAAAACAAAGATAAAAGGAAAAAAAAGAGCTATCAATTTGGAGTTTGAAATTAGGATAAATAATAATTAAAGAGGAGGGTAACCCCAACCTGAGATGCAAGGAGTTAGAACACCATCACCAATCACCATAGAAGTGCCGAGCATTGTGGCAAATAAAAGAAAGAACTTAACAAAGTTGCTCTTCTCCATTTTAGATTTTAGCTTTGATGCCCTCTGCAAACTTCTACTACTAGGCAGCTCCAATCGAAAGTTGGAAACGTCTCTATCCTCAGCCTGTTGACTTGGGATCAATCCCACCTTGGCGTATCGGCAGATCAGAGAATATAAAGCAAATGTCCCTCCTGGAAATCATAATAGCTAGTAATATATCATTGATAAATCGGTATTTTATCATATTAAAAAGAAAACAAAAGAGGAAAAGGAGAAGATCAGAAGAAAAAGATCAAAATCAAAAGTATTTTTAATGATGCATGAGCTCGATCTCACCATCGCCATTATCATTGGCCTTCAACACAATAAAGACGGCTGAAGAGAGGGATGAGGAGTGAGGGTGTAGAAGATGAGAGAAAGAACCCCAAGAATAATATCATTATGTTTCACACCATCTGTGAAAGTGCTGAATAAACAAAAAAAAATAAAGGCGAAGTTCCAATATCTCCATACACTATTCCAATGCTCTGAAACGCCAACTGCAGTATCACATACCAGTCCTTCGTATCCTTCACCAAAAAATAAATAAATCAATCAATTAATCTTTTATTGCGATGTATTTATTATATATATATATATATATATATATATATATATATATATATATATATATATATATATATATATATATATATATAAAATTAAATAACCCTAAATAATCTAACATTTTATGAACTTAATTATCTTCATGTTTTTTCTTGAAAAATAACTTCTTCTTTTTTACAAAAAGGTCTTTTATTATCTTATATATTTGCATATGTCTTGGATAAAAAAAAAGGATTAAGCATGTTTGTTTACAGTTTTTTTTCTTAAAAACAAGGAAAACACAAAAAACAATAATGATTTTCAGAAAACAATAAAATCATGTTCTATTTGTTTTAAAATTTTGTTCTCAAGAACAATTTTTAAAAACATGAATCAAACGGATCCTTATTTTTACAGTAGAATAATAAGGATATTTTTATCAAAATGACGGTAAAAATCAATGAAATGTTAAATTTCTGAAATTTGATTTTTTTTAATCAAATCAACCATATGTGAGGATAGAGAGAAAATTGCAAACTCTTGAGTGAAGGTGGGTGTGGCCATGGACAGTCCCGGACTCCATGTGCAAGGAGTCCATACGAAGCAGTATCTTTGATTTGAAGTCTTCTCCTTCACGACTTTCATCACCACGATCACAAGACATTTTTATAAATTTAGGGTAGGTTTTTAGAAGTTGGAAAGGCCTATTTAAAGGCACAAATTAAAAGGTGAGATAAGAAACGTGGAGTGGAGTTTAAAGTGGGAAAGATGTTGATAGGAAACTCCCAAACTTATGCTATCTGGACCGGTGATATCACAAACAAACAACCTTTGTTTTGGCTCATTTATTTGGGTACCATCTCTACACTAATTTCATTTTTTTATTTTTAAAATAATAATAATAATATAGAGTTTAACTATGTGGCTCTGTTCATATGAGGATCCTGCTTTACATCGTTAGGATAATCGATTTTATTTTTCGAGATTTCGCGCTTTAAATAAAATTTTAATCTACACAAATCTTAAAAAATAAAATCACTATCTAATCATGTAAAACTCGTTCTCATATAATATCGAATTTTTTTATAGCTTAACCCTATAATAAGATATTGATGGGCTGGAAAAAATGGATTCAACTAATTCTAAGAGTAATTCAAAGTCATTTACGTGAAGGCAAAATATGACTTTTCTTACTTTACAACTCAAAATTTATTTTTTTCACACCTGGCCTCCAATTTTGACCACCCAATGGAAAAAAAAAAAAGAAATTTTAAAACTATGTTTTAAGAATAAATTAAAAAATGTTTAATTTTTTGTAACAAATGTTTCTTTTTGAAAGTACTTTTCAATTGATAAAAATATTATAGATCCCTGACATAAACTATTACAAATTCCTTAATAATTTTATTGATACCTATTAACTAGATGCCGCTCCTACGTTGCAATGGTTCTTTTTTTTTTTTTTTAATAATAGTTCTTCTTTAATGGAGGTTATACAAATTAATATCTTTTATTTTTCTCTTCAGCTGCCACTGCCACATGTGCATTTGGGTAAAATTAATGGATTCAGTTAGGTAGGCATCTGACAAAACTTTCACTGCAATACCCGAAGTATATTATTTAAAAATAAGTAATAAATTTGATAATGGCAATCTTGATGTTCTAAGATAAATTGGGGGTAACTTTGGAAATGCGGATCTACAACTACCATCAGTCAAAGTCCAAACACAAGAGGTCACTTCCTTCTTATGCGAGATGGACCAGAGCCAGAGGGTAACAACATAGTCTACTCTCAGCTGTAGAAAAAATTAAATACTTCCTTTCTTAAATCGCCACGTGGTAGATTTCTGACAGGTGTCCAACAAAGACGGCGAGTGGACTTTTAATGGGGGATGTCCGGATGTGGGATGGTACATGGTAGTGATCTCTCGAGTATTTTCAACTTTCTAGTGAATTGAAAATTCTAAAGCATCACGTGTTACACTTACACTTCACACATCACAGGAAGCCTACCAATAGGATTGACCTTTAATAAAGGATACCTTTTACTAGAATCATACATATTTGATGACACCATCTACTTTAATAACGTGATGAATAGATTCAAAACATGTATATTCGATAAATGCTATAATAATTTTGGATGTCATTATTTCAATTTTATAATATATTTAGCATCGTTTATCTGATTTATTATTTACGTTTAATCAAATATATTTTATCATTCAATTATTATACAAGAAATACTCGTAATAAAGCACGGCGACAAACAAACTGCCACAGATCAAGATGATATAAAACCACACGTCATAATAAGACGATAACAAAAACATGAAAAAATATAAATTAAAATCTAGATATATGTGAAAAAACCATTTTATTAAAAATAATAATAATAAAAAGATATTGATGATTTTAAGATAAGAATAGCCAAAAAATAAGACTAAGGTTTTAAGAAACCAAGAGTTAGACCATAAGATTGACCTTAGAATGGACTTCATGTCTTGTTTGGAAATTTTGATAAAATCACCCATAATTACTTTAAATTTGTTGAAACTTAAGATTCTATTGGGATAAAAAAGAAAAAAAAAATTAAAATAACTAGATTTTTTTGTCTTTTACATTTTCTTTCCTTTCAATTTCATTTATTTCCTTTCCATCCGACTTGGAGTGCCAAAGACTTCAAAAAGGTTCAATGCATTTGTTTATATTTTAATGACCAGAACATTATATTTACATGAACGATTCTAGGTATCTTATGGTGATGTTGAAATTATGACTTTCATAGTGTATATTTTACATTTTCTTTACAAACTTTTCTCTGAAACACAAATATTAAATTAAAGAGAAGTTCATTGAGTACCAGTGCACCACTGACGGAGTTACAAAAAGAAAAGGATTTGGCTGAAAAAAATTTTAGTTTATATAAACTCGAGCTTTTCAATCATTGAATTAAAATATTTTGATATCTTTTTTGTGAATCACACTCTCAAAAATAATAAGAATCCAGATCTAATGGTAAAAAAACACAAACTTAAATAAACTCAAGTTTACGGTAACTTTTTCTAAAAGAAAATGGACGATGAGACAAAACTCTCCGTCCAAGAAGATTCAAAGAAAAATATTAAAACAACAATAATGGTGGTGAAACCAAAACCATATACAATAATTCAAAATTTTAAATTATAGATGTCGCTCTCTTTCTTAGATGAATCTAAACCTTACGGAATATTCTCACAGCTATACTTTGACCAATGACTATATCTTTGATCTTTCCAAACATTATTACAAAGCAATAACCGATCATTTGCATCCGTAACTGCTAAGGAAACCTTGTTTTTTTTAATATCTATTCTCTTTACATTACATTTTTGTAGTAATTTATTCCCATGAAGACTGAACCAATCATGTTTTTATACCCGTTCCACCCTTAATCACTAAGTTAAACCTCATTAACTCTAAGAAAACCTTGTTGATAATACTTGGGGGTCATCTAAAATTCAATGAGGCAACTAGCAAAACAAATGACACACATGATGAGAGTGAGCCAAAACTGAGTCAAAGTAATTGCTTGGTTTTGCTCAAGGCATTTAAAAATCAAGTAAGTTTTCTGTGATTTCTAGAGAAAAAAAAAAAAAAATCAAACTTGATTTCCTGATTTTCCTTATTTTTTAATAAAGTCAGCTAAAAACTGTAACTAAACGTTTTTGCATAAGTTTAAATCACTACATTTTTTCCTTCAAAGATCGCTGGATATTGCTTCATAATACTTAACAAAATTTAAAATGGGCAGGGTTGTGTGTTTCCTTGATTTGGTAGTGGGGTCAAACAGGCAGCTGCCAAGACTTCCAACTGTGCATACCATTTTCTGGCTTCAAGAATTTTGGGGCATTGAAGGCAAGAGACCATTGTATAGAAATTAGCACCACGTTTGTTTTACCACCACGAATTCACTAACCTCAAATCTTTAGTAAGCGAAGATGGGTTAGACTCATAGGATGCAAATTTTCATATATTTCTCCCCAATGCTTAGGTATCATGGCCCCCCTCCAAAGAAAAATGTGTATGTAAAGACATCTTTGTGTGACAGCTGTCATCATTTTGTGGGGAATTCTTGGATTTTGTCGTACCTAACATCACAAAAATTCAACAAGTTGCATCCACAGCCCTGTTAATCCAGTGATATCTAGTGCAGGACATGAAGAACACTAAAGAGACTTTTAAGCGCCTACCTGTAACAATATTTGGATGCTTTCTGCGATTCAGTTCTAGAAAACTACTGACATATTTTTGATATTAAGAACAGTGACAGCTTTGTCATGTCTTGATTTTAAATTCTCTCATTCATACTAGATTTTCAAATGTGCTTCCAACAGAACCCCATTAGTTGGGTTGCATAAGCCAAATATAAGATAACCGTGCTGAAAAGGATAGCAATCATTGAACTTTTTCTGGACAAAGCTTTGCCTGGAATGCATACAGAAATATTAGAATTTTGAAGTTTAGTGTTAAATGTAGCTTAAATCTAATAACTTATCCAAACAATGTGTTCAGATCATGGATATGTCCACTGGCAAAAACAAACGGTTGATATCATATGGAAAAGGCCTATATTCATTTAAACAGGGGAATATTCGAGATGAATGGCAAATGTGTGTGTAGGTGTTTTGTTTGATGTAGAAGCTTATTAGTCATGTAATACAAAGAAACGGTCACAACTCTTATGCAAATGATCTACATGCCAACGTTTAATTTGGATTATTTGTTTAGGTTTTTCTTACATTTGACTAAGTGAGGTTGCCTATACGGCTAGCAGACAAGGCAATAGGCTAATAGAGATTTTTATCCATAGGTTCTAGCATTGTTTTGAATGCTTCTCTTCTAAAACACATAAGGAATGAGGATGACAGGTTGAAGGAGACAATTGTAAACATACAAACCTAGAAATGCAGAACTTTTCAGAGTATTAGGAAAATAAAATCACTGGCAAACCTGTATTTAAAGAACTTCTAGAATGCTATCCTCACTGTCAACTAAACTCTATCACTGATATCTGCTTCATGTAGCAACCAGCTGTCAAAATCAAAGATCTTTCATCATGCTCTGTCCCACTGCAAACATATCCTACAGCCTCTCTATTACTTTACATGTGTCCACACCAGGCTTCAAAAAAAAAAAAAAAAAGTGACAAAGAAGGTACAGAATGGCAATGTTTTATTGCACAAATTTTGGAAACTCATAATCTTTTCCATTACTTGTTTGTCAGGACCAGCAAAACACAAGTGGTTGCATATTTGATCTCTTAATCATAGCTTCAATTCCAGTCAAAGTTCAATTGTTGCAGAATGACCTTACTTGGCTTTTAAGTATTTCTTTGAAGCCGGTCAAAATTGATTTTCTACTAGCTCTTTAGCCAGTCACTAATTGATCTGGATCCAGCATTGCCTGGAAGTATTATTGATTCATTAGATAAACCAGCCATATAGTGCAAGATCATCTTGACTAGAGGCTACAGAATAGCATAAAAAGAAAATAATGAAATGGCAGTAAAAGTTGCCTTTCAATATATAGTAAAGGGAGTGTCCGCAGGCAGTTCAAGAATGAATTCTCTTAATCAATTCTGAATTATACTAGCCACCAATTTCATTTTTTATAGGTGTAAAGAAATGCAGTTACAGATATAGACAAATTTTCTTTTAATTTCTTCAATGAAAGTGTGGTACTTGCTTCATCCTTTCTTACTCACAGTTTACTACAGGTTCAAGTCATTCCAGGTCTGTTTAGAAGCTAGTACAAGGTAGGATGTTTCCAATTCCCACAAATAATGGATTTACTTTTTCAGACCATATTTATCATAGATAGCTATTCCCAAGTCATCGTTGCAAACCACAGAAACCATGTTATATTGAAAATACTATTAAGCCTGAGAAGAAATAAAATGGTAATAATGCCCAACATAAGAATTCAGAATTGCAAGATTTTTTTAGCTTAAAAGGAAAGAAAACTGCAGAAAATAGATTGGCGAGTATAATTCATAAAACGTTATATTTTAATCTGAAGGCACCTTATGCTGAAACTTATAATCTCACATAATGTGAGATGAGTAGGTTTCTAATCAAACTATTTATTATTCTTCCCTCTGAGCTGTCTTTTAAAACATCAAATGTGGGAAACATGGAAACATTTCCTGTCTTAAAAAAAATGGTTAGGCAATTTTAATAAAGTAGTCATGTTTGGTACCTTGAGTAAGTTCTGGAATTGCAAAGAATAGCCAGGAAGAAGTGGCAGTTTTCCCTCTTTAAGATTCAAAAACTGATATCCTGATTCAGGCAAATGTGAGCCTCTAATAAGTTCATAGATAGCAGCTCCCAAGGAGAACATGTCAACCTTGTCAAGGTGGTCATACTTGTCATTCAAGATTTCTTGTGGCATGTAACGTGCATCACCTTCATCAATTGGAAGGCTTCTATCAAGAAGAGTTGTACAACCAAAATCACCAAGTTTAAATGGCCATTTTGACATAAATGTTATCAGGTTTTACGTCCAGGTGAGCTATTCCTTTTTCATGGGTAAATTGCAAGCCCTTGGCAATCTGTAGACAAATTTCAAGTGAAAAGTGTTAAACAACAGCTAAAAACTAAGGTCCTAATACATTTAGATGTTCAGTTTTCATAGCATTTTGGGCACACCACACCATAAGAAATGGAGTCATAAAAAAAATGGAGCCAAAAAAAAAGGTTAAGGCTTCTTTGTTTACAGTTTTTGAAAACTGTTTTTTATTCTGAGAAACAAAAATAACAAGGAAAACACAGAAAACACATTTGGATCCCTTTTTTTTTGTTCTGAAAAACACAAAGAACACAAAAAATACTAAACTCAAAGAACAAGAACAATTTTCAAAATAGGAACCAAACAGACCCATAGATTCATCACAAAATAAAAATAAAATAAAACAAAACAAAACAAAACAAAACAAAACAAAAAAGTATCACTTAACACTTGAAACTGGTCATATTACAAGAGATGGACTTGTTATGCATGTATGGGCAAATAAAGATAACTTAAAATGCCATGGTGAACTAAAAGATACAATTTATCGGGAGACATATTTAGACACGCCTAAGAGAAAGGAAGAAAATCTGTTGATTGAATACTGCAACATTTGTAGGCACCCCCACATTTGAAATGACTATTTATCTGGCACATTAGGTCTTTTCAACTATAGGTGCTCCAGATATGATTTTTTGCTTTTGATTTTATTCCTGCTAAAGTAGCAGTTGTCCAAAAATCATCCTCTTCTTACTTTGACCCTCTGGTATGTGCTCTTTCTACGGGTCAATATAGTATATACATTAGGTCTGTGTCATGTTACAATTTTCTTAATCAATAAATTTGGGCTTTTGATTGTTCCCCTACTATAGACAATGTTTGTCTTTGTCCAAAATCATCCTCTTAAGTTGACCCTTGGCATACTCTCTTCTATTGTTAATTTTGTACGTGCACCATATGTTACACCATATCACTTATGGACTCAATTTTCTTACTTGGGACTTGCATACATATGCTTAAAAACTATATATAAATATATCAACCTGATGCATGACTTCCAGGACTTCCCCTTCTGTGAACAAGTGAGAAGATCTCTTGAAGGATAAGCTGAAATCACAAAGCTCCATTTGGATGTAGAGTTTCTCATTTTCAAACCATGAAGAGAAGTAGCCTACAATGTTTTCATGAGATCCTACAAGGACAAATTGACAATTCTGGTTAGGAAAACAAACAATGCCACTTGTGGAGAATAAATTTTAGAAGCTAACTTTTGTGAAAGATTTACAAACCTAAAGCTGCCAAAGCTTGTACTTCCATCAAAGCTTTCCTCCTGCAGATATTATTGCATAAGCAAGATGCTGAGTCAAATGCTACAAATATCAAGACGCATGAGGAAGCTACCTTTCTGTGTCTTGATGCAATGGTCTTGTGCTATGTTTCACTGCATACATACAACCATCAATTCTCTTCAGAACCTTGAAAACACGGCTGAAGTTCCCGTCACCAATTTGCTGAGGAAAAAACATGTTAATTGCCAAATATCCCACCCCAAAAAGCTTGGCAATATAGAGAGTGGATACTATTATAAATAATATTAAAAACTATCAATTCTTCTTAAATGTAAAGGCTTGGGGTTTGGTTAGACACCTCAATTTCATGGAAATCTGTGTGATACCGGGAAAGGCCATCTCCACCAATAAGTGCCGGGAAAAAACCTGTGTATTGCAGCTTTATGAAATTAAAACCCAAGATATAAAATTTAAATCAGAACAGACACTATAATAATCGGCACCAATCCCACCCAACGCCCCAACTAAATAAAGATAAAGATAAGAGAAAAGTTCCTGGAGATATTAGGTGATAAGAAGATGATGCTTTAACACTTTCTTAACTTTGTGATAGTAATGCTCACCCATAGCAGACAAATAAAGCAAAATACAGGATCTTATGATTTGGTACATTGCAATGAGGAGTGAGATATATGGAGCTGCTTCTAGCGTACCTCATCGACAGTCATTGAAACTGGATCTATCTATTCAAATTTCTTTCAAAAAGAACACAAATTATACCTGAATATTTTGATCTTTGATTTCCAAAAGGATCTATGTCAATTTCAGAAGCATTCTTCAGATATGGGTTCTTTAAGCAAGGAGGGGGCATAACCCGACAGCGTAAAGCAACTGCAGATTGTGAAACGTAGCTTGGATTCTTTTGTGATCCAGTTCCTATGGCTTTCTCCATCTTAACTTCATACATACCAAAAGTATCTCTTTCTAGCTCCAATGTTCGTTGATCAAACAATGTGGAATTGGGACACCCAATAAGGTATCATCTGCATAAATTAATGAGACTCAGTTGCCAGTAAGGGGCTAGATTACGTAGAAAGTTTAACAAACAACCAAACAAAAACAATAGAAAGTAGAATGTAAGAGCTGAGAAAATTTTGTGGGTCACTGCTCTGAGATATGTAAAACACAAAGATAATTCCTACCTCCAATTACAAGTAGTATTCACATCATCTTCCCATTTAATTTACTTTCTAATTGGGATTATGGGTTTCCAAATATAACTACTACAATACTGTTGTGACCCGTCTATATGTCTCGTTGAACCCTGGTCATATAGTGCATTGTTCTTAAGTTTGTGTAAAATTTAAATCAGAGATTCAGAGTATCTTCTGTTTGAAGACAAAAGAAGTTTAAATCAGAGAAACAGAAATAAGGGTTTCCTAAAGATGATATACGTAACACTAGCTATTCATGGTCGCCTGCACTCAATTATTCATACATTAACTTGAATAAGTCAAAAACAGATTGCGATGCTAAAAAAGAGACAGTATATAGCGCTCCCTAATCATCATCATGGTCCAGATAGTAATTCTAGCAATGTCATCAGAAAATATCAAAACCTGATTTTAACAACAACCAATCTTACCCTGCCTCTGCCTTTTGATTCTTGTAGTCTTTAGCTTCTCCGGCGACTTGGGACACGTGGGATGTAATCCCGCGGAAAGGAAAGGCAAGAAGTGTTAATTCTCCTATCATAGATCATACCACACATTATCTCAAAATCCTCACCAAAAGGGAAAAAAAAATCACCTTGTCGCAATCCAGACCATTCAAAATATTTCGATCATCGGGAGTGATGTAGTCAGGAGTGCTGCATTCAACAAAAATCAACCCATAAGACAGAAAGCAATATCAATCTATTCTTCAATAACTGAATCCATTTCTTTTGCAATCTTCAGCAATCAGCACTATAAATAAAATATAAACAAACTGTCCCGAATTCGGTACAGTAAAATATAATTATCAAATTGAGCTTCCAATTCTCGAATCGAAATTCACCATTAAAAAGACGTGAAATTTACCAGAAGAAATCTTGGCTGAGAATGAAATCTTTGTCGTCGACATCAGCGTCGATGTCGTCGGCGGCGGGTTCCGATCCCAGAATGTTCTGGAAGCGAGAAGCTTGACCTAGCTGAACCGTCAAATGCCTTGCTAGGGTACCCTTCATTTCGTTCCCCTGTCTCCTCCTCCTCCTCCTCCTCCTGGGTCTTTCTAGGTCGTCCTCTTCGTCAACCTAGCTCTCTCTCACTCTCTTCTCGTAAAATTCTCTGTTTATACTTTATACATTACAGAGAAAATGGAGATTTTGGAATTCCCGGAATTAAAAATAATGAAATTTTCAAAAAAAGCGCGGGTTTGGAATAGATTGTACGGATACTGTACGGTTGAGATCATAATATCTGGATTCTTCTTGACGTTTCCATCATGAAGTATCGGGAGAGCATTCAACGGGTTAGATTGGTTCTTATGGTAAAGCAATATATGGTGGGAGCGTACCGCGTAAGCTTTGTAGTTCTGTCAGTGGTGATATTGATTTGATGGTTCCAAGTTAGTACCGTCGTAGTGGGCCGGAGCAGTAGGCCCGTTACAAAGGATGGCCCACAAAACAGTGTTCACTTCAGGCTCTTTTCTTTTTTTTTAAATAAATAATTTTATTACTTCAAGCTAACAACGTAATCGATAAAAACATATAATCAAATTCGTTTTATTTATTCAAACTAATAATATATTCGATAAAAACATAAAATCAAATTCACTAAAAATTATACAAAATGACACAATATCTAGACTAATAATATAATAAATCGACTCAAAGCCTATATATATGAAATTACTATAATGACTATAATATATATGATTTTAGCTTATGTGTTGATATCGACGCTTCAACATTTTATTTATCAGGATTTATCTACTTAAATATGCATTGCCTTTTGAATCGCCACTCACAAGTAATCATTTCAACAAGACGACAACAAACAAATCGTCAAATTGGCATTTATTAATAAAACCACATGTCATAACAAAGATGACGACTCTAAAATACGAAAAATAAATTAAATTCATATTTACGTGGGAAGAATCACTGATCATAAATAAACGAGATATAGATAGGTGATTTCATACTTAGGATGACAAAAAAATCACTCTTACTTGATAAAGGAAAATGGGATAGTTGGTCAGATGAAGTATATTTACTAAAATAACATAAATCACAACTTAAGTTAAAAGGATCGAAATATTAAGTCAAAATAAAGATCTCATCCTCTATTTTTGAAATTATTCTGTTTTTATTGTAAGTCTTTAAAACTATTGTATATAATATAAAAGTAACTTTTGTTTTTTAAAGGCATCTTATATAAAAAATCAAAACTAAATTTGGTTTTATTTTGAGAAAAAAATAAAGTAAAACATTTTATGGAAGTTAAGAAAATAAAATTATTAATGGACAGGTATGGGCCAGAAAATAGAAGGGTCAATACGGCCCGGCCCAGCCATCTTAGAAGGCCTCGTGTGTGTTCTTCAATTTCTCATAGCTCTTAACGCGGAGAAGATTCAGAATCGGATGCGAAAGGGTTTAAGCCCAAGGGTTTATCTATCGAAATGTTTCCGGTAAATTCAATTCCTAAATTTCAAATATTTTCCCTGTATTCTCCATTTTTCGGAAATTTTCTCCCAATATTAATCTACCTGGGCTGAATTATGGTGAAAATCCAGATTCTGATCAAAGTATTTCAGGTAAAATCGAACTGTATTTTTTGTGTACATTTGAATATGTAATGGAAGGAAACAAGTATTAGACAATGTTGATTTTTTTCTCAGAAGAAGAAGATTGGCGTGAGAATTGTATTTCATTAACTGGAGCTACTGAGAAAAAGGTTTATAATTTACTTTCGCCAATCATTACATCTCAATTTCATTTTTAGTCTTAGCGTACTGGGGCTTTAATCTATGCTTGTTGTACGCGATTACATATTGCTTGATGTAATTCTAATTGTAGTCATATTCTGATAGGAGGGATTACAAATTCAATCACAGCTTGAGTTGCTTATAGGTATTCTGTTAATTCTGAATCTGAACTCATTGCAACTTCAAGAAGCTTAGACTACTTGCCTGGTTGGTTAAGTTAAATTTATGCTCTTGTTGACGCCACAATCATACCTCTGGTTGAATGATTGATTATGGAATTGGGTTTTTTGGATAACAGCACGCTCCTTGTGCAGGTAGCCATGAAGCGGATCACGGGAGGAAAACAGCAAATTTGTCACATGAGGCATGTAAACTTAATTGATCGTGTTGTTTTGTTTTTGTTGTGGGCTAATGGATGAGTTGGACTTTCCATGGAAATTGAATGGTAAACGGAGGTTTTTATAGAATTTGAAGGGAGAAGTGTGTTGTTTAGAATTGGGCTGTAAAGAAAATGGAACTATTGCAATGGGTGATGTTGTAGGATAGTTTTAAGATTCTAGGATAGGATAGTTCTATAATTTTCCTATCAGCATATCTGATGATGACTCCCGATTATGATGAAAGATCCATTTAAATCGATGGCTTTCTTCGAAAAATGATATGATAAATTGTCATACAGTTCCATGAGAGGATCAGAATCTCTTTAGTAAGCTAAATATTGCCTTTTTACATTCATAACTGTGAACAGAAGAAAATGGGCTTCTCTTTTGAAGATGTTGAAATGTTTGTCTTCCATAATGGAGGTCACTTTGATCCAATTCCCTGCTGAAGGATCTAAATGCAATCAGTGGAAGAGATGATTGACAATGATGAGGTACCCAACAAGTTGAGATATAGCTATATGATAGTTTATAGGGATACTGCCTGGCCTATTTTATCTTCCTATCATGTCTGCCTTGTCTTTATTAGGAATGCCTTGGCCTTATTGCTGTAAATTGTGCTTGTTGTTAAAGGAAACGAATTGTCAACCTCTTCCCCTCAACTCTGGGGCTAAAATTTCCAGAAAGTTGGATCTTCATAAATTAAGAAATGAAAAGCTTATATGACAGTTGTGGTCTGTGGTAACTAAAGAAACCACAAACTGGTTCATTTGAATTTAAATGCTGGGTGTTCATCATCTCATGTGTCCTATTCGAGAGAAAACAAATGCTATAAAGGTACTGTTTCATTTCTTGGTGGATGCTGGACACTGATGTACCTTTTTTATATCACTCCTGAATTTCATAATTATCATGCAGGTGGGAAAATTAAAGCCAAGCCCAAATTCTGCCCGCTTCCAGTCAAGTAAGGAAGATTCATTTGGGGCCTTTATTACTAAGGATAAAAGCTGAAGGTCATCCAAGGTTGATGTAAGGTGCCTGATGACTAGAAGCAATTGATCATAAACCATGGAAGATCCTAATATTGAGTTTGTGGAAGATTTTCAGGGAGAAAAGTTAAAAGAAACTGAGATTCATGTAGTGCAAGGTGATCTGACACTTGACGTGGATGCAATGAGCATTCAGTGGCTGAGTCAAACACCCCAGGAAAAGAATGGGCTGTTGGGAGGGAAATCTAAATGGTTTACTTTCTTCTTTGGCCAACAGGCTTTGGTTTTACTAGTTCCCTTTGTGCAAATTTGATTTGGTTTTGTTCCAGTGTGCCAGAAGGAAAGGCAGAAGGGCGCACCTTGTCAGAAAGAAAAATATCTCCTACAAAAGATAGAACCTCAAAATGAGGACCTGATGAGTCTATGGTTAGTGAACATCGAAAGTGATCGATGAGGTATCTATTTGCGCTTTGATTCAGTTTTTTTTTTGTGTAACACTGTGTATGATGGCACTAGTTATTTTACTTAGACAACTTTCTCAAGCTTCAATAAGAAGGCCATGCAAAATGCACGCCTAGTTCCTGAAGGTGAAAGAAAAACCATGGCAGATATATTTCATGATGTTCTTGGTGCATCCTGTGAGTGACTTAAGCCCTTTTTGCAGTGCCTAAACTGGTCAGTGAGTGATATCACTAATTCGCCCATTATTATGCTCATGTAGAGTTAGTAATACATCATGTGAGAAATATGTTCTGCCAACTCAGGCTTTTGCATTTTGCAGCACTGGCTTGTTTTGGAAAGTTGCAGCGTGATCCAGAGTGAAAAGGAAAGAGACATGGATTTCTTGAAGAAATTACAAATAGGAGCTAGTCAAATTGTAAAAAGACTTAAATGGTGTTTTGTTTCCCTCAAAGTTTTGTCTAGCACAATTGAAGTTTGTTTACTCAGAAATTATCATGCAGTGACAAAGGTTTCATGAGATTGGGCATGTCTTTGGCATATATTTGCATCCATTACTCGGTTTTTCTTAGACTCCTTTTTAACCTTGTTTTCAGATGAAGCAAGCTGCATTGATGTAGAAAGTCTATGCAGTTAACTGAGGCAAAACTTACCTGTTTTACAATTACTCTTTGATTGAACATAAAGAGGTCATTTTAATATATTCTATATTGAGATCAAGTAAGTCTATTTCTTGTAAAGTAATTGCATGTTGCTTTTATTTGAGCAGGGTTTGGATGTTGCACAATTTTACTTGCTTGATATTCTGTAAAATAATAATTCCTTGGGAAATTATTCATGGGAATATTCAATATCTAGAAATACATGACAATAGTTGAACCAGTTTTAGTGTAATAGGCAGCATGCAGAACTTGTAACATAGAACATCATCAGGAAAGAATGCTTTTAAAAACCATTGATATTAATTCTGGCAGTGATTGGAAGTAATGTTAAATCGTCTTATAATTTTAAATGGATTGCTTCATTCAACCTCCAACTTGCCCCTATTCAACTTTGTAGAATGGTGCCTTTTCATCTCAACAAATTACTTGAAACAGATAAAATGCTAGATTTTTTCAGAAGCCAAGATCAAGGAGTGTGAAAGGACAATGTGTATATATTTGCAATGAGTTTAGATAGAAATGATATTCTTGAGTTTACATCAATCGCTCGTTGAATTATCTTCTCTCTGGAATGTGAAATACTACTGCTGCTATTACTTATTAATTAAGCCTTCACGAAGATATGAAATAGTGTCATTTGCTATCATTGGCTCCATCTCTTTAAAATAGTGTCGTTTTGCTGTTCTTCTGGCTTCTTATTTTCAAGTGACGTTTATGGGTGTCTGATTATGATTTTCATAGGAGGATGATTGAATCTGTTTTCTTGCTTATGCAGAGTTCTCAACTGGGAGAGAGCTACCAAAGATTGAAGGAAAGCCAAGGAAG
Source organism: Tetrastigma voinierianum (assembly GCA_016808115.1). NCBI lineage: Eukaryota > Viridiplantae > Streptophyta > Magnoliopsida > Vitales > Vitaceae > Tetrastigma > Tetrastigma voinierianum. The sequence continues at coordinate 34,789 of JAEQBH010004105.1, forward strand.
GTTAAATGCAGTTATCTTTAGCTCAAGAGCTTGTGGTGATGTGGAGCTGGAGGTTGCAAATTTGAAGATTAATATTACTATGACATGGTGTACTATTCTATATTGCATGGACTAAACTTTCAAAATCTAATGAAACAAAAATTTGATGCTAGCTGAGACTGCTCGGTTCTTGGAAATTTTGAGAGAAAATACGAGAAAAAGAAAATAAAGAGGAAAGGTAGAAGAAGAGAAAGAATAAAAATAAAATTTAAAGTCAATTCATTATTTTTATATGTTGTTTAACTCATTTCATTTAGTTTAACTCATATAACTTTAAGCATTGAACTAATTTTGTTATATTTAATTTTTGGTATTTTTTATAATGAAACAAAACATGAGAATATCATTTTTTTTTACCCTTTCTTAGAACTTTCTTGAAACCAAACATGGAATAAGGCCTAGAGGAGTTATGTTTGCACTTATCAATAGGATCAAATATCAATTATGTTTGGCTCTTGAAAAGTATTAAGAAAAGAAAAGAAAAGAAAAATGTTAAGATAAATGGTTCTCATGTTTAGTTTCATGGTGGAAATGTGAAAAAAAAAACGTAGTTGAAATTACTTAGAAGTTTATACATTTGAAAATTATATAATTTTTATACCATGGAGGAAAATAAGTGAAATGCATTTGAAGAGATATATAAAATCAATTTATTTACTTATCTTTAATCTTTCTTCATTTTTTTTCTTCCTCTTTTCCTTTCTTTTCTCTCTCGTATTTTCTATAGGTTTTCAGACCAAACATAACCTAATGATCTCCTTCTAATGCCACTTCCAAATGAATAGTATGCTCATATATATGTGTTGCTAAATCATCTGAGCAGGAAGAGGTACAAGTAACGGGAGTGAGAGATAATCATCTTGGCAACATATTTCTCTCAGATTTCAATTTGATGACTCTCCTTTCCAGAAAGGAAAAAGGTAAATTTCTGGCCTGTTTATTTACAGTTTTTTGAAAACTGCTTTTTTTATTCTGAAAACAAGGAGAATAAGAAAAACACAAAACATAGAGAGCACATTTGGTTCCTAGTAGTTTTCTTTTTTTCTAAAAAACACGGAGAAAGTAAAAAGGAAAAAGGAAAAAGGTAATCAATTTGATGACTCCTTTCAAAAAAGGAAAAAGGTAAATTTCTGGCGTGTTTATTTACAGTTTTGAAGCTGTTTTTTGATACGAAAGCGAAAGAACAAGAAAAACACAAAACTATAGATAGCACATTTGGTTTCCCTTTTTTTCTTTAAAAAACATGGAGAACACACAAAACACACAAAATTTATTGAACAAGAACAGTTTTAAATAACGTCAAATTGTGTTTACGTGTTTTTCGAAGACTTTTTCCAGAACAATTTTGAAAATAGACAGGCAGCCTTCCGTTCCTTCTTTCCACAACTCATGTATGACCCTTGAACGGATTTTGAACACTTGGTTGGGTGCATCCTCTTCTCTTATTTTCGAAATTACTTTTCATACAAAAGAGGTTGAATGAGATATAATCTACGACAAAATTGTATTTACAGGGATTGTAGTGTGAGGGACCTAAGGATGCTGTACAAGAATTCTATTAAATGGATAGGGGGTGTTTCTGTTCAATGAAGGAATGAGATCTTGAAAGGGTGGCATTCTCATGGATTTTGGAAGTGGAAGAATGGAGATTCAACTCGCCCCCAACTTGGACATGTCAAATAGGAATTAGGATATTTCGATTTTGTAATTTTGAAAATCTTATTCAACTTCACCAAACAAAGGAATTTGCTTGTGTTGGTGTGTGCAACTTTTTCTTATAATCGTGATGTTCGATCGACTTGCGTCATGCTTGTAGTGTCTGATCTCAAATTGGTTCTATATAAAAGTGTGGAGTGATACTTAAGCTCGATAGGTTCTCCCACCTAATAGGCTAATATTTTGGGTTGGGTTTTTCCATTAGGTTTGGGTATCTATTATTGGTACTTTCATTTAGAGCCAGTATGTGGTAAGAGATGGCTACCTAGGAAATGGTTATTTGGAAGAGGGCTATCCAGTGCCCTCAAGGTGAGTCTGGAGTGAATGTTAATTCGAGTGTAAAACTGTACCAAGTGAATCGTACGGATGTAGGTTGCAGGGTGAATGATACGATCCACATTGGTTCCATCTGAGGTATAGAGTGGTGCCCAAGCATTAGGCTTCGCCTAATAGGCTAGTCTTTTAGGTTGGACTTTTCCTTTGGGTGTTCAGAAAAACCCGGATTTGGCATTCACTCGGACCCACCTTTGGGGCGCAGGGTAGCCATCTTTCGAGGCTCCAGTCCTTTCTTGCTACGTGCGGTTTCACTCAGTGAAGGCACACGATATTACGTACCAGCCAAATAGGAAGAACGACCCTGTAATGGTGGGAAACTATAAATTTAAGTCACTACACACTCTTATCTGTGAGCAGATATGAATCGTCTCCATTCCATACCCTTCCCAGAAAATCGGCACGTGGTACAGCATTCGTTTGGGTGCATTCAGCGGACCCGCACAGGGCATCGGGCGCTCTTTCGGGTATCCTTTCTGTTCTGCGCGACTCTTAATAGAAAAAATTTAATGATAGGTGAGAACTATGGAGGCGACTCAAAGATTAGCCTAGTAGATTGGGAGAACTCGTGAACTTTAAGTATTAAAGCTACACTCTTTTTGTGGAGTGGATGTGAGATCATATCCACTTTCATCTGTAAATTTTAAATTTTCAGGTCGTTAAGTTAACGACGGGATAAACATCGATGGCCTTGAAGGGACTCGGGTGACCAATGGGTTAAAGAAATTGCTTTTAACATTTTATTTCTCTAAAAGGACACTTGTAACATTAGAATTAGTTATAAATTTATATTTACAATTATCTAATTTTTTTCTTTCTTTCTTAAGGCAAATATAAAATTATATTTAGAATATTTGTTTTGAAGGGGCAGCGAGTAATCTTCTATGTTTTCAAAAATATTTTATATATGTTTTTTGAAAAATAACTCATTTTGAATAAAAACGTTGGTCTATATTTCATTTATTTACATTATGTCTTAAAAATAAAATGTTTTTTTTGCAAGAAAATTATAATATTTTTGTAAAAATTAGATCAAAATTTGATGAAGCGTCAAATTTTAAAAATTGAGTTTCAAAAAAGATCATTTAGAACCTGTTTGAGTTGCGATTAAAAGCGCATTGAGGTAGTAAAAGCTGTGTTTTAGGTGCATATTTGTTTTGAGATATTTAGTTAATTTTAAAAATCTATGGTGATCAATCACGATTTAATTTTAAAACTCAGTTTTATAAAAACAAGTAAGACTTGCTTTTTCTCACTGACAAAAAATTAAAATTACGCGTCATAGTTTTTTATTTTATTTGGACAAAAATAACCTCAAATAACTTTTATATTTACAATGAATCAAATATAAAAGCTAAGAAGCTTTTCACTATGATGTCTTCCAAGCACACCTGCAAAACTTCCCTCACCCTACGTACTATTATTCTTCAAGAATTTATACTCTAATATTCCCCCAGTGCTGCGGTTCTGAGAAAACTTTGGATTCTTTGCTTCGATTCAACTATAGTAAGTTTTCTTCATAAATATTTAACTATTAAGTTGTTTATTACATTGTTTTGTTGATTTTTATGAACAACAAATTAATTGGAGATGTGACCTATGAATTAGCTAAATATAGGAAAATTTTAAAGATGCAGTTTATCAATAGATTTACAAATTAACCTATTGAAAAATTTGGATTTTCATGTTAAATCTTCAATTGAAAGTCATTAGCAGAAAAATAAATTACTTGGGGCTTAGGGTTTGCCTTTAAAACCTGCATTGTCATATTTTTTTTTCTCTAGTCGCGCAACCTTTCACTGCTGTGTTTTTGTTTTTTGTCAATCTCGTTGTTGTGTTCTTGTTTTTTGTCAATCTCTCCACCTAAGTTCTAACAAACCAAGTTCTAAGTTAGGCACTGTCACCCATCAGCCTACCCACTACACATATTTTAGTGCTCACTAATCTTTCTTCGATAGGATAACTGCTCTTTTCTTGGAAAGGTTTCTTAACTCTTATAATGACTTTCGTGGCCAAAATAAGAGAGCTTTTTTAAATAGATTAACAGCGTCACTTGTATTTTACGTTCTCAATGACACCATTTGATTTCACATTCTGAAAAATCATGCATTTTTTTCCCTTTGCTATTCAATAATATTTTTTTTTCAAATAGCCCCTTATTGATGTTGTAAGATCCGAGAAAATTCCAATTTTCTGAAAAATGGCAAAATGGTAATTTATGTCAAAATTCGAATTTTTTCTAGATCTTGGATGATGAAATGGACTTCACCCAGGTGGAATCGTTTCGCGAAATCCCAGGTATCGGTGATTTGTCGAGATTAGGATGGTTGGGTTGAGTTTTTCGAGGCACAGGACATCGGGTCTTAGTAAAATGGAGTTTGGGGGACATGTGATGTGACCAAAGTCGGCTTCTGCAGTGCTGCCCCATGTGACATGTTCAAATGAGTGAGGGGGATGGATGGATGGATCAGATTGTGCAAAGTGTCAAAATCCAAAACTTAGGAACATGATGAGAATTTTTGGAATGTAAATGAAAATAAGACAAAATAGCAAATAGTCTTTTTCTTCATTTTTGAGACACAAAAATGAGCAGGAGAGGGCTGGTTCAGGTAGTAGCTTGGGTTTTTGTGATTTTAGAGAGAGAAGGAGCTCCTTGCAGATTTCTTCTTGGATTCGGACAATCGGTTCAGCCAGACAAGAAGTAAAAGATGTTCTCACAGCGAGGTTACGCGTGGACACATTTGGTGGAATTCCGACAACTCTAAGAGGTAGGGATCTTTTTCCTCTTGTGTTATTCTTGAAATTTAGAGTCGTAGCAAATGGTTGTGGATGTTACGAGGCTTGAATTAGCCGTGTTTAGGATCTCAAAACATTTGAATTAGTGGAGAAAATCCTCATTGTTGTGGTGAGTGAGCGATTGCCAACCAGGGTTTCACTTTTCACGTGAATAGTGACGTGATTTTTGGTGTGATTTTTATGATGTTAGTGATTCAAGAATGGTGCTACGTGTTTGTTAATTAGCCGTGTGGGCTCATTTTGGTGTTATTGATGTGAATTTAATAACATGAATTGTGTGAATTAATTATGTTAGTATATACATGTTTATGACTTAGTATAGGTTTGTTGGGATTGACATGTGCATTCCGTATCTTGTTGAGAGGCGTAATAGAATATTAGGAGTGATTATGACATAAGTGAAGAGAAAAGCGAATATGTTTGAAAGGAATTTCGACGGAAGATTTTCCGAAGAATTGTCTTGGAGAGTCGTCCAACATATTACGCCGGATGAGGACCATATTGTTCGGAGCGTTATCCGACAATTCGCCTCGGAGGGTAGTCAATATATTTCACAAGGCTTCATTAGTAAGTTTTAGAACAAAGCTTTTGTTTTGAAAAGCTGGATATTTCTGCATACGGCTTAGGCATATGTGAAGTCGGTGAGGACTCGGGACATGGGATTGGTCGTAGACATTGAGTAGGTTCAAGTAATTGCTTGGATGTGATTGTTTGTCGTAAACGTGTGCGACACAGATGGAGTAACCCACAGCAGGAAATTATCACTATTGGGTTTGCTTTCCTGCTTTGTCGGGATGTTATTTCAAGTGCAGTGTGAGGACAGGCGCTCACTAGAGATCGCGTTTAGAAGAAAGTCGGGTTGGCTTTGGGTGATCGTTTCGTATAACATGTATTAAAACTCTAAATTTTGATATGTTTGGTAGAAATGGTATTAACTCTTGGTATTGTATATAGTTGATGTATTTTGTGAGTATTGATACAGGGGTCCAAGTGACCATTATTTTACTCGCATGTGGACCCTGTGTGGTCATTGTTAATTGTTGGGACATATTTTGTACCTTGGGTAGAGCTCCTCATCTGGGACTACGGGTCTTAGTAGTGATGTCGGATTTTGAGCATCCACAGTATTTGCGAGGTTGACGGGTTGTCAACGAGACACTCCGGTTTTGAGGCGTCACATATATTGTTTTATATGGCTTTCTTATCATCATTGTCTAGGTTGTTGAAACTCTGTATTTTTTTGTAGTTCGTTTTAACTCTTATTATAAGACAATGCCTCCCCAAGAAGGCCACAACATGCGATTTTTAACGTTAGGTGCAAATTTTTATGGTTTGTTATGGTACTTGTCCCGATTACCCCTAAATATTTGCTTGATTGAAATTATCTTATTTTGTTGAATAAGTTTGCCCTTAGGTATCTTCTTCTTATTTATTTATTTATTTATTTTGCTTATCCTTAAAAGTGTGAAGTTATGGTTTACTCAAATACATGATATAACCATCACTAGATAATAAAATCTTGAAATGGAATTTACACTTGCATATTCTGTTGAGTAGTTAGTTTGCGATGTTATTTAGCCATAGTGTAAGGTTAGTTCTCATATTTTTCTTTTGCATATATTTCTTTAGTTAAGGTATGCAGGCTTGGAGCAAAAAAACATGAGTATGGTTCAATGTCATTATGGGTCTCTGCAGTCAGTAGAAACTTACTAAATTAATATTTTCAAACATGGATTTACATATTTGTGTTTGAGGCTGTAAATACTTCTGATCAAATTAATATGGCACGGTGCAGCATCCTTCCATTCCAGTTGCATGATAAAAATTTGTGTTTGAGAGCTGTATTTCATATTGAATATTATAATTAATTTTTTGGTCATCACTATTATTATTTTTTTATTATTATTGTATTAACAACATTAGTTTAAAATTATTAGCATTAAAATCAAAAGGAAGATACATGTATGAATAACTATCCCTTTTGGTAATTTTATATTTGAATCCCACACTTTTAATAAGTTTTATCAAATATATAAAACTTATAAATTCTATCAGCGGTAACTTTAACCAAGCGTGTCTCATTGTTTATAAAGCGGGTTTTATATGATTTGTTAACGCACGTTTCTTCGCACTTTTTCATCACAATCCCAAATAGAGCCTTAATCAAATCACTCTATTTATCATTATTCTTTATTGAAGTAACTGTTTTTTCCTTTTGGAACCTTTCGCTGGTTGTGGTTTCTTTGCAAATAAGAGTTGATTCTAAAGCTTCTAGCCCCCTGTCTCTTAGTTATCTTTAACACTACATTTAGCATTCATAAAAACAAGTTTTTTCATTTTTTATCAAAAAATTATTTGATAATTAGAAAATAAAAAATGGTTTTCTTTCTTAAAGACAAAATCGCAAATTATGTTGGGAATATTTCTTTAGAACAATTTATCAATTTTTTGTAAATAAAAAAAAAAGAAGAAAAAAGGTAAAATCAAATACAAAAATAAAACAATAATTAAATAATAAAGATAAAGATAAACTAACATTTATAGAGAATGATTTGATAAAAATATCAAATTAAATCAATCATGAAATAAATAAAACAATTTTAGAATAAATTTAGAAATCTATACACTTAGTCATCATTGTGTTGTAGTCAACTTTATAAGGTTCAACTTCTAGGAAGGCGTGAAGATGAGATGAGGAAGCAATAGCGATTGAAGGCTAGAGATCGTGTAAGACCAACTCTTATTTATTTATTTTAATTTCGTTTTTTTTGTGTCAACATGTCCTCATATGTTTTGTCACTCCTTTTGCACATTGTCAATTGTTTGTTACTCCCATCGGATCTAAATCCTTTGGGTTAGCATTTCTAACTATATTTTCCAATGACCTTTTAAAAAGGGGTAACGATGAAAAGTTACTACATTTTCCATACAAACAACCATAGAGCATTGGTCAAGGAGATCAATGAGGAATTAATAGTGGTTGAAGGTTTGAGACGTGGAAGACCAACTCTTATTTATTTATTTATTTTAATTTCTCATTTTTTGTTGCGTTTTCAACACGTCCTCATATGTTTTTGTTACTATTTGCACATTGTCAATTATTTGTTACTTCTTTCGGATCTAAACCCTTTGGGTTAGCATTTCTGACTATATTTTCCAGTAACCTTCTAGAGAGGGATAAAGATGAGAAGTTGTTACGTTTTTCATACAAACAACCATAGAGCATTGGTCAAGGAGATTAATGAGGAAGTAATAGTGGTTGAAGGATTGAGACGTGGAAGACTAACTCTTATTTAATTATTAATTTTAATTTCTCATTTTCTGATGCATTTTCAACTCGTCCTCATATGTTTTTTACATTGTCAATTGTTTGTTACTCCCTTCGGATCTAAACCTTTTGGATTAGCATTTTTACTATATTTTCCACTTACCTTCTAGAAAGGGGTAAAGACGAGAAGTTGGTACGTTTTCCATACAAACAACCATAGTGCATTGGTCAAGGAGATTAATGAGGAAGTAATAGTGGTTGAAAGATTGAGACGTGGAAGACTAAGGTGGTGTTTGTTTTTTTTACTTAATGCTGAATAGAACTTTTTTTGAGCTTAATGCTGAATAGCACTTAATAGCATTAAGTATTAAGTTGTTTGTTTTTTAACATTAGGTAATGAGTAGGGATGATAACGGAACGGATTATTTTGGGTTCCCGTTCCGTCTCGCTCTTAATAACACATGTTTAATTTAATTTTAATCGGGTTTTTAACGAGTTTGAGTTTATTTTCTCAAATCGAGACGGGTTCGAATATTATTTTCTACGCCAAACCCGAAAATTAAAATTTTCAAAAATGACAAAATGTTAATAAAATAATAAATTGTCGCTAAAGGTTCAGGGAAGCCTATAAAATTCTCTAGATCTCGGATGACGAAACGGATTGCGCCGTTAAATTCGTCTCGCGAAATCTAGTAACCTAGAAAAGTTTCATCGAATTATGAGACAAGAGGAAATTTTATCGATTTTCTGGGTGATAAGTTGCTAGTGATTCCAGAGACGAGATTTTTACGAAAATCTCGAAAGTCAGGAAATGACTTGGGCTAAGTTAATTTAAAATAAAATGAACTAAAAAGAAATAAATTGTTTCGGGGTAGAAACGGACCCGAATAAAGCAATATGAACCATATATTTAAAATAATAATAATAAGCTCCGTCTCGATTATATTTAAAAAATAATTTTTTATTATTTTATTTTTATACTTTAATATAAATAATAATTATTATTATAATGTTTTTTAATAAATAATATATAAAAATTCATAATATTTTTTTATTTTGATGAAAATATTGAACTGTATAATAAAAATAAAGAAAATATAAAAAATTAAAAATTAAAAATAAAAACAAAAAATAAAATGTAGGGGTAGGTTTAGAATTTTCCCATCTACCCTTGCATACATTTAATTTTAAATGATACAAGTTTGAGTGAAAAAATAAACAAGTTAGGGATAAGGATCAAAAGCCTGATCCACAATACTCCGGTTGTGTCGCAGTAGTGTATTCTTAGCTACTCTTTGTTAGGCGATGATTGAGTTTTCTTATTTTTTGTGGAAAATGACTTTTCTGAATAGAAAAAGCCAAATATTCTTTTTCTATTCGAGAACTTTTTAAAAAAATTTATTGATAAATTCGTGAAATTTAAAAAAATAAATGACTTAATAACTGAGAGTATTCAAACTGGTGTCAAGTCGAAAAAACAAACACCACCTAACTCTTATTTAATTATTTATTTTAATTTCTCATTTTCTGTTGCATTTTCAACTCGTCCTCGTATGTTTTTGTCACCATATGCACATTGTCAATTGTTTATTTACTCATTTGGATCAATGCTGGATTAGCGTTTACGTATATTTTCCAGTGGGCTTCTAGAGAGGGGTAAAGATAGAGAAGTTGGTATGTTTTCCACTTTAAACAACCATAGAGCGATGGTCAAGGAGACCAATGAGGAAGTAATAGTGGTTAAAGGCTTGAGACATGGAAGACCAACTCTTATTTATTTATTTATTTATTTTAATTTCTCATTTTCTTTTGCATTATCAGCACGTCCTCGTATGTTTTTGTCACTCCATTTGCTCATTGTCAATTGACACCTCATGGTTTGATCGCAAGTGACTTTTTCTTCTTCTTCTTCTTTTTTTTTTTTTGAAATATCATGGAATCTTTGATAATATAAAACCTAATTAGAATTCCGATATATATAAACAAATTTCTAATGAGTTTATTAACAATGAACTATGGAAGTAAAAAACCTCATCAAATTTTTTTTTAAGGTGCGTTTAGGAAAGGCTTTATTTCTGATTTATTTGAGACATATTATCAGCGTAAGTCACTTTTGACAAAATGTAGGTGTTTAAAATAGTTTATAAAAATAACTTATAACCCTCTATAAGTCAATTTTAACTTATTTTATTAAGTTTCATGGAAAAGATTGTCAAAAAGAAGCAAAAAAAACATCTGAGGATCCTAAAAATCGTCGTTTTAATGTATTTATCTTTATGACAAATTATGTAAAAATAGGAAAAATAGAAGAGGGATTCAAAAAAAATTATGTACAAATAGGTAAATTTTTTTTGAAAATTTATGTAAAAATAGAAAATAAAAATGGAAAAATGAAAACAAATTCCAAAAAATATGTAAAATTAGGCAGAATTTACTTTTGATTTTTTGTAAAAATAAGTAAAAAATTATGAAAAATAATATAAAATATAAAATCTGAAACATTATATTTAGAAATAGAGTAAACGCAAGTGTAGAAAAAATAGGAAAAATATTCGACATATAATTACAAAATAGAAAAAAAATTAGTGATTAGGAAAAAATATATTGATGATGATTTTGATTTGGGGTGATTTAGTTTGATAGACGAGTTAAGTTAAATAAGTTTTGCAACATTTTAGTAGAGGAAAAGTATACTACTTGAGTTTGAATCCCCTTTAATACAATGTGAAAAAATTGAAAAATTTGAGTGGGAAGCTATTCTTTGCTGAACGATAAGTGGATCATCCTTGGTGATGTTGATGTTCTTTACTTTATTGTATTTTATTATTAGATAAAAATTATAGACAATAATATTTAGTGAAATATATAATTTTGATTTATATTAGGTAGTGTGCGCGTCGTTTAAAAAAACTTGCACGTAGTCGTAATGCCTTCAGGCTCCGTGCCTCAGTGCATGTTAAATAACAATGAGTTCATGATACATTACGTTTCAATTTATAGAAAGCGTCTCAAAGATTTTAATGAAGAAAAAAGACTATAATATTTTAATTTTTATAATCTCTTTGATGCATATGAAACAAAAGTGAAAATAAGATAATAATTAGTGCTATTTTCAGATTTATGGAATGAAAATGTTTTTCGGTATATAGTGAATCTTTCACATTTTATTTTAAATTTTTTATCCTTAGTTTCATGATATATATAATATTAATTTTTAGTTTCTTGATTTTTATTTTTATTTTTAAAGTGTTTATGATGATCTTACCAGTATTTAGTAATATAAGTGTTTATATATGTCATTAAACACCTTAAAATATCGCATCAAGTGCATATTGCGCCTCAAGGCTCCGTGCCTCAGTGCATGTTAAATATGATGAGTTCGCGATGCATTACGTTTTGATTTATAGAAAGCGTCCCAAAGATTTTAATGAAGAAAAAAGACTATAATATTTTAATTTTTATAATCTCTTTGATGCATATGAAACAAAAGTGAAAATAAGATAATAATTCATTAGCTATTTTTATACTAGAGATTACATTGAATGAAAAATGTTTTCAGTATATAGTGAATCTTTACTTTATTTTAAATTTTTTATCATGGTTTCATGATATATATAATATTAATTTTTAGTTCTTCAGTTTTTATTTTTTTATTTTTTAAGTGTTTATGATGATCTTCTCAATAATTTCAACTATTATAAGTGTTTATATAGTAATACATCCAAACACCTTAAAATAATACAAAAGTTCTTTTTAAAATATGCATCTAAATATAAATAGTTTATTGAATAAAATACTTATGACATAAGCTCTTATATAACAATTAAACACTTTGTTATTATGTAGTAAATTATTACATTTATGACTTGAATATGAGATGTCATACTCTCGATATCGTACTTTTAAACTTTAAATGTTTCTGGAATTGGAGTTAGATGTGAGGTGAATATTCACGTTACATTTGTTATAAAACGGAATTAAAAAAGGTAAAAACTTATTTTGAATGTTAAAAATAAAAACTTTAATCACCAAATTTCAACCATTTTTCCAGTGTTTGTGAGAACTAAACATTAAGGTAAAAATAATCGGAATAAGACTTTTATTACGCCCCACGTCGTCCAATTACACTTGCAAGTGAAGGGACCTCTACGCCTAGGATTATATGCGGGACCCACATCTTTCCTTCCAACACGTCCCCTACCGTCCAATGACATTTGCATAAAAATCATAAATTATGTTTTTAATCAAGAAAGATTAAAACAAATGATTTAAAAATATGATGATTGGTTGAAGCTAAAGTTATGGTCGCGGTTTATTAGTCAAATCAATGATCGTGCGATTAGATTGGGTCGCAGGGTCGAAAGGTCTCGGGTGACTAGTCAGATTGGTCAATGAAGCCAGATTAGATCGATTTTTAAAAACGCTAATTAGAACCACTATTAATGAAAGAGGAAGGGTATTTATGAAGTGGATGGTAAGAAAATGAATGAGAAGGGAGAATAGACTCCTGACACCATGGACATGTCTCATTAGCACTTTAGCAATTTAATCACACCACTCAAATTTATTTAGCCTTGGATTTAACAACCACATCTCTCCAACCAGAATTACCCCTCAATTCTCCCTATTTATAAACCCTACCTTAAAGGCAAATTTAAATGCACGAAAAGTAGATTTATCGCTCAAAAGGGTTACGTGATAATAATGCGACCATCTACTTCATTTGATACTATCGGGTTTAGAGGCAGCACTAATTTTTGTATGACTTTTTATTGATCGGCGGTTTTCTTCTTTCTTTGATCGCTATTTAAAAATGCCTTCAGTAGCATTGAGGTTGGAGCTTTACCTTAGAAAAAGATCTTGATAGTTGAGTTTAAACCCTCAACATATGGACTTGATAACTACGTTTATATCTTGTCATAGAATCTGTAATCCAGCACGTCTTGAGGCCAACATCCTCGGTGGCGTTGCCCCCAAGCCCGGAGATCAGTCGTTTATAATGACTGACTTCTTGTAGGATATTGTCAGGGTCAAGGCTACAGTAGCACACATATGACTTTCCACCAACCATCCCCAATTTTACTTATATGTTTGGCCTACACTCTCAAAAAAATGTCTCGATGATGTTGAGTTTAAGCTTAAGGTCATACAGCTAGTAAGAAAAATACAAACGTTTAGGCAACTAATTAAAGATTGGAATAAACGTGAAGTTGAAAAATTAGAAGATACTATAAATCAAATTCAAAAATTAGTGGTTTTGGATAAGTTTAATAATGATAAAACCGCATATAAATATTTATCTCAAAAAAGAAATTTTGATTTATCCAAAGCTAAATAAGGTATTTGAAGTAGAGGGAAATCAATGAACAAAAATAAAGACAAAATTGGACCCAATTAGGAGATAAAAATAATCGGTACTTCCAAACAATGACCCTAAATAGAAGAAGGAAAAATAAAATTTGAAAAATTAGAGACACTGAAAGGATATGGTTTGATAATCAAAAAACTATCTCTAAGGTGTTCATTAACAACTTCTTGGAAAGATTCCAAACCGAGGAACCTAGAATAAACCCTGATAATTTTAATTCCTTTCTTCCCTGAATTTCAGAGGAGGAAAATAGGGAGTTAATTAAAGAAGTAATTGATGAATAAATTCTTGCAACTCTTTCACAGATCAATAGACTCAAAGCTCTTGGGATTGATGGTCTTCAAGCTAGATTTTACCAAAAGTATTGGAAAATAGTTGGTAAATCAGTGACTAGAATGGTTAAAACCCTCTTTTATAATGGATGCTTACTTAAGGAGATGAATAGGACTTTCATCACCTTCATTCCAAAGTTAGATAACCCAGAGGCTTCATATCACTATAGGGCTATTAGTTTATGCAATGTTTTTTATAAAATTATGACTTTATTTTTGGCGAATAGAGTTAAACCACTCCTAAACAAAATAGTGTCTCTTTTGCAAGGAGCATTTGCCGTCAAGTAGACTTATTAATGATAATATTCTTTTGGCCTATGAAATTATGCATTATTTTAAGAAGAAAAAAGGTAAATATGAAATTCCAATAGTCTCGACTTTTGTTGAGAGGAACTATCTCGACTTCTATTGAGGAAACCATGGATTCGAAATAGGAGAAGGACAAGGTGAAGGGAAAGGAGACGTGTATTGTAACGCCCCAAAAATATCCTAGAATTTTATAATAATTTTGTTATATATTCCGAACAAATTGACCAAACTTAGGTTTTCCGGAAAACTAATAAATTAAATCATTACAGAAAGTGAAATGAAAATCGAACTTATGATTAAGTATTATATGCTAAAACATGAAATTAATTGAACCCGAAAATAAACCCAAGTGGAAAAGGGAAAATTTGGAATTTGTAAAATGAGGACCTAAGGGTCAAATGATAGCTTAAATGCTAAAATGAATTAAATGATAAATAGAAGTGAAATGAAGACCAAAAGGAGAAAAATGAGAAATGAGATTTAATGAAAGAGCCAAACATGGCCTTAAGAGAATAATGGGATATTAGACCACATTTGGTCTTAGAAGGCTCATTTGAGCCAAAACGTTTTGAGAGCTTGAGAGAGGAGAAAACTAGGGCTTTGTGTGAAGATCAAAAGAGTGGTGTGATTATTCCATTTTTGCTCAAGATCTTGCAAGAAGGAAGAAGGAAGAAGCTAAGGCAAAGAGTTCCAAGTGATTTGAGGTATATAACTAAGCCCTAGAAAGTTGTATTTGATGTTTGGGTTAGTAAAGCCATGGTTTCCCCTCAATGAGAAATTAAAGCAGTTCCTCTCAACAAAATTAGAACAATTTTAATTTTCTGTTACCTTTTTCTTCTTAAAATAATACATAATTTGCATTTAAAGATATTATCATTAATAAGTCTACTTGACGCCAAATGCTCCTTGCAAAGGAGACACTATTTTGTTTAGGAGAGGTTTAACTCAATTAGCCAAAAAAAAAAGTCATAATTTTATAAAAAACATTGCATAAACTAATAGCCCTATAGTGATATGAAGCCTCTGGGTTATCTAACTTTGGAATGAAGGTGATGAAAGTCCTATTCATCTCCATAAGTAAGCATCCATTATAAAAGAGGGTTTTAACCATTCTAGTCACTGATTTACCAACTATTTTCCAATACTTTTGGTAAAATCTAGCTTGAAGACCATCAAGCCCAGGAGCGTTAACGAAAATTAATCGACATTCAATAAAAATGTATAATAATTGTTTATTCACTAAGAGTGGCATGATTGTTATTGACTAGGGACGGGTGAGGATCACCTACCCTAGGACCGAGATCGAAGGGAAGGAAACTAGAGCCGACAGCTTCGGTTTGTTCATTGATCTCTATTCTTATTTCAAGTGTTTTGGTAGTATACCAAATAGTCGAAATAAGTTATATGGAGACAATATATTTTTTGAAATGATATTACGAAAGTGCATATGAACTTGAAAATGTGATAATTGAAATGATTGACGATTAATTGCATGTGAAAATTTAATCGAATTGGTCAATTCTTGACATCTTGAATTGAATCGATATACCAAATGAATAGCCTGGTGGGATGTCCTAATCGGCATCCGTCATGAAGACACCCCGAAATTGTCCAATGTCCCATGGCGGGATGCACCAATTGGCATCTGTCATAATGGTGTATGGCATTTAAAGGATCACATGACGGGGTGCACCAATCGGCATCCGTCATGATGCGAGATCGAAATTGTGAAATGTGTAAGCACATTACCGAATGATAAAAAAGATGGGATTCACTGAACAGAATCCGTCATGAATGTGAATTGAATAGACAGTGAAATAACGAACTTGATGAGTGTAAATGGGATTTGTAAACTAAACACATCTTTAAAAGTGTACGTTTGAATCTCATGAATTGAATTGTGGTATGATTTGTTGCATGTGAAAATGCATATTTGATATGATCAATGATTTGTAAAGTGAAAGCATGCGAAAATGAATAAGCATGAGTATTGTTTGATATAAAATGCATGATTTAATGATAAATGCATGTCATGTTAAACTGAAAATTTGAAATAGAACTGTATAGAACCACTAAGCATGAAAATTATTAAGCATTATGGATACATCTATGTGCAGTTCGAGTAGCGGAAAGAGGCCCGAAGCGAGAGCGCGAGAGGCATCTGAAGAGTTCACGAAGTATAAGTATATACCAGTCATTTGCATATCATATCTTTTGAACATGTGATATTGTGTGGACATAAGAGTTGAACTCTGAACCATTGTTTTTGTGTATCATTTGTAAAGGCAAGATATGTCATTTTGTAAACGAATTGTATAAGAGTAAATGTTTATGAGCCTACCATTTGAAAATGCTTTCGCGTAATTGAAAAACTCAAAAAGGAATTGACATAATAAAATGCTTTGATAAGATAAAAGAAAACAGTCGGAGTAAACCGGGCTCTGGTTCGGATCCGCCATTCGGGTCAAGCCGAGGATTCAGGTCGCGACATTTTTGAAAAAGAAAATTAAATAAAAAGGTAAATAAAAAGAATTAATTGAGCGTCCCCGGGTTTTGATTCGGATCCGCCAATCGGGTCGGATCAGGCTCGTGGGTCGCTACATGTATGGACCAATTGACTCAGCAGTGCAATAGGATATCCATATCGGATGAGGAGGAATCTGGGCTGGTAGTTGATCAAGGAGCGAAGGAAGCCGAGAGGGATAAACTAAAAGGTGCTCGGTAGGGAAGTTCTTGACGAACAGAATGGTAGATTTCAGGCCTTGCCATTACCTATAGCGACGCTAGCGACCGGTAAAGTGTGTGTACATCCGAGCCCAAAAACCGAACCTCTTCATCATTAAATTTTTCCACGAATTGGATATGGAGAGGGTGATAAAGGGAGGCCCATGGACCTTTGATAGGCATGTTTTGATCATGAAAAGAATGGAAGATGAGGAGGAGGCATCAGAGGTGGAGCCTTCCCAGATGGAGTTATGGGTGCGGGTCCTCGACTTACCAATAGGGCTTCAATCAGAACGGGTACTGAGAGAAGTAGGGGACTATGTGGACACCTTTGTGACGGCCAATGAGAAGAATTTGGACGGAAAGTGGAAGGACTTTATGCGAATCAAAGTAGCCTTGGACATCTATAAACCAGTTAAATAGAGAATGAAAATAAAAAATGCGGGGGGCGATTGGAGGTGGATGCACTTAAGGTATGGCTACCAACTAGTTTGCAGACTGATTGGCCATGCAGGGTGCTTTTTGAAAAGCAGTTTCAAATCATAAGGAAGGTATGGAGATGCCCTATGGTATGTGGCTTCGAGCACCCCCAAGACCATTGAAACCTTTTCCGACAATAGGTGGCTTCGGTAGTCCCATGATGGCGACGTCGATAGCACCAAAGATAGGAGTGGCAGGATCGGCGGGCAAGGATGGGACAATAAAAGGAAAGAAGTATCTCCATCCGAAGATGGCAAGGTTGCATGGGGCCGTAATTGGAAGATGGGGAGATCACAAGGTTGTTGGAAAAATGGGTTTGAGTACAATAATTTAGCTATCTTTGAGCTAAAATTACATTGGGTCCCATAAAGCTTTTTTGGTGGGTCCACATGGGAATGTGTTATCCTCAGCGAGGGATGAAGATCGTATATTGAGTTGCTGAAAACCATTAAGAATTGAATTATAAATTGCCTCCAAACATCACCTTGAAACTAAACTAAAGGTTTAAGGCATGGAAAAGCTTGTGTCGCATCGGATAGAGCAAGGACTTTTAAAGGGTATAAATACACCCGCCTTGTGGTTGGGTTTATGGGCCTCAAGGGCACAGGTTTTGTGGAAGGGGAGGACCTAGCTCATGTTTAGTTCACCACACGCGCGTGCGCCGCCGCCCCGAGTCGTGTTCGTGTTGAACTAAGCCGCTCTTTGGCATCAAAGCAGTCTTTTTGCGTGGGATTCGCAGTTGGGCGATCGCGTCTTCTCAGCAGGCGGCGTAATACTGTTCGCTATGAGCGAGCAGAACCGCTCAAAGCCCCGTGACTATTTCTTAGAGCAGACGCAGCCCTCCCAAGCTTCATATTTGTACGAGCAGTCATGGCCAGTGCATATAAGACCACACCTTACTCTCATTTTGAAATACAAAACGCCGCATTGTTGCGACTTCATTATCCTTACGTTTGAGAGGCGGGATTACGCAGCGGTTCGGTTCGGCGGCCAACAAGCGGGAGTGCTTTACGATTGTTAGGAGATCATTTCATCTGGGAGGCAAATTGCCAAAAAAGATTTCAGAAAGCGCCTGCGGTAATAATTGTCAAGGAGATTGTGTCGACAAAGAGACTTGATAACGCAAACGAGGTTCTCATTAAATTAATCTTTATTACGTTCCACGCAAACAATTTCCTTATACTCGGTTGTTCTGTTCTATTCTACGAATTTTCGGTGTCTAACAATCTTAAGACAATTAGTGCTTTTTTTTTTGTGGTTTCGTTATAAATGCGAGCGTTACCTTTCACGATTGCGGATTTTCTTTCTTACGAAAAGAAAAAACGTTATGTTTATGGTTTTTGTTAATAGATATCGGTACACAATGCGTTTTAAATTTTGAGCAAACACAGTATATGGAAAAACTATTTACGGGAACAGTGCTAAACGAGATGCATTATAGTACGGATCTGCATTGTTTTAAAGTTCTCATTTTTTAATTTTTGAAAAAAACGTTATTTTTTCTGCTGCATTTAGAACTGTTAGGCTTTGGCACGAATTATGTTTATATTTTTTTTTTCCTATCAGTACATGTTTGTTATATAGACCTCGGTCTCAGCCGTCGCCTCTGAATGGCACGGACAGCACACTATAATGTGTATTGCGCCTTCAATGCTGCAAGAGAACTGTGGAAATCCTTGGACAAAATCTGAAGACCGAGGATGCGGGGCTTTCAAAGAAAGTTTGTAATTAGGAAAATTCCTAGACTATAAGATGCTTGATTCCAAGACAGTGATCAGCAAAGTTCAAGATCTATAAGTGATTCTGCATGACATACATGTAGAAGGGATGTCTCTCAGTGAATCCTTCCAAGTGGCTGCAATTATTGGAAAATTGCCACTAGTATGGAAAGAATTCAAGAATTACCTAAAGCATAAGCGGAAGGAAATGAGACTTGAAGACTGATAGTGGGACTGAGAATGAGGAAGACAGCCAGGTGCATCGAAGAAGCTTGAGACAAGGGCTTCCATGGAATCCAGGCGATGTTGTGGGACTTGCAGGTGACTCACGTCAGGGAAACCTGATAGCAAGCGGTCCTAGCCGAGATCCTACGAAGAAGTTCAAGGCAAGTGCTATGTGTGCAACAAGCAAGACACCGTGGAATTTGTCGTGGTCGCGAGGAACAGAAGTCCAGAAGAAGAAAAAAAACGCCCTCGAGCGATGTGGCGAGTAGACGATGTAGGACATGAGCCTCTCGATAGTGATCTCAGAGGTGAACTTCATTGGCGACAATACCCGAAGATGGTAGGTGGGCCTGGGGGTCACTGCGTCATGTTTGCTAGATAAGAAGATGTTCTCATCATATCAAACCATAGATAATGGAGAGCAACTCTTTATGGGCAACTCCTTTTCTTTGAGGTTGAAGGCGGGGAGGTGGTAGCCAGGTGGCGTCGGACGAGGAACTTACTCTCAATGATGTGTTGCATGTGCCAGAAATTCGAGAAGAATGGGTATGCGGATCATTGTTGAGTAAGAAGGGCTTCAAGTTGGTGTTTGTCTCGAGACAACTATCCTCACCAAAAAATGGGATGTATGTGGGAAGAGGTACATGAGCAATGGAAATTCAAAATGAATACGATAGTTGTTGTACCTCCTATTAAGAATATCAATAAAAATAGCACGTCTTCTGCTTATATGCTTGAATCTTCAAATGTGTGGCATGGTAGACTAGGACATATAATTATGATCTATTCTGTGAGATTAATTAATATGGATTGTTTGCCTAATTTTAAAATAAATCCAAATCATAAATGTGAGATTTGTGTGGAATCTAAACTTACAAGAACTTCTTTCCAGACAATTGAAAGAAGTAGTGAACCTCTAGAATTAATACATTCAGATATCTGTGATCTGAAATTTATTCAAATGCGAGGTGGTAAGAAATATTTTCTTACATTAATTGATGATTGCACAAGATATTGTTATGTTTACTTATTGAAGTAAAGATGAGGCATTGGAAATGTTGACATTTCCAAGAATGGAGTGGAGAACGACTTGATAGAAAGATCAAGGTGATAGAGTGTCCAGTGGTGAATATGGAAGCACCTTTAATGATTTTGAACACAACATGGTACTCTTTATAAGCAAGCACTGCTGTTCACCTCGGTAAAAATAGGGTTGTTGAGCGTAAAGTAGCAAAGGTCAAAGGAACATTGGATCCGTTAACCAAGGTTTGACGAGAGAGCAAGTAAGTAAATCATCGAGGGGAATGGGATTAAAGCCTATGCACTAAAGAGTCGCCAGAATGGCAACCCAACCTAGCTGACTGGAGATACCAAGATCTAGGTTCAAAGGGACAACCAAATTTTGTGTGACTCATTGAAGATCACTACGGAGAATAAATCTCCTACTCATTCCTATAATCAGAATAGTGATGCCTGTAGCGTTGAACAGGGTAAGCTACGCTTTTAATGATTCTTATATCTTATTAAAGATAAGTGGGGTATAGTGATTACCTTCCATAGAGTCACCTATGTGAGTGAGAAGCTGGGCGGTTCTATAGGGAATGAGACCCATTCTCTAGGAGCACTCATGAAACCGAGGTGTTTAGGGCCGAAATGAACACAGCCAGTGAGAACTAGTGTCAAGAAAGATTGTGTGAATGTTATTGTCTTGGTTTACACAAATGATTGAGCAATTCAAGACATGTGTTCAACGATCAATCGAGTAACCTGAATAGCATTTCAAAAGGGAAGGTTCAAGGCCACAAACTGCAGCAACTTATAGAAAATTTCCATTGAACTCTCTCTTAGTGTCGACATGTCATTCGCGTGTCTCGGTCGATTTCATTCGTATTGGGGATTATTTGGAAAAATGGGTTTGAGCACAATAATTTAGCTAAAATTACATTGGGTCCCATAAAGCTTTTTTGGTGGGTTCACATGGGAATGTGTTCTCCTCCATGAGGAGATGAAGATTATATATTGAGTTGCTCAAAACCATTAAGGAGTGAATTAGAAATTGCCTCCAAACTACCACCCTTGAAACGGTAACTAAAGGTTTAAACTTTGTAGGAAAAGCTTGTGTCCCATGGATGGAACCAGACTTAAAGGTATAAATACACCCACCTTGTAGTTGGGTTTGGGCCTCAAGGGGCACCACAGTTTTGTGGAAGGAGGACCTAGCTCATGCTTGGTTCACCACACGCGTGCGCGCCGCGCGCCCGCCAGAGCTGGCGGGTTCGTGTTCAGGGGCCCAAACCCAAAGCTCAACTTTTTGGCATCAGCGTTGTTTTTTGCGTGGGTTCTTGTTGGTGATGTCTTCTCAAGACGAGCGTGACTATGTCTGTTTGACCCTCCCGAAGCTTCATATTTGTACGAACGGAGTCATGAGCGGTCTAAGACCACCTTCTCTGTTTTGAAATACAAAAACATATATTCATTCATCATTCATTATCATGCGTTTGAGAGCGGGATTACGCGAAGCAGTTAGGACCGACGACCCGACAAACGAAGTGCTTTACGATTGTTGGGGAGATCATTTCATCACGGGGCAAATGGCCAGGCTGAAAGCACCAACGGGAACGCTGAAATTGTCTTAAGGAGATTGTGTCAACACAGACTTGATCACGCAAACGAGTTCTCATTAAATTAATCTTTATTATGGTTTCCCTGCAAACAATTTCATATACTCGATTGGTTCTTGTTCTATTCTACAGTACTCGGTGTCTAACAATGGTAACGGTTCTGGGAAGGAGCACCAACAAGGAACTTCGAACCAAAGCCATATGAGGGTAATTGATACACTTCGTTGCACGGAGTAAACCAAGATGGGCATGACGACTTAGTGGAGTAAAAAACAGATTCTAAAGGTCTAACTATCCAAAATGAGAAAAAAAGAAGCAAAGAAAGAAAGTATGAGGGGTCGGGGAAGGAAGGGTAGGAGGAGATTATGGAGCATGATCTGATTAGGTTGATAATTCCGGCAGGTTATGAGATTCAGACCCACCAATCCCAATGAGTTGCCTTAGTTGGAACTGTTGTGGGGTAGGCAACCCATGTACAGTTCGGGAATTACGGGATCTTGTAAGGAGATCTAAGCCCGAGATTGTGTTCTTAATGGAAGTAATGACGAATATGCAAAATATGGAATGGTTAAAGAGGCAGTTACATTTTAAAGGCTTATTTTTCGTGAAAGGAAAGAATTGTGGAGGTGGAGTGGCGTTGTTATGGAAGGATGTCAATATGGCAAGGTTGTGAAGCTATTCAAGGAATCATATTGACGTAGAGATCTAACTCCAGAATTTACCAAAATAGTGGTTTATCGGTTTTTATAGCTTTCCCGAATGCCACCATCTTCAGGAGGCATGGCAACTTCTCCGATCTCTCCATAGACACAGCAGACGCAACACCCTTCCTTGGTGCTGCATGGGTGACTTTAATGATATTCTTGCACAAAATGAGAAAAGAGGTAGGGCCAGCCAGTCGCATGCACTAATCAGAGGGTTCCGAGAGTCGGTCGATGAATGTGGGTTGACGGAGATCCGAATGGTGGGATACCAGTTCAAGTGGGAAAGGGTTAGGGGCAGCCCACACTGGGTAGAAGAAAAGTTGGACAGAGATTTAGCAAACCAGAGTTTTTTTGAATTTTTTCCCTCTAGTAAAGTGCTAAATGAAGACATCTATTCCTCCGATCATTCGACAATCATTCTTGAACTGGGCCATCAAAAACCTCAAGGGCTCAGAACATTTCGGTTTGAAAATTGTTGGATTGGTAACCCATAATGCAGAGATGTCATTAGAGAGGGGTGGGGAAAAAATAAAGGTTGTGAAATAATACAGCAGATTGCTACGTGTGCACAGGATCTCGCGGACTGAGGTATGAGGCATAAGCGAGGTTTTAAAAAAAAAATATTGCATCTTGCCGAAAGAAAATAGCCTCTTTGATATTTGGTAGGGACACCAGTTCTATTCAAAGCCTTCAGGAGGAAAGGCAGGAGCTAAATGCTTTATTGACTCAGCAAGAAATTTATTGGAAACAACGATCAAAAACAACACTGGTTGAAGCACGGGGATATGAACACAAGATTTTTCCACTATTATGCAATTGGGCGAAGAAGGAAAAATGCAGTGATGAAACTTCAAAATGAGAGGGGTGAATGGACGAAATGGGGCCAAGGTATGGATTCCATAGTGATCGAATATTTTAAAAAATTATTCTCCTCACAAGGTTGCACTATAGACAGGGGCGGACGTATGTGGGGGCTATGGTGGGCTACAGCCCGGGGTATTTTTTTTAAAATTTTTTTTTACCCCTGTTATTAAGCCCAGTCCCATGCTTGACCTCCAGCCTGACCCAGTTCGGCGTATCTGGAGTCACTCTCGGACCCTCCTCGGAGGAGAAGGCCGGAATGTCGGTTCCGCATGGCTGATTCGGGGATCACAGTTCAGTCTTCCGAGATCTTGCCGCGTCGTCCTCTCTGGTGAGTTCCCATTTCCGACGATCCATTTCGCATTTGCCCGAATTCTTGCTTTCCCTGTTTAGGGTTTGGTGGCATCGGATCACAGTCGGTTCGAGTTTTGTGTTTGGAGTTGCCTTACGCGGTTGTGACTTGTGGGTAGGATTTGCCCTGCCCTTTTCTGGAATTTGAAGAATTTTCATGGGTGGATTTGGAGATTTTGTTTGTTGCTTGGTGGATTATTTGGATTTTGAAGTGATTTGATGTGTTTCTGTTGTTGTTTTTTCTTTCGTTAGAAATTGATGTTTTTTGCTTACTCTTTGTTGTGACTTTGAGATTTTTCTTTTGGTGGGATAGAGACAGTGATAAGCTGGATTTTATGGGTAATTTCATAGTTTGTTTGTTGGTGGAAACTTTTTCTAGCTAAAACTTCCCGAGAAATCTAGAATTTCAATCTAGAGGACCTCTTTTTATTTATTTTTTTTTTTGTTTTGGTTATAACTTAGCCTAAGTGAAGATACTTGTTAGATTTCATCCTGCTTCACAGTCTAAACACTTTTGAGACAGTATAGAGTTTTGAAAGGCTTTTTATTTTGTTGAAAATATTTTCTTCATAGAAACAAAGATTTATTTTATTTGTGGATTCATTTTCTCGCCCTTTTTTCCTAAATCGAAGAAAGGGATATTGCCCGTATTAGAACGCGTTAAGTTACGGATGAAAATGGGATTTTGGCCAATTCTGGTGTTAGTGTTGGCCCCAAAGGAATGATTGTTATGAGAAAAGTTCACAAAAATTTTATTATATGCAAGTTTGAGATACACCCAAAGTCTAAAATTATTGACATTAGTTTAAATAAAGGAATTAAATCAAAGTTGTGTTTAGTTTAACGTCGATCTGTTTCTCTAACTTCTCAAGTCAATTTGATACTATGGCTTAGATAGCGGACATAATAGGAATTACGTGGATTAATTGTGGAGGGCGGGTTTCTTATGAATTTTGCTTGATCCACTTTTATGTCCCGTTTGTGTTAGTCTCACCAAGTATAACAAATTATGAATCTGAAATAATTGGCCAATTAACTCACAGCATCTCGAGTAATGTGATTTTAATTTTGTTTGTAGCCGCACTGGCTGTGGAGTTTACTATTGTTGATAATAATCGGTAGATGTTATAGAAAATTAGTAATGCATCTAATGTGTGAAATGTACTTAAGTTTATTGCGGATTAGTTATGTTTCAAAAGATTGATGTGATAGACTAGTATTCTTTAATATATTTGAGTGTGATAGACTAGTAGTGATGATAGGGGTTAGGGTGAGCCTAACAGAAAACCTATTTATTGAATTGATTGTGAATTAATTGTTTACTATGTGAATTGATTTTATTGATTAAATCTTATCATCTTTAGTACAATTTGATAAATATTTATATTTATTTAATTCACATTTTGATTCTAACTTTTAAATAGTTATATGTAATCTAATTCTTATTAAGTTATTGATATAATGGAACATCAACAAACAAAGAAAGGAAAAAATCTTTTTTCTTTCTTTAAATCGAAGATAATAGTCCTTAACTGCATCCAAATGTTGATGCTCAGTTCCCGATGAACAGCACTCCTTCTAAATGTCAAGAATTTGGAAATTGATGAGTACTTACATTGATCGGACCCAGCGTTAAAGTAGTCTACCATGGCGAACATTAGTTAATCAGAGATGCATTTAGATGAGCGTATATTGAGGAAGGGGGGGCAACTCAACCTAAACTTAAAGGTATCCACGATCAGAATGTAGAAGAAAACAAAACAAATCGATTTCAATACTCTTGGTTTAAACAATTTCCACAGTTGAGTATTCAATTACAAATGATCATATTTGTTTTCCGTAACTGTTTTTGAAAATGAGAGAGTCATCGTGGCTCATTCCCCCTCTTGGAGGGTTTAATAGTTGGAAAGAGATTGACTAATGGTGAGAGATGTGCTTTCTTGATGCATGCGGAGGTCTAATTCACTATGCAATGCATTCAACAACATGAATGCTTTGAAGAATGTTGAATCATAAAGCATTGAAAAGAATTATTAATGTCTAAACTGAGAAGAAATTCGGAGAAGAGAATAGGTTACGACTTAGAGCGACAATTGAGAGCATTCGATGGCTTGTTCCTCAAGCATGTCCTTTGAGAGGTCATGATGAATCTAGAGGATTCAAAAATCGTGGCAATTTCATTCAATTGAGATTAAGCTAATGGGAGAAGTTGAGAGTTGATATTGATGATGTTGTTCTTGATAGCTCCTAAAAATGCAAAGTATTTATCACCAAGAATTGGAGAGATACACTACATATTTATGCAAACAAAGTGAGGTAAGATCAGTGAAGAAGTTGGGGATGCCAAGTTCTCTATTTTATTTGGCTGAAGCAGATGGAAGCTGATGAGTAGGCAAATGGCCATTGTCTTGAGATTTATTGATATTGATGGTTTTTTATAGGAACGTTTTTTTTATGCTGTGCATGTTTCAAACACTGCTGCAACAACTCTTAAAGAAGAGATATCCAATGTCCTCCTTAGTTTCAATTTACAAATTGAGAACATAGAGGTCAAAGGGTATGATGGTGCAAGCAATATCGTGGTGCATGGGAATGGATTGCGAGGCCTTATTTCTTAATGATTGTCCATATGCATGTGCTTGTGCATTGCTTTGCCCATCGCACAACTAGCACATTAGTTGCATTTGCTCAAGATGGAGTCTTCTACTTGGGTATTTTTTCTCAGTTAGCACTATTGTCAATTTGTTGGTGCTTCTCTAAGCGTCATCATCAGGTTGGAAATTACGCGAAGCTAATGGGAAATTGCTAAAAATGTAGCTCTTTGGTGAGCGTGAGGCGGTAAGGGTTAACCGGGTTGGTACTTTGCATCATTTGGAGCTACGGTTGGAGCTCTCATTTTGAATCTATTGCGGCAGGTAGATATGTATGTTAGCATGTACGGGTTCTTGAAAACTTGGTTGATGAGGATCAACACGGCAATACGCGGAGAAGCACAAGGTCATTCAGAATTATAGAAGACCTTTGAATTCGTATTTATCTGCATTTTACAATGCATAAAATTATGGCATAACATTATGCTTTGTAGTCAGCACAAAACAAATCTCTAGACATCTTAATCTTTGTGGTGTGTCAAACACCATACAGGACTTCACCAGTACTCACGAAATGGTTGGGATGAGTGTATTGAGCATGTGGAGTTAGTTTGTGAGAATGATATTGATATGCCGGAGATGGGTGCTCCATTCAAGGAGGTCGTTCTTCCTAGGGAAGACCACATCACATTCAGTTTAATCATTACAACACAGTGTATTCAATACGATGTCGATTATGGAGTTGTTGAGTTGAATAATGGATTTTAACAGTGAGCAGTGATATATCATAGTTCGGCTTTGGAACCTAGGTTTTTAAATCATTCAAAGCTAGTGATATTTGTAAGCTTGCTTAAAATTTTATCCACAGTGATTTTACTCAACAAGGAATGTATTGCTTGAAATCCGATTCTTAGCATTATGAGCTTGATGTACCTTATCATAGAAAAATTTAAGAATATGTCACGATTTACAGAATTATGCAGGATTGATGAAACACGAAGTCTGAGAATTACTATCTTATTGATTGGTTGATTAGTCTTGTTTTGACTCTTCTGTTTCCCTTTGCAACTGCGAACGAGCATTTTTCGGCCATGAAGCTTATTAAACCTTCACTTAGTAACAAAATGGGTGATGAGTTTTAGATTCAATGGTTGTTTATTAGAAAGAACATGAAAATAACCAATCTGGACTCATGTGATCTTCAGATCTATGAGCGCGTGATCTTTGTTTTTAATTAATCTTAGAGTTCATTTTTATTTAGTTTTTTACTTAGATCATCTTCTTTTTCCAATTGAATATTCCCATAGTTATAAACAGTTAGAAAATTATAATTCATTACAGCATACATATGTCATTACATGTTTTATTAGTTTTTACTCTAGCAGGTAATTTGAAATCTGCGTCCATACGACTATAGACCCAATCTTGAGTTGCGTCCATAGGAAGGTATCAGACGAACATAACCAGACACTCACTATGAGCTTTGGGGGCGAACGAGATCAAGGATGCAGTGTTCTCTATGCACCCTAAATCCTAAACCATAAATCCAAAAATTCGATACACAAAATAAAAATATAAGGTGATAGAGGATCTCCTAGTCTTATACCTAGGGTGTAACCGAACCAAACGGTTCGTGATTCGTTCGGAGCTCGGCTCGGTAAAAGCTCGTTTGAATTCGTTTATTAAGTTAAACGAGCCGAGCCCAAACTCCATTTTTAGGCTCGTAAGTTAAACGAGCCGAACCCAAGCTTCCTTAAGTTCGGCTCGTAAAAGTTCGCGAACAGGCTCGTTTGCCAGCTCGCGAACATGTTCGCGAACAGGCTCGTGAACGTCTGTGAGCAGCCTGTGAACAGCTGAAGCAGGCTGAGTTATTTTGAAGTTATTTATATGTTTATTTTAAACATTATTCTTGAAATTTTAAAGATGATTGTAATATTTTTTTATTTCTTTGGTGTTGCAACTTTTAGTTGGTTGGATATGTTAGCTATTATTGACAACGTTTGTATTAAGTTATTAGTATTTTATTATTTTTTTAGATATTGTATATGATGCTAAACTGTAATTTTTCAAGATCATAAACAAGCTCACAAACGAACTCAAAGCAGGCTCACAAACGAACTCTTACTTAGCTCGTGCTTGAACTCCTTGCAGGAGCTCGCCAAGCGGCTCGCAAAGCGAACTCATTATCGGGCTCGCGGCGGGCTTATGTCCAGGCTCCACCAGCCGAGCGGAGCGGAGCTATAATCAGCAGGCTTTTCGCGAAGACTGAGCGAAGTAGAGCAAATCTTGATGGAGCTCGAGCGGAACAGGCTCGAGCTGGTTTAAAAAATGTCACCAAAGGAACCGGGCAGATCCGAAGGGCCCTTCCCAAGGTACTGGAGCCAGAGCCGAAGGGCACGATGAATTAGGCTCAGGTTCGGCTGAAGTTACACCCCTACTTATACCTCTAGAAGGTAAGAATTTTTGCCTTATAGGCTACCCATTTATCAAGAAAATTGGTATGAAATGATGTAGAGATGCATTCCATAACCCAATCAATCCATTTGGAGTGAAAACCTAGTCTTTAAGAGTTTCTCTAATAAAATCTCATTCAAGTATGTCATATTGTGGACCCGCATTTTTTACGTGCTCGCTTTTTATTGTGAAAAAATATCTCTTTAAAGAAATTGGAGTCATCACTTATTTTTATTATTAATATTTTTGAACCTTATTTAAGAGAAAAGACATGTAATAAAGAAAGAAGCCAAGTACAAATCCAGAGTCGGGTGACCTATAAAAGGATTACGGTAGTGAGTGAAAGTTTAGGAGTTTGTGTGTTTTTCAAACCCGGAGGTCGTTGACCGCCGTCGACCGGCGGATACTTCACGTGAATGTCGAGGGTGACCCGACATTTCTTCACAAAAATGAAGCGGAGTCTCTTTTTTGTACAGGGGAGCTCTCTTACAAATACAAAACACACACATAAAAACATGTCCCAAAGCAGTCCAATCCACTCTTGAGTCTAACTAGTTAAGCAATATGGGTTCATAGCCAATACTCATAACAATGTATATATGTCAACTATCCGGCTTAATTCAAAGTTAAATTTACTCTTATACAACATATCTTAAAATTAAAAACATTCTAAATCACATAATACATCATAACTTCAGCCCACAGTCAGGCTTTCTTACAAACTATCTGTCTCTGGGCAAACTGATCACATACGCTCCACTGTACACCTTAAATAATAATATAACAAACGGTGAAATTTGATGCTTTTTCGATGAAGTGAGATCACCTAAAGTGGGCTACTCTTCACACCCTAAGTGCATATGCAATGCTCCAAATAAACGCAAATCCCGACAAATGCATGATTCTACTTGGATATCTGCCCGGTAAATACCGTGCAGGAGTCATCACCGACTTCCCTTATATTTCATTTCAGCATAAATTATGGGAATTATTATGTTTGTTGTTTGTGGACAACCTCGTGTGTAATATATATATATATATATATATATATATATATATATATATATATATATATATATATATATATCGATTGAAGTAGTTTAATGATTGTTATTTATTTACTTGGATTACCCTCAGTGCCTTATCAATTGGGCCGTCTCAGAAGCGATTGATATTTAGTGTGACTACCTGAGTTATTTTAGTTTTAGACCACCCTCAGAAACCATTTTCTGGGCTAAATCTTCATTACGCTCACTCCTTTCTTGAGTATAGGGTGTCACGTCATGCTCGATTCAGCAAT
Source organism: Tetrastigma voinierianum (assembly GCA_016808115.1). NCBI lineage: Eukaryota > Viridiplantae > Streptophyta > Magnoliopsida > Vitales > Vitaceae > Tetrastigma > Tetrastigma voinierianum. The sequence goes on from JAEQBH010004105.1 coordinate 64,979, forward strand.
TACCAGATTCCATTCTGATCTATAACACATGCAAGTATATAAACATACATATGTTATCAAAATTAAATACAATCATATTATATAATTTCTCATTTTATCCACATCAAATTAGCTCACATTTAATGATCAAACCACGACAATTCTACTTAGTTATGATATTGAAACATTGATTATAAAATTTATTTGTGAACACTATTCTCGAAGAATAGTGAAACCCTCAGTTACTATTCTTAAGTCACCCAATCATGAGTTTCTTTGCGAACTGGGTTTCAACCCCGTTCGGCCTCATTAAATCAATACACTGATTTATCCACTAATTTTGTGAAATAAAACACCATGACCTCAGATTACGTTTGGACATTTTGATTCAATAAATTCAAACAATTTGGTCCGCTTTTGGGGCCGTCAGTATTAGTTAGTATCGAAATATAGAAACATTGAGAAAAGCAACTTAAATAAAGTGTAAGCGATAAGGAAAACCTCTGGGGTTTGAAACTCTAAATCAATTTTGGCACTCTCCAGCGTGGCGACTTTTCTTCTTGTCACGAAGGCTGACGGTGGTTAGAACTTAGAGAAAGTCAGATCTCTCTACAAAAACCAGATTGAACTTCCTGTCTTTTTCCAATTCCCGTTTTGCCTTTTTCTAGTTTGGAAGACCATGGCTATTTGATGTTTAATGTTATTATCATTAAATCAGCTAAAAATATGTCCAGATTTTCTTTTCATTGATTTTGACCTTTGTATCTGGCGTGTTCATATTACTCGCCTCATGGCGCGTGTCTTCTATCTGGCTTTCGTGCGCTGAAAAATTATTCTGACCACGAAAGCGTCATGCTTGTCCCAGCTCAAAGTATCAAAATTCTCAAATTCATGCTAGCTAGATTTTGTGGGGGCGATTCCAGCCGGTGGAAATCAGTTTAAGTGTAAAGGATCAGGAGAATGAAGTTTGAATTTTTGTGAAATTTGATTTGTAGCAAAAATTACGATTTTGCCATTTTCCGAAGTTGGAATTTCTCGGGTCAGCATTCTCATCATACAAAAGAAATTTAAGTCTAAATTCAGATGAGTGTGATCTAAATATGCATATGCAACGTGCATACTACCATACCATGTACAAACAATCATTTAAATCTCAGCTGACTAAACTATGTACCTTCATCCTAAACAAGAAGGGATAGGTGGCCACATATCGATGTGCATAGCGTTCGCGTTAAACTCGCCAGCTCCGTGGAGTCACGCCACCAAACTCTCCGCCTGGCTCATGGTCTTGGGTAAAACTGATCATGGCTATCAAAATACAATCTTGGTCCTCCTCGAAAGGTGCTCGGTGTCAACGCAATCGCACGTCCATGTTGGACGGGTATACTTCTAGAGCATGGAATCTTGAAATACCTCGTGGACGCTTGTCATGCTGAGCGGTAGCACCAGCCAGGTGCACTACGATTACCTATCCTCTCTAGTATCTCGAAGGCCCGATGAATCTCGGCGATGCTTCCACGCTTGCGGAACGACCAACTCCTCTGCTTGTGTCCTTTTGACGTGATCCTGACTCGAACTCTAAGGGTCGGCGTGAATTTTTATCTGCATAGCTCTTCCTCTTAGGCTCGGCAGTGGGCTGTGTATCAAGCTCACCTTCTCAGGGGGTCTCTAATCGGATCAAGACCCGATGGAGCTCTCTTCCCACCTCGGTCCAATCATAGCAGTATCTACATGGCCTCATACAATGTCTCATATAGAGCGCCATCTGTACTAAGCGATAACTATTGGTGTGGTAAGATTCCATAAGGCTGTTAACTCATCTACCTAGAACCAGATGCATGCTCGTAGCATATTACTCTAACACCGTATATAATCCACACCACATTAGCAGCTGCATTTTACTTTGTGTGTAATGTAGGCCTTCCCGGAGTCTGATGCTGACAAATCGATGGACCCGTCAGCACAGTCCATGTCTTGAATGACATCATATATCGAGCCCTTATGGCTCAATAACACACAATCACTGGGTTGCGAAATTATCAATTTAAGTCCTCCGACTCTGTCACTCAACCTAGGTATAGTGCTTGACAATGTGTTTTCATTTGATTAACATAACTCTTGGCTCACACTTGAGCCTCTGCATTCCACTGAGAAGTAGGACATCTCGGGTCTGCCCCTACTCAGTTCCTCACTGAGGGGATTAACGGCCCCCTTATTTAGCACACTTGACACACTTTAATTATTCTTCATTCTGAATCGAACAGCTAGGTCTTTAGTGGACAGATGCCAGAGATGACTCGACCAGCTCACGAAAGTGGTGAATGACGTCTGAATTGCACCTGCTTGGGCTCGGCCCAGTGTGCAGATTACATACCAGGCATAATAATGCCATCTTGTGACCTGATCGGGGTCCACCATAGGCAAAATCGAGATCTCTCCTCATAATTGACCTGTGAGACCAATCTATCTTGTCTGAACAACATCTTCTGGCTTCTCTGAGGGCTGACATAGACCGATCAAGGTCGTGGACATGAGTAATCATTGAAGGTCCCGAGTCTGCGACAACGATGGTGTGGCTCAATCCGTATCAGGCACAGACATCAATATGTATCTACCATCCCATAAGTTCCCTACCTTCTATTCACTTAATGCTGGTGTCAGGCTTGATATTTTGCTGTTTGCCCCATTTTATCACATTGTTAGGAGTGCTTGTATAACGCAAAGAAGCTGAATACCGTTCCTCGGCCGAGTATTAGGGTGTGGAGATAAGCGAAATGCTCTCTCTGTTTATTCATTAGGATTACGGCTGTCCCCAAGATCCACGGGATCAAGCGTATGCAGGCGGTCGTGCGTTGTCGATCACGGCCCGCTGGTCTCGCGACTGGGTGTGGAAGCGAGTGTACTCTTCCGACTAGAGAAGGTGAAGTCCTCTCTTGCTGCATGGCTTTTTTATCAAAATTCAGGAGCATCCTGATCTCTCTCATATCAGTTAAGACCGTCCCAGCCACATAGGTCATGTCCGTAGGCGGGTCCTATCTTTGGAGATGAATGGCTTTGGCCCATTCTGAATCTCTTATAATACTGACTGATCGAAACTACGTATCTACGGGTGATATTCTGTCTCTCGACTCATGCGGCCTCAACCTTACTCTAGGTCGTGACACTGGTGAAGCACCCATATCCTAAAACTCACCTCGATCGCCAAAACTCATGTGAACTTGGCGTACAGTGATGGTCTGTGAGCCTAGCTGGCAGAACTGATCCTCGAGTGATGCTCATACTCCCAGAAAACTGTTTGGGGTAGATCAAATCATCCGGATGTAATAGTGGTCTAGATAGGGTTGGAATACCCTATACATGAGATCCACCCTGAATCTTCATTGTCATTGATTACAGAAATCACTGCCTTAAGCTCAAAGTAACCATAACGCATCTGCGTGTCTTGGGGATATCTGTATCACAACCTCTAGTGGTGATGGCCGGTCTGAAGGTTTGTCTTGGGTAGACTAGCTCTCCTCTCAAGCGATCAAGCAGTACGTCAATCTCAGTATGGAGCACCAGATTCCCAGTCGTAACCCTGTTCCAAGCTATCACATAGTCAATACACCGGTCGAAGAGGGTCTTGTCCTTCTTCTTATGAGGCCAGGCCAGGAAGCGGCGCCATGGTGAGTAACGGTCTATGAACCAATCATTCAGCTCTTTGTATTTGGACTGAAAGTTCTACAACTCCGTGGTGCCATCTATGAAGGAGTGTGGGGGTGGTGAAATAAGTGTAACACTGATCCCAGAGTCTACTACCCTCTGTGGAGCGGTCAAGTAAGCTCCATCTGGAGAAAAACATCCTACATGCGGCTGCCTTTGGGGTGATCTAGTCTGCTCTCTCCTCGTCCTCTGGGTAAGGCCGCTAATATTATTATTAGTCACGGCACAGACTCTCATCTTATCTGGGGACGAAATGTCATGCTTGTCTCCTTTGAGGCTACCACGTACCGTCCTGGCGTGTAGACGGTAGCCCTCAGCTGCTCACGATCGATAACAGCCACGTAAAATTTGTCATTGATCCATCCCGGGATGACATGAACTCTGACATGTCCATGATCCTCGGGTCCACTTTGCCAGTAGGTCTGCAGATCTCTTCATAACCTCGACCTCATCATCCTATTCTCAGCCTTAATCCCTGGGGAGGCACTCACATACAAAGGCTCCTCTAAGGTCTCAAGGGTCTTTGCCCATTTCCTGATATTTGGGCCTCACACCATTTGGAACCGACAATTAATCTGAGCAGTGTTAGAGGTAATGTATGGCGCCTTTAACACCTTCTCAATTCGCAGACAATAGTGCCTTACCGGCTACGGATCTCCTCCACACATGAAGCGTCGGATGAGTGCATCACAAACTTACAGGAGTTCTAGGACCTTCATAATACACTAAAGTAAACATCAGCGATACTTAATGCATGTGTCACACTACAGGCGCCGGTAAGCCTACGGATCGAGCAACGGTGGTGCTGACCAATGCCACGTGGGCGCCCTCTAGTCATAAGTCTCAGGCAGCCATACAGTATGGTTCAATGGCAAGTTTAAATCTCATCTGATATCTTTCTAGGCATACTTGACCCAAGAGACACTATTATACACATAAATCGGTGTATACGTGTGTACATTCTGGATAGTGTGAAGGCAATCGATTTGCATTTAAATGTTTTCCAACAAAAAATTTCATTTTGAATTTTTTGAAAATTTTGTCCCATTTAGATTTTATTTTTTTATTTTAATTAAATTTAAAATATATTTTTTGAAATTTTTAGCAATGAGCAGTGTTCATTTAATGACTCAAACGTTGCTAAGTCGAGCTGGAATTCGAAAATAGGTTGGAGTGCATCAGTGACCCTCGGCTGTGGCACGCCCGGGCCGCCCGGGCATCGTGCCGGCAGGCGCCAGCTCTTCGCGCCTTGCGCTTATCTTATGGCCTTGGCGCTGCGTATATATCGCGTGCTTCGCTGCTCGCGCGCTGCTCTGCGCGCCCTGCGTCCATCTGTAACGCCCGCATGGCACGCCCGACCAGCGCCAGCCGTGTCATGACGCCTGCTGTAGCGTAACCGTCATGACCGCCTCGCCTCTTGTACGCACATCCCGCAATACGGCGATTAATATTGCGGCTCTAATTTTTTTTTGAACCCGCACTCCTTTGTATTGCAACACAAGCGAACCTACGCAATACAATTTCCGGCTAAACGCCACTCTATTCTTGATACAATCCGTGCATTGCAACACAATGAATGATAGCCTAATTCAAATTCTGCGCTAGTTTTTTTTTTCGTTTTCATTATAAATATATATATTTTCTTATTTCCGGCAAGCTGGAAAAAAAATAGGCATATATATTTTTTCATTTTCCATAATACTCAAATAAATTTATAAGAATTTATTTTACTCCATTTTCTTCAATTTCTAACAGTAAACCTTAGAAAATTATTTTCTTCACCTCTTATCTAAATAAATTTAGCAAATTTATTTTCTTCTTTCTTTCAGTTTTTCATTGTAAGAATTTTTTTTTCTCACGCCCATACATATATATATATATATATATAATTTTTTCTCATTTCTCAATAAACCAGTAATTGTGGAATTTTGTTTGTTTATTATTATTATTTTTTCATTTAGTGCGGAAGGTGCAGAGATTTGCTCAAAGCCTCACACATGCCTTTTATTTAATGTTAAGCTCGATTTATTAAGACTGGGATTCATTTATCCAACAACTCCAATAAATTTATTCAATTTGTTTATTTCTCCTCTTTGTTCAGTTTTTACACACTATAAAACTTACAAAAGTTTCTAACAATCAGCTTTAAAAACTATCTTCAATCTTTGCTTTTTTAATAAACTATATAACACATATAATAGTATACATACATTCATTCAAACATTCACAGTATTACACATCATTTATCAAACAATCACCTAAAACACATGCATGTAGTGTCCTAGTTTTGTCTAAGTGATTTCCTAGGTAATGGTGATGTTCTTATACCTCAAGACGTATGCTTTAAGCCCAGATCCTCAGAGCCCTAGGTGGCCCAGTATACCTAGGCTGATATAATTGTGATGCCCCAAAACCGGGGGTCCGTTGATTACCCGTCAACCCGTGGAATACTCGTGAATGTCGGGTGACCCGACATTCTTCACGAAAATCGAGCAGAGTCTCCTTTGTACGGGGAGCTCTACCCCGAATACAAAATGCATAAACTTTGTCCCGAAGCGGTCCAATATAACGATCCTGATTAAAAGCGACCACTTGGGCTCTGGCAATACTCATAACAAATGTATATATATCCGACTATCCAACCATAGTTCAAGAGTTCAAATTTTACTCTTATACAACATATATTAAAATTAAAACAATTCTAATACATGTAATACATCATAACCCAAAGCCACAATCGGCTTTCTTCTAAACCTGTCTCTAGGACGAGCCGTCCCCTCGCACGCTCCTGTGCACGTAAAATAATATCGCAAACGGGGGTGGTATCTTCAATAGTGGAATCACCCTACGTGGGCTACTCTCCATCTAAGTGCAATGTAATGATCCAAAATAAACACACATCGAGCAAATGCATGATCCTCTTCGGATCTTGCTTGATGCATCTTGTACCAGTGCATCACCCATTTCCCTCGCACTTCGCCCTAAAACCGTGAGAATTATTATTATGTTTATTTGTTTGTGGACAACCCTCGATGTATATATATATCAATTGGGCCGTCTCAGACGATTGATATTGTTATGAATGCCTCCGATGTATATCGAATTGGGCGAGTCTCAGATGATTGATATTTTTAGTATTGACTACCCTCGGATCATTTTAGTTTTTAGACCACCCTCAAAACCATTTTCTCTAGACTCATCTCATGCGGCTCCACTCCTGCCGTCCTAGATTGTCCCGATGCATATGGAATTAAGCGATGTCAATTCCATTCTGATCCCATAACTACATGCAAATATATAAACATGCATATATTCACATAAGATTAAATCATGTGATAAGTATTTATGTAATTTTACCGTTTCGTCTAGCGTGAAGTGGCTGCGTGGTACAATGATCAAACCACGAGCAATTCTACTTGAATTGCTAGGCCAAACCTAATTCACAAGGTATTTTGTGAACACTATTCTAGAGAATAGTGAAACCCTCGATTACTATTCCCGAAAAATCACCAATCATAGGTTCACTTTGTGAACCCGGGTTCTGACCATTCCCGGCCTCTCATTCCAATCGATACCATAATTTATCTACATAATTTGTGAAATAAAAAACCCCAAATAGCCCCTCACGGTCATTTGGGCATTTGGATTGATAAATTGAAGCAAATTTGGTCCCAACTTTTGGGATGGATCGATCAGCCAATGGATTCGAGCGCCATTGCTTAGAAACGTTGGCTTAATTTAAATAAAGTGCGCCAAAATAGGGGAGAAAGCATACGCTCTCGGAGTTTGAGAAACTCCTAAATCAGGGTACCGCAGAAGCCTCAGCATAGACGACTTTCTTGTCACGAGGCTGGAAGACGGTCGGATTCTGGAACAGAGAGAAGTCCTTACTCTCTCTAAAACCAGATTTTAAACCTACTGCATCTTTTTTTTTTTTTAATTCCCGTTTTTGCCTTTTTCTAGTTGGAGAAGACAAACACTACAATGGCCCAGTGTTTGTCTTATTATCATTCATCAGCTAAAAATGGCCAATTTATGTGGTGCTGAGTTTTGACGTTAGGCCATTTATCTGCGTAGTCAGTTTAAATACGTTTTACCTGTGTCATGTATGGCGCGTGATCACGTGTTATATCAAACTTTGGTGGCATCCAATGGATTCTACGGCACCGAAGCGCGATCGCGCCGAAAAGCGTGCCAACTCATTTGTTTTGGAATTCTACGAGGAATTTTATGGTATTAGATTTTGTGGTTAAGTGGTGAAATCCGTTCGTAAATCCGAGATACAGAGAATAAATTTGGTATATAGAAATTTGATTTTGTGTCCAAATTACGATTTTGTCATTTAAGAAATTGGAATTTAAGATGCTACATTTATCTGGAAATTAATTAATTAGTATGGTTACCGGAAAAAGAATCATATAAGATCATTGTATGGAGAAAAAATGGCAAAACTAAATCACTATAATAGACAAGATATATAACAAGTAAATCAAGTGAGTCAACTTATTAAAAGAGTGTTGTTTATATGATGCAACGAGTTTTAAAGAATCAAATTAATGACCTAAACTTATTTATTCACAAAGTCAGAATTTTTTCAAGAAAATTTATTGGTATTTATTTTATATGAAAAAAAGATTTATTAGAAAACAATTCGGTAATTAAAATGACACATAAATTTTATAAAGGGAATTGTTTAACTATAATCTAGAAAAGGATAGAAAAAATTTTCTCCTAACAAGAGAAAATTTTATGTAAGAATATTTTAAATTATCTTATTCACAAAATAGTAATTATTTGGATGATAAAAAAATTCCAATTCATTTTATATTAAACAAATAAAATTGAAGGTTAAAGTTTTGAAAAGAATTTTAATTGAAAATTTTATTTTAAGCTTTAATAAGTGTTTATTTATTGAAACAAAAAATAGTAATAATATATATATATATATATATATATATATATAAGAACATTTATTTTATTAAAAGAATATTTCCCTAAACATTTATTTTGTTAAGACCAAAATATTAAACTATTATTAAAAAAAAACAAATCTGGATTTTTGGTATTTATTTACTTTTAATAGGTTAAATTTCAATTCTATTACTTTATTTGCAAAAATAAATTATTCTAGTTCTTATTCAACGAATGACATTTTTGCAAAAAAGCTATTCCATATATAATTTATTTGGGAGAAAAATTGACTTTTATATCAAATAAGATTTCCATAATTATTAAAAAAGGGTTTGTTATTCAATTGATCGATGTCACCATGATTAAAGCGTGTAGTTTTCTATTAATAAACACATGTTTCCAAAAAATTTTGATTGTTTATTTTATTGAAGAGAGATTTATATATAAAAAAAAGAAGCTTCCTATTGACTTTTTTTTTTTCAAAAAAAAAAAAGAAAGAAGAAATTTTATTAAAACTTAAAATGAAAGAAGAAGAAAAAAATATATTCATTTTTTGATTTATGAAAGAGGTTCTAGATTTACTATATACTTTTAAGGCTAGATTTCATGTACAATAAACATCAATTTTATTTAGAAAATTCACCAATGTCAAATATCCAACCATTTAATTACATTACTCACTATTTCATTTTATTTATTAGAAATAAAATGCTCACCAAAGTTAGGATCAAACCGAAATGTTATTTTATTTTAGTAAATAAGTCAAAAAATCAAAATGTTTTTATTTTCAGCATTCGAAAATTAAATATATATATATAGATATATATATATATATATATATATATATATATATATATATATATATATATACATATATATATATATATATATATATATATATTTTTTTCCACTTTAGGACTTTCACAAATTTATGTTTCCACTTTTAGGACTTTGACAAATTTATGTTCAACATGTTTATCTTATATATATTATTTATTGTATACATTAAAAAATTCATAATTCCTTGTTTGCAGAAAGGTAAAATATGACAAATAAATTATTTTTTTATTTATTTGAAGATAAGATATGCGTATAAAATTTTTTTGTCTCAGTTTGATAATAAAACAAGTTTCAAATTTATTGAGAACATGATTTTTTAATTTTAGAAAATCGTGAATTTTCTTTACAATTACTAAAAAAAGGTATAGCCTTATTTCCTTTACTATACATATACATATTTAAATATATGTACTTTCATTTTAATAATAATGACTTTTAAGTTTTTAAAAATGAATTAAAATCTTATAAAATCTGAATTACTAAATTTAAAATTAATTATTTAATTAAATAAAAAAATAAATTAATTACAAGATTGAGATACAATTATTAGTTTTGAAAGACAAAATTGATTTTATGAATTAAAAAATCAATTTTAAATTCAAATATAAATAATCTTAAAATCCATAATTTAAACACATTAATAAAATTTGTAATAGAAAATTAAAGACAATTTTTTTAATATTCAAATTTTCTAAAAAAATTTATTCAAAATTGTCAAAGTTAATAAATCACATTTTCTAAAATCCAAATTTAATTCTTTTAAATAAAAATAAAATTTTAATTTTAATTAAATAATTAATTTGATTTTGTGAATTAACAAGTAAATTTTGTGAATTGAAAGAATTGAATTTGGATTTTTAGGAAATTTGAGTTATTAACTTTAAAATGACTTTAAATGTGTTTATTACATTCTAACTAAGTGTATTAAAAAACTTCAAATTAGAAAATCTTGAATTGAGAATTTTTGAAAAAAAAATTTCCAATTTTGAATATTAAAAAAATATTATTTAGTTTTTATTACAAATTTTAAATATGTTTAAATTATAAATTTTAAGGTTACTTATTTTAATTAAATTTATTTTTTAATTCATAAATCAAATTTGCCTTTCAAACTAATAATTCAATGCAATTTGCTATATTTAAAATTAACATTTTTTTATTTAATTACATAATTCATTTTTAAATTTAGAATATAAATTCAGATTTCATACAATTTTAATTGAATTTTAAAAAAAACTTCGAGTAATTATTATTTGTTATTTTAAAATTAAAATTCATTTTTGCTAAAACAAAAATTCAAAATTTTTTAATTCATAACATGAATTTATTTTTCTCAATTCTAAAGGTTTGTATCCTAGTTAGGGATATCGTAGGAGTAAAAGTGTCATTAAAATGAGAAATCTTGCTTTATATTTAAAAGAAATTTTTTTTTACTTCAGATATAAATGACAAAGTCTGAGAATTTAAATTTAAATTGTTATTTTCCTTAAATATTATATTATTTACTCATTGTATTTGCTCAAGATGGTAACAAACTAAATAAAATATACAAATCAGATGCATTGCAATCTCAACCAAATCACATGGAAAACAAAAATTAAGGAAGAAACATTCCTTGTACATCGAACAAACAAAAAAAAAAAAAAAAAAAGGGGAAAGCTGGGGTAATTACTTTTAAGCTTTACAACACTGGTTGTACATGATTAGTGTTCAAAAAGTACTATTTTTAACCTTGTTTATTATAGGTTTTGAGCACTTTTTGTGTACTAATCAACGTAATTAACCGAATTGGCACATTAAGGTCCCGACTATACTACTGATCGCATTTTGTGACTATTTTTGTAGTTTTTGCAAGATAATTAAGCCAAAATTATCAAGTCAATTCAAACACGAAGAATCCGAGTTGAACTCAGTATTGCAGATGAGAAACCAGAGGAAAGAGGAGTAGAAAACAGAAGAAAATGGGCGACTGCAAAATTTGGCAAGGTTGCGGAAAATTTCGCAACCTACGAAAATTTGCGAGTTCTATGGCATTTCCACAATCAACCTTTGTTCAAATGTTCACCTTTTTGACTTTTGACTTTTGTTCCTCCTTTCCTCATCTCTTCCCATTTTGTCACTATAATAGTTTACTGCTTTTGGTTATTTTGGTATTTTGCTTGGTTTTGGGCAGTATTTAAGTCCTAAACATCACTGTAAACGAGACCTTTTTTTTGCTGATGAATAAAATTTATGAGCGGAAACCTTTTAGTAGTTCCTGCTCTTTTGCATTTTCTCTCATTTTCCCTCACTTTCTCTCCCTTTCTCACTAGCCAAACACCCTCCGAGGATGACAACTCAAAGGATGAGCGGCTAGAACCCCTTTATCCTTGAAGTAGAGGGCTATTGGGCAACGGATGTAAGGGTTCTAAGGGCTTCTCATGTTTTCACTGCAGGTATCTACTATCTTTTATGTGTCTCCTTCTAACCATAAAGTTCAATCCTTGAAACACCTTGAATGATCGTACTTGGCAATCTTTAGGGTTCGTGGATACTTATTGTTAGATCAAATTCATTAGTTACCATTTATTAGTTCTTGTAAGAATTGGAGTCGAGAGATAGATTTCATTATGCGAGACCATCAATGTTCAATAAATGCCATCTTTCAAAAGGAAAATTATTAGGGGTCCAATTCTTATAGCCACATGAAGATATGATTCAGGAAATGACTATAGGTCATCCTCCCCAAGGCGAGGAAATGGACCCGAGAACCACTCAGTGACCTTTAGAACCCAAATCCAGCAACCTGACACTTCAAGGAGACTTCTTTTACATTTTATTTTATTTCAGTTTATTTTCAGTCTGCAAACCATTCACCTCCACTGTTTTTACAACACCCCTAATTCAAATTGAAATTCACCTTTTTGAGCCAACTGCAAATCATTTACACGAAGAAAACTCATCCCTATGTTTAACCCTAGAGCCACTATACTGCAGTAGCTATGCCACGAAAGTAGAAGGAAGTTAGGTTTATAAATGTTGTTGATTACAGGATACCTCTGGCCAAAATCGGTACAGCTCAAAAAAAAAAAAAAAACTCTCCATATATACGCACATTGGTCTCCCATCATTTCTTTGTCTCCAAGCACTTCTGTCATCATTAGTACCTGTTATTTTGACTCATTGCTCCAATGCGACTCTGGGCTCTAATCCACCAATGTAAAGCAAATCCAAATAGGAAGGGAACAAGAGAGCAAAATAGAAAACCCAAATAAACTAAAAAATAAAACATAAGAGATTTAAATCACAGCCTCTACAAACAATACAATCTAGCCCGAAATTGATTAATATTAATGATCTAAATTAACTTAACACAAAGCCTAAACTCCTAACAATAACCTATTATACTCGGCCAGATGACAACCCAAATGAACAAAAGGGCACCCAAAACACGAATCGAAACCCACAAAGAGAAATCACTTAAACTGAAAACAAACAGAAATATCTCACCTCGAAAACCCTAGGATCGAAAATGTCGATAATAGAAACATATGGTAATGATGCCTGAGAGGTATAATAGCCATGGTGACGTAGTCAAAGTAAATAGGTGTGAATGAGAAAAAAAAAACTACGAGAAATAGGTAGTAGAAATGGAAAATAAGGGAAAACGAAAGAAAGAGGGGAAAAAAGGGGAAAAGAAAATGGAAAGAAAGCAAAAGAAAATGAAAGAAAACCCAAAAAAAAAAAACAAACAAACAAAAGGAAGACAAGATCGGAGAAAATGAAAATTCTGAAGAAGAAATGAAAGAAAGAAAGAAGATGAAAAGTAATGAAGAAAGAAGAAGAAAGGGAAAAAGCGAGAGGAGAATAGGGAAAACCAAATGGGGGAATCAAAATGTCTCTTGGGTGTTTTAGGGTTTCTTTGAAAATGAACGGTGGGAATATGTTTGGGAAAAGGAAGGGCTCAGATTTAACCTTTCGACAAGGAGAGATGAATGGGCCAGTAATAATAATTTTGGGGTCACATATGCTTTTCATATCAAGTGTAAGGCATCTCCAATCCACTCTCTATTTCTTATATTTTAGTCACTTTAGCTAGTAAAACACAAAAAATTATCTCAAACCCACTTTTTATTTCCTAGTTAACCCAAATGGCTCACCAAATATGGTGAGCCATTTGAGATCTCAAAATTATCTCTCTACCTTTTTTTCTCTCTATCTCTCTTTATATATATGTTTTACTTTTTTTAAATTATTGGAAGTTAGTGAAAATTGGGTGTAAAATAGAGAGTGTGGTTGGAGTGAATTTTAAAAAGTTGCTAGCGAAAATAGTGAATTTAATATTTAAATATATTTTTGAGTAGCTATTTTATTAGTGTGGTTGATTCTTTCCTCATATATCTAAATTTACTTTTTATAGTGGAAAGGTTGTCAATAATATTCAATAATAGAGAACATAATAGCCCTAATAAACCCTGGAGGGTTTTCATCCTAGACTTCTAAATCAGACATAGAACTCGTTGTTTGCGCAAGAGTGTGAGCCACCCGAGTCGCTGACGTTCTAACAAAAACAAGAGAAACTTCAGAAATGTCCCAGAAAAGTTCTTTACAATCCCTGATAATCGACCCAACAGACGACAAGTACTGTCCATGGCCATGCACCGCGTTTACCAGAAGCTGGCTATCCGATTCGAGAACCACCCTACAAACACCTATGTTCCTTAACCAACGGAGGGTTGCTCTGCAACAAAGGGCCTCCATTGTAAAGGCCTCATGTGGTCCCCGCATGTGCTCAATTCTTGTTGCCATGAACTCCCCTCTATGATTTCGGTGTACCATTCCAAACAAAATCGTTCCTTGATTAACAAAAGTCGCACCATCACTGGCCACATTTTCAGAAAACCTCGTTTAGAGGCTGCCATGCTGCCATTTGGTGAGAGGAAACTTGCCGATCCTTGTTCAGGCACCATGCAAGCTTCACGGTGGATAGCAGGTTTCCCGCGACTCTACCTCACAGGATGCCGCTCAGTAGCTGGGTGATCGACCCTTTCCTTTGCTTCCATACCACTTGATTTCTTCTCTACTAGATGCCCTAACATACCGCTGCATGTAGATGCAATTCCTCCATTGATACCTTGTTGCATTGGCCAGGGCCGGCCCTGCGGGTAGGCGAAAGAGGCGGTCGCCTCGGGCCCTCCCCACATTCTGCTTAAATAGGCGCCAGGCCCATTCACGCAATAATTTAGGCCTCTTAAAAACCTCACTTTTTAGCCCTCACTCACTCAAGTCCATAGTCTAATCACCATTACGCCCAAGCGCCGACACCCCTCGATTACTCTCCGGAATCGAAATCAGTCCGGTCATAGGTCGCGATCCACCGATCTCGGTCTCCGTTGAGACCCGATCTCGATCTCCGTCAGTCGAGATCGAATCGAAATCGAATCGAGATCCGGTCGGCGGTCGCGTCGCCGCCCGCGATTAGCGAGGTGACCTTGTCTCGATCGCCAGGCTCTCACTTCTTAGTCGGGTTCCATTAGATACGTTTCCAGTTTTGTAGGCTTTGTAAGTGACAGTGACAATCGATCCGGAGTTCGAATTTAAATATTGGAATATTATATTGGGATCTAATCATACTTTATTTAAGTTACCAAGTTGCATTTGATTATTATTTAGACTAATTTCCAGCAATATATTTAATTATTTTATAACCTCAGCCAGTTATAGCCATATGTTTGTTTGGATGGTTAATAATATTCGATTAAACATTGCTTTGTTATTGAAAATCTATTACCACATAGGCGATGAAGTAAACTTTCAAATTTAATGGTTCATCGGATAAATTTTTTTATTTTTGCTCATTGATAAATTGATTAATTGATTAATGCCCATTTTTTATTTTCCTCAGTTTTCTTGAAACCAAATAGAGAGGATTTGATTACATTTCTACTTACCCAAAGGTAAGTTTCTATTTTTCATAATTAATTTTGAATATTTTCATGTTTATTTTCAAATAAATAAGTAGTAAGTGTGATAGACTAGTAGTGGTGATAGGAGGTTTGGGGTGAGCCTATTGAAAACTATTTGTGTGTTGATTGTTGTAGAATGGTTATAGGAGGTTTAGGGTGACCTAGTGAAAACCTATTTGTGTGTTGATTCTTTGTAGAATGGTTATAGGAGGTTTTTTAGGGTAGCTTTGACCAAACCACATTTGTGTGTTAATTGTTATTTGTATGTTGATTGTTGTAGAATAGTTATAAGGTTTGGGGTGAGCGATTAGAAAACCTCTTTGTGTGTGTTAATTTTGAAAATACTCTATATAAATTGATTGGATTTCAAAATGCTAGAATTTATTTAATTTCTTTCTTATTTTAGGGTTGATCATACAATCATGTCTTCTAATAAAAGTATATGCAGGAAATGATAAAAGGAAAAAAAGCAAAAAGATAGAGAAATTGGTCGGTCTCAAGAAGGAGCTCTTTCAGATTTTTCCGAATTAGTCAACAAACTGAGACTTCAAGTCCAAATGATAATATTCAAAATGAAGAACATGCAGACTTGATTAATGAAGAAGAAGAAGAAGAACCCAATCAATATTCAAATGAGAAAGATAATCAAACTGTGAATGAGAGTTGTCAAAATCCGGTTGATAATGAAGGTCACGGGGCTTTTAAATATTTTATGATCAAGTAATTGGAATCATGTAACCGAAATTTAAGAACTTGTTAGTAGAAAAGGGTCCAATAAGAAATAATGATGATAATTTTTGAAAGATGATCATTAGTAGACATTTCTCATCTGTCCGTACCTTCGATCATTACCAAATGGAGAGAAGCGAGGATGAGAAATGGCTAATGTGATCACATATATGAGCCATAAAGTATATTGTTTAAATTTGTAAAATTTGTTCAAGAAAGAAGGAAATAATTATCAATTGGCCAATGAAGGATTCAAAGATTGGAAAAATCTTAGTCATCGACCTAAAACTCATGAAACTAGTGATGAACATTGGGCTTGCATGAAAGATTGGGTTGAACTCACTTTGAGGTTGGGGAAAAATGAAACAATTGATAAAAGTATGCAACAACTAATCGATAAAGAGAAGGTGCACTGGAAAAATGTATTATATAGGATTCTTGCTGTTGTAAAAAGACTTGCTACAAATAATATTGCATTTCGGGGGGACAATGAGAAGATTTTTGAAGAGCATAATTGGAATTTTCTTAGCATAATTGAAATGATTGCTGAATTTGATCCAGTGATGCAAGAGCACCTTCGGCGTATCCAACAGAATGAAATTCAGTATCACTATCTTAGTCACAAGATCCAAAATGAATTGATTCAAATGCTGGCGAATGAAATTAAAATTGCAATTGTTGAAAGAATCAAAAGAAAGCAAAATACTTTTCAATGTCTTGGTGCACTCCAGATATAAGTCATGTTGAACAAATGTCATTTGTAATACGATGTGTGGATATTTCAACTAGTCCGATAGAAGTAAAAGAGTTCTTTCTAGAATTTTGGGGCGTCACACTAAAACCCTCCATGTACTATATGTTAATCCTTTGTAACTATATCTACATTCAACAAGTTATAAGAAAAATAAATTTTGCAAAGTGGATGCATAAAAGCACTTAATGCTTGGGCATTGGATTGGATTAAGACATTTAAAGATATACTTTTAAAACTCTACATTCAAAAAATTCTCTATTATAAGGGTTAGATTTTCTGATTTGATATAACCCACTTTTAAATAGAGAAGTAACCTTCTTTATTAGGCTTGATGCTAATGATATAGTTTACTTATCACCTTTTTTATGTTTTAGTTAGAGCTTGTAAATCATTATGAATTTTAGAAAAATATGTAGAATGTCGAACATTTTGTCTGTTTGTATTAAGTTCCTCTTCAAGATATTGTAGCAAATATTTATCAAAACCTTCTTCCCAAATCCAGAGCCCTTCTCGGCTATCACCTCAATCTCACCAATCAAGTGAACTATGCTTGCAAGCGCCGCTCTGTTAACTTTTTCAATATCTTTGTCAACATCTTCTTGACACCATCTTCTGTAACACCCTAAATTATATCCTGACAGTTTTATAACATGTTAAGGGTGTAATACAAATTAAAAGTTAAAGTTTTTAGGAATAATAATACTAAAAATAAAATAAGCAAAACCTAGAATTTATCTAAGGGTCAAGGGTAAATTAGTAATTTATCAACTAAGGACCCAAATGTCATAAGATCATAAGACTATATGCCCAGTTAAGAATATGTAGAGAAAAGAATATTATGCTAAATGAAAGGGAATAAGAGGACTTAAATGCAAAAAATGGGTAATAAATCATAAAAGCCATTTTCCAAACATGGCCTTAGCCATGTGAGTGGATAAGACCACATTTGGTCTTGCAATTTGGGCAATTGTCCCATTTGAGCTAGGTCACGTTTGAGAGAGAAAGAGGAGAAGAGAAGAAGAAGAAGGAGAAGAGGAAGAAGAAGAAGAAGAGGAAGAAGAAGAAGGAGAAGCCTTTAAGGTATGGATACTAGTTTGAATCCTTGTCTATGTAAGGATTTGTATGGATATTTGATGGAATTGTGTTTAGGTTTGGGTTTTCCTATTTGTTGGTTAGGTCTCCTACCTCCAACAATGAGGATTGATTAAGTTTAGTTAAGTTTTGGGGGTTTTTCTAAGTTGTTATATGGTTGTTTGGTTAGGTTGTGGTCCTCAATGGAGGAAAAAATTGTATAGAGAAAATGATGGGTTTTAGGGGAGATGCTGTCCGTTTTTTTTAAAACCCATGTTTTTGTTTTGACCATAACTTGGCCATCACTCATCCAAATTGAGTGATTCAAAATTTTGGGTAAACTAGACTTCTAGGAGAACAAATCTCCTTGAAATACGTGTATGCAAATTTGGACCCTATTGTACCCAGAAATTCGTCAAAGGGGAGTTATGTTGCATGACATAGCTGGTTCTGTTTTGGTTTTTGTTTTGACATTAGAGTTGTCCTAATTGTTTAGGCCATGACTTGGTCATCACTCATCCAAATTGAGTGATTCAAAATTAAGGGTAAACTAGACTTTTAGGAGAACAAATCTCCTTGAAATATATGTATGCAAATTTGGACCCTATTGCACCCAGAATTCCGTCAAAGGGGAGTTATGTTGCATGACATAACTGGTTCTGTTTTGGTTTGTTTTGACATTAGAGTTGTAACACCCTTTCTCCGATCCGACCCGATTGGCGGGTCGAACCATCAAGGGATGTTCGATACCACTAAGTGTGGCGTGACTCGGCATAGGATGTAGTGAGGTCACTCTTTTTATTCATACTTATAACCTTTACACTTGCATAATCATATAATGTTAAACAATTAACTTGTATTACGATACATGCTTGACGGATTACAAAATATATATACAAGCTCCAAATATGGAAATGTTCAACATTTACAATATTTACATTGGTTTACAAAATTTCGCCTTAAAATAGACCTAAAGGTCTTCCGGTGGGCACCTATTGATGTGGCCTTTGACTGCTTGTGGGTGTCACGTCCTCTGGTTTCCTCTTCTGTACCTACACGGATTGAACACCCGTGCTAAGCTTTACGCTTAGTGGGAATATGACTTCTATTAAGAGTCACCACAATTCTTTTATACACATGCATATGACACATATAACATTTCCGATTCTTATCATTTCTCATATATATATACTTTTCATAATCAGTTTCATTTCTTATCATCTTCCATATACTTTTCATGTAATCTTGTACTTTTACTTCTTGTTCTTTTAACTGTATACTATCATCGCATAGCAGTACTATGCTTCGTATCATGTAGGTAGTATTCTACACACTTCCTTTGCATATACATATGTTTTCTTTTTATGTTTCGTATGCGCCAAACCTTAGAAGTGGATACGGGAATACTATAATCCATGAGGACCGAAGGTGCTATATTCCTTTGTATGAAGCATTGATCCATGAGGGCCGTAGGCGCAATATATTATACCCGAAGGTATCATCAGCACATCAGGCGGTGACCTATTCCCATGAGGGCCGGAGGCGCTGGCTGACCCTTTCGGGATTTTGATCAAACGGGATCTATGTCATTGACCCTACGGGGTCCGATTTCGAATATAATGTTGATATCTTTGCGAAATTATTCTTCCTAATAGGCATGCCCATCTATCCCTACGGGTTCTAAGCGGACAATCAGCATGTATTTTATACTCATTATATATCTCCTTATTCCCGAATAATTATTGTCATTGTTAATCATATGAGATATACCCATCAGTTATTCATATCTTTACATTTTCATACTTCATTATATGCATAAATAACTATGCTTACCTTGTATACTTATGAGCTATTTATGAATTTCTGTAATAGGCGTTCATAATACAAATAACTATGGTTACTTGTACTGCCTACTGTTTTCCGTGTTTTCTGGAACTAATATGAGTTTCAATCTTATCAAGCTGTCTATTGATGGATTCTTGACTCAATGGGCTTTCCATAGAGTCCAAGAACACTTGAATCGGAGTTCAGGCAGAAGAGTTATGACCTTAGAGTTGGAGTCGTGCGCGGTCGTCTTGTGGTGACGCGAGCGGCGAATTTGCGTTGTCATTGGACGAGCTCGCTCTAACACCTTGGTCTGACATCTAATGTATTCCTCAGTCATATGTGGATTCTTGACTCAATAAAAACTTTCCATAGAGTCCAAGAACGCCGTCGGAGTTCAAGCGAAGGAGATATGACCTTAGAGTTCCAAGTCACGCGCGGTCGGTCTTGACGAGCTGACTGGGCCGACGAAGCTACCTGGAGTGACGAGCTCAGTTTGATGCGCGGTCTGACAACTAATATCTCCCTCAGGCATATAGATGGATTCTTGACTCAATGGGCTTTCCATAGAGTCGAGAACACCCAAATCGGAGTTAGACCCGAAGGAGATATGACCTTCGAGTTGGTCATGCGCGGTCGGTCTTGACAGGCTGTGCTGTTGGGCGATCAACATTCCTTGGCTTGACCCTATTGGACGACCTTGTCCTTGTTCGGCATTAACCCCTTGTTTGTGACCCCTGCGTCCACTGTTGGACGACCCTTTGTTCCTTGGCGACCCCTTGTTTGTGACCTTGTTTGGCGACCCCTCGTCCCAGCTGTTGGGCGACCAAGCGTTCGTGTGACCCTTGTTGGCGACCCTTTGTTGGGCGACCCTTTGTTGGGCGACCACTGTTCCTTGACATGACCCCTTGTTTGTGACCCTGTTGAGCGACCACTGTTGGACGACCAGCACATTCCGCAATGACCTTGTTGGACGACCCTTTGTTCCTTGACGACCCCTTGTTTGATGACCCCTCACCCATTTAACTGTTCAGAGTGAAAAGACCATAACTTGGTCTACAGGAGTCGAATTAAAATTCAAGCCTAACATCAAGTTCATTGATCTGGCTACAATTTCTAGAGGACTTACTGCCAAATTCTCTTTATTTCTGGTTCAAAAACTCGTTCTAAAGGTCCGGCTAGTTATTGAGTGTGACGACCCTGCCAGATTTATGAGGTGAGCCTCAGTAAAAGAACTATAACTTGGTCTACAGAGGTCCAAATCGAGTAATTCAAAAGCCTAACATCAAGTTCATTGATGTGGATACAATTTACTAGAAGGACTCACTTTGGAATTCCCTGTATTTCTGACCCAACAATCCGTTCTAAAATCCGGATACTGCATATGATCGACAATAGGGAATTTTCTGGGTTCAACTTGCAACTAAACCCTTCTCAAACCCATGTTAGGAGCCTTAAGCTCTTCTTAACTCAACCCTACAAGAAAGGAGTTTGGGTTCCTAAGCCCAAACCATACACAAGATAGAGGGTTCTAAAACATGTATCCATACTGTCTAGACCAAAACTAGACTTCCATACAACCCAAGACATGTGTATTCATACAAAACCATATTTCTATACTCATTTTTAGTAGTTCCATACACAGGGGAACTTCCACAACATACTCATGATTTATCACCAAATCTTTAAATTTAGTAATTCCATACACCGGAACTTACACAACATACTCATAGTTCTATACACCAAAATCCATACCTGTAATCTTCTTCTTCTTCTTCTTCTTCTTTTCTTTCTTTCTCTCTCTTATCATTTGCCGCTTTTCTCGGGAACCAAATAAGATATTTAACCCAGTGCACACATCCGCTATTGATCTTGCTCCCTTTTTTATTTTACTTTGGTCCTCCCGACTCTTATAATATTTGCGAATCAATTTATAATATTTTCTGATAGCCTCAAATCTTCTTTATTATTTGTAATTTAACTTATGCATATTCACACTTTTGTTTTTATCTTTGTTATTCGAATAAATATCTTTAGTTTATTATGCAAAACATGTTATAAAAGCTGATAGGAGGGTATAATTTGGGAATATTCTAGTGGTCTGGTTGTTTCAGGCCCACCCCTTGGACATCACTCATTCAAATTGAGTGATTCAAAATTAGGTAAAGCTAGGCTTAGGATATGATATCGGCAAAAGTAGATGTCTTCCAAACTTGGATTTATTGGACCCTAAAAATTTGTCTAAAAATGAGCTTTGTTTGTAAGAAATATTTGATAGTATATGGAAATACATGAAAATGCAAAGATAAGAGTAAATTATCGTAAATATCGCATATGATTACCGGATAACAATAGTTATTCGGGGATATGAATATGTCTTGAATGAAATAAAAATGGATTATGCAGCAGAACTAGAAGGGGGATAGATGGACATGCTTATTAGGGATAAAGTGCAGCGACATCTTGTCCCGATTGGCCTCGATTAGGGTCATTCACGGCTGTAGGTCCTTATAGTTCATTTAATACCGTACAATGATAACAACGCGCGCCGAGCTCTTATAGTTTGTTATACACAGTAGTAACACCTTGGTCATATAGTTTCTAAGTATCCATGCAAATTATATGTAGGCATGAAACATAATATGAATAACAAGAATATAAATGATTTAGATATGATAAATGACTACAATGTAAATGATATGAGAAGCATAACACTGTTATGTGATGACAAGTACACTATGACAAGAACAAGAAGCAAAGTGTAAACGGATACAAAATGTATATGAACGATGATAAAAAATGAAACATGATATGATAAGTAAGTATGAGATATGTATAAACATGTGTAAATGATATGTATGAAATATGTATAAGCATGTGTATAACTATATGATATGTTAGATGTACTTAGCCATGTGTCTAAAGTGTGATGATCCTTATTAGAGGTTGTCCACGAGTATTATTCTCACTAGGTATAAACATACGGGGTATTTCATCGGAGTGTAGGTACGAGGAAGAAGGAAATAGAAGCGAGACAATCCGCGTGTAGTGAGGTCAACACAAAGCACTAGGTGCCCGCTGGGACCTTGTTGGTCTATTTTGTATATATGTCTTTGTTTTTGTAAAGAATGTAAAGTTTGGATATGTTGAACACTCCTATTTTTGGAGTTTGAATGTATTTTGTAATCCGCTTCTACAAAATATATTTCAAGTTAAATGTTTAACAGTATATGAATTAACAAGTTTATAGTAAACAAGAAAAATAAATAAATAAATAAGACACCATCGCCTTACACCGGGTGCCGGGTTGGGGGCGTCACAACTTCCTTCTTCAATTCGTGTTGTATCTTCATTCTCATTCTCGCTATAAATCAACCCTTCTTGTAGTTCTACAGAAACAGTGTCTCCATTTCTAGGTGTTAATGTTGGAATCATCATCATACCTTCTCTTATGAACCCTTTCAATCTTTCAACCAACAATCTCTCAAAGAGCTCTTCCTCAAACCGCATGTCAATATACCCACACCTCACAACACAACAGAACACATAAAGGTCGTCAGGGTCTACCCTTCGATAGAGGAATCGTTCTTCCACTGGAACCTTGCTTATAAGGAGAGATTTAATTAAGGCAAGAAAATAAGGAGAGTGAGAGTCTGATGCAGGTCGTTGCCATGTATTAGCAAAGATGGGTGGGATTCCATGAACAAGCTCCGAGTAGAAGATAGCCAGTCCTGGTATTCTATTAATGTTTGTGCTGACTGCTAATTCCTTCACCATCTCAAGAGAAATCTTGTTATCTAGCTCATAATAGTATTTCCTCCTATACACATTGTTCCAAATGTACATTATGACCAGACTCAAGCAAGGCCAATGGTAGATATCCTCACTGATCAAACTTGTAGAGGACTAAACTCAAATATAGAAGCTCAATGCTACCAATGACCACAACATATGAGATGACAAGTAGGATATGAGTTGTCCATATCATGATCATTACACGTTCCATAAATGATGAGGTGAGGGTCATCACGAACACCACCGCAATCCTTATACCAATAAATACTCACAATCATGATCAATTTGAAACATCACTTGGCTCGAAAAGCTCAATAAAAGGTGCATTACCATATGCATTTTCTATCTTTGTAGTCTTGAACTGATAGTGACCCCACACAGCCAACCGAGGAAAGGTAGTTCACATAGGAATGTACACTTGTCCTTCTTACTTCTAGATGTATGAGACAATCTTAACTACGAGAAAGCACCTGGTAAGTGATTGCTGGATTATGGAGAAAGTCGAAATCACTTAAGCTTGATTGGCAATGATGGGCCTTGACGCCACGGCCCTGACAAACATCGGCAAATTTACAAATATTTGTGGAGAAAACCAACCTCAATGAACCAATAAAAGAACAAACAAGAAGAAGACATAAAATAGACTCTTAAGGACATAATCTCACATGGTATGGACTTGAAGAAAAGGTCACGAAAACCCTCATGGAGTTTGTGAAGAAAAGAGGCTTGCCTAGTTTATGCCAATATAAGAGTTGGGTAGGCGATAATGCACATACTTACTTATATTGATCGAACTGTGAAGTGGCAAACATCAGCAAACAAAGCCTCTGTCCTTGCATTTTCCCAGGAACTATACATTTGAGATTAATTTTGCCAAGTTATTCATGGAGGAGAATTGATGGGAAAATTATGTTATGGGGTCCCTATTTCAATTTATTTAGAAACTTATGATTAAAAGACCCAAAACCAAGGTCAGGTCCACTAATTTCAAAATCATTTGATAATGATAGCAAAATATTAGATAAATTGTCCAAAACATTAGTTTAATGGTCCAACAAATCTTAGGTACAACCTCAGTAAAACTTGAGTACTATCAAATGTGTTAGGGAGGACCTCATAGCTAAAGAGTTTGCGAGGAATTCGTATGGGTTTCTTGAGATCGATACTTAAGATTTATTGGACTCTTTATCAAATACTTTTTAAATCAATAGACCTTGTCTTGGTTTCAGGTCTTTTTATCCTAATTTTTCAAATAAATTAGAATGGAACCCATGACATAGTTTTCCCATGATTAATTATTATCTATATTGAAACCTGTAATGGCGAGGACAACTCCACCAAGGGAAATCCAGGCTTGTTTCTTGTTCCTTGTGAAGAAATCAATGATATACTTCGGGATTAATGGCTTTAACAACCATTGGATCAAACTTGATGAAGTTGTAGCAAAACTGTAACCCACTTTGTCAGTTCCAAATCTTTGAACCATGAAGAGGCATACCAAGATAGCAATTGATATCCATACAATGTTATCTGTTTGCAAACCGGAAAATGGTATTTAAGATAATTTTTTTTTCTAAAACAGTATAATTATATGTTACGAATACTGAGGATGTTATTGTAATTTGAAAGAATTATTTTAAACCTATCCAAGTTAAAGCAGGGAGTTGCCATTGGATTCAATAGTGTTAGCCGCACTTTACTAGTAACAATTGGACAATATCATTTGTTACCAATAAATTTAGTTCAATGCAATTTTTTTAGGATAATTAAATTAAACTGGTAAATAATCATATAGTAACAAATCTTGTAAATCTGGAAGGAAAAAAAAGACCTCAATATAAATATATATATATATATATATATATATATATATATATATATATATATATATATTAGCGATGTTTTAAGCAGAGGCAGATGGCCAAATCGAAAAAGTTTTATCGGTTCACGGTTCACTGATTGAACCAACGGTTGAACCCGTGACGTTATAAATAGATAATTAATATATTATTAAAATAAAAATAATTATAAAAGGATTTGACTGGTTCAACCGTCGCCTTGACAACTAGTTCGACAAGCGTGATTCGGCGAATCAACGGTCGGTTCAATCATTTTGAGTTCGGCCAGGTTCGAAAAAGCGATTTTAACCTTTGAATCGAGCGGGTTTGATGTCGGTTCGCGGTCAGCCGATCGGACCGACCAGTCTCATGGTTTTTAAAACATTGCAAATTAGAGAGAATATCTTCTGTCATTGAATCTGCGGCTTCCTTGATGTCATTCACAGCTGATAGAACTAGGACACGCAAAAGAAAACAAAAGAGAAAAAGGAGAAGGTTAGAAGAAAAAGGAGAAGAGCCAAAGTATTTTTTAAAGATGCGTAGTCTCACCATCATATTATCATTAGCCTTCAACACAATAAGACGTACTAGAAGAGGGATGAGAGTGAGGGTGTAGAAGACAGAGAAAGGGCCTAAGAATATCATCAATATCTTTCACACCATCTGTAGAAAGTGCTTGCATACATACAAAGGCGAAGTTCAATGTCCCCATACACTACTCCAATGCTCTAAAACGCCAACTGCAGTATCACATACTAGTCCTTCGTATCCTTCACAACAACAACAACAAATATCAACTGTCATGAGAACATTTTTCAAAAATAGAAATTAAACCGGTCTTAGATTTCCAAATTTTGGTTTTTAAATAATCTTTAAATCAAATCACCAATAATAATAACAACAAAATTATATTATATCCACGAGGATATAAAGAGAAAATTGCAAACCCTTGAGGGAAGGTGGATGTGGCCATGGACAGTCCCGGACTCCATGTGCAAGGAGTCCATACGAAGCAATGTATCTGATTTGAAGTCTTCACGAGTCTCATCACTAGGAGGGCTGTTTACCACATGATCCACATGATCACAAGACATTTTTATTAATTTAGGGTAGTGGAGAGTTTGCAGAAGGTGGAGAGGCAGGCCTATTTAAAGGCACAAATTAAAAGGTGAGAGAAGAAATGTGGAGCAGAGTTTAAGATGAGAGAGATGTTGATAGGTAACTCCCCAAACTTTTGCTATCTCAACCGGTGATATCAGTAACAAACAACCTTTGTTTTGGCTCATTTCTAATTAGATTTTATCTACACTAATTTCAGTTTTATTTTTATAATAATAATAATAAATTTAAATCTTATACTTTTAGATGAAGCTATTATGATTTTATGTTTAAAATATAAAATCATGTATATATATATATATATATATATATATATATATATATATATATATATATATATATATATATAATAAGATGTTGATGGACAGAGCAACTCAAAATTTCTTTGTTTCACACATGGTCTCCAATTTCGACACCCAACTGAAAAAAAAAATTTTAAATATGCTTTAGAATAAATTAAAAATGTTTTTTAATTTTTATAAGAAAAAATTTTATTTTGAAAGGTGTTTAACTTCATATGTTTTATTTGATACCTATTAACTAGATGCCGCTACTAGGTTGCAATTTTTTTTTTTTTTTTTTTTAATGGAGTAAGATATTAATTTATTAATATCTTTTTCCATTTTTCTCTTCTGTTGTCACATGCATTTGAGTAAAAGTAATGGATTGAGCTAAGGTGGCATCCGACAAAACATTCACTGCAATATCCGAAATATATTATTTCTGAAAAAAAAGTAATAAATTTGATAATAGCAATCCTAGATGTTCTAATATAAATCGGTAAATTGGAAATATTTATGATCTACCCAATTCACAATATGCGAGATGAGGTGATAATTTTAGTCGTCAAAAGAATCGACTCACTAAAGTCAGTAAAATTAGAGTCGAATTTAGATCGTTAAATTATTGATCCAAAATATAGGATCAGGGTGACCGATCGATATGAGCACTAACCCGCCCATCATAATTTTTGCTTTTGCCAGATGTTTTAGCTCAATTTGCCTGGATTTAGAACGGAAGATCTACTACGTACAGTTCAAAAAGATCAGGCTAATTTAAACCCGACCCAACTGGCCCGAATTTCCACCTCTATTTGTGAAGACTCAAAGTTCAAACAAAGAGAGATACAACTTCCTTCTTGCCAGACGGCAACGACATAGTCTACTCTCGGTTGTAGAAAAAAATTAAATACTTCCTTTTTTATATCGCCATGTGGTAGAACTCCTTGAGCAGGTGTCAAATACGGCGAGTGGATTTTAACGTGCATGTGGGGTAGTAGTGATCTCTCTGACTCTCAACTTCTAGTGAGATAAGAAAATTCCTCAGAAGAAGCATCACATTACCAGATCCATCGCGTTACGTGTTACACTTTACACATCACAGGAAGCCTACCAATAAGATTGAACTTTTTTCTTTAAAAAATAAAAATAAATTTACCGATTCAAACTAGTCATATATATATATATATATATATATATATATATATATCTCTCAAATCAAATTCGTTTAAAATTATGAAGGATAAAAAAATGAAATAACATCTGTATCCCAATATGTGTAAATCAGAACTTCAAAAGCATGCGTATATGATGAATCTTATAATCAGCTCTGTATTTATTGCTACAGTTTCTGACGTCTTTAAGTACGATTTGATTTGTTTTTTATGCGATCTGATATCTTTCTGATTTAAATCATCCATATATAAGTAAACACTATAACAAAACGACGACAAACAAATCATTCAAACTAGTCATACATATTCTATATCAAAGAATCAAATTCATTAAAAATTATAAAGGATAAAATATAAAACAATATCTAGTTTAATAGCATAATGAATCAGATTAAAACATGCGTATGTGATAAGTACTATAATCGTTACAATACTTATTACTCTAGTTTTGCAACGAATTAAAGACCATGATTTGATTGGTTATCTCTGTTTGATCAAATATCTTGTAAGATTTAAATCGTCATATAAGTACTTCTTCTGACAAAATGGCACGACAAAGCAAATACATTCATCCTCAAGGCGATACGAGCAGCTACCGTATGAAGACAATGATAAAAACATGGCTTAACGAATAAAGCTCGAATGTCTTAGAAGCCTTTATTGAAAAAGAAAATAAGCCAAAGAAGCCGGTGTAAGGCGGATGATTTTAGGATAAGAATGACAAAAATGATCTTTAGAGTTTCAAAACCGAGAGTTAGACCACATGATTGACCTTAGAATGGACTTCATATATTGATATGGCTTGCTTGGAAATTTTGATAAAATCTCCCATGATTACTTTATATTTGTTTGAAACTTAAGATTTTAAAAGAAAATTTTTTTTTTAAATAAGTAGATTTTTTTCTCTTTTACATTTTATTCCCTTTCAATTTCATTTATTTCCTTTCCATCTGACTTGAGTGCCAAAAACTTCAAAAAGGTTCAATGCATTTATTTATCTTTAATGACCAAGAACATTATATTTTCTCTTCTAAACACATTAGGAATGGGGATGAAGGTTGAAGGCGACAATTGTAAAACATGCAAACCTAGAAATGCAGAACTTTTCAGAGCATTAGGAAAATAAAATCACTGGCAAACCTGTATTTAAGGAACTTCTAGAATGCTATCCTCACTGTCAACTAAACTCTATCGCTGATATCTGTTTCATATAGCAACCAGCTAAGCCAAAATTAAAAGGACTTCTTCATTAGCACTGCATTCCATCACAGTAAAAATTACAGCATCCCCAAGGTTTCCTTTGACAATTTACAAAATCTGCACCATGCTGAGGAGAAAAATGGTGCATATATGGGACAAAAAGCTATTGCACAAATTTTGGAAACTCATAATCTTTTCCATCACTTGTTTGTCAGGACCCGCAAAACACATGTGGTTGCATATTTGATCTCTTAATCATAGCTTCCAATTCCAATCAAAGTTCAATTGTTGCTGAATGACCTTACTCGGCTTTGGCATTTCTTTGAAGCCGGTCAAGAGTGGATTTCCTACTGGTTCTTTTAGCTGAAGGCCACCAAATTGGATCTGGATCCAGCATTGCCTGAAGTATTATTGATTCATTAGATAAATCAATCATATAGTACGAGGTCATCTTGACTATTGGCCTTGAATAGCATAAAAAGAAAACAGCTAGAGAAATGGCCGTAAAGTTTTCTTTCAATATATAGTAAAAAGAAGTGTCTGCAGGCAATTCAGAATGAATTCCAACACCGCTGGAATGATACCCAGCCACCAATTTCATTTCTTATAGGTGTAAAGTAAGTTACAGATATAGACAAATTTTCTTTTAATTTCTTCAGTAAGTTATTGGTACTTGCTTCATCTTTTTCTTACTCACAGGTTCAAGTCATTGCAGGTGTGTAGAAGCTAGTACAAGGTAGGATGTTTCCAATTCCCACAAATAATGGATTCACTTTTTCAGACCATATTTATCATAGATAGCTGTTCCACAGTCATCGTTGCAAACCAAAGAAACCAGGTTGTACTGAAAATACTATTTAGTCTGAGAAGAAATAAAATGGTAACATTATTGTCCAACATAAGAAATTCAGAATTGCAAGTTTTTTTAGCTTAAAAGGAAGAAAACTGCAGAAAATAGATTAATGATGAATCATGACCATTATGGTTTATAGAGGCTTTGTATGCAGAAACATAATCTCATAATGTGAGATGAATAGGTTTCTAATCAAACTATTTATCAATGTTTTAAAAAACTGAACCGATAAATGCTTAGGAAGGTGCAGTTCATGATTCATTTGGTCGAACCGATGGTCAAACCGGTGAATAATTTACATTTATGAAATTTAAAATAATTATAAAAATAATAATTTTTTATAAAAATGGTCATTTTTTAATGAAACTTTGACAACATCTCTACTTGTTAAGCATTTTTATAAAGTTTTATACCTGTAAAAAATTAAAAATCACGAGATATCATATTTCTAATACAATATAAGATGTTATATTTTCATAATGTAAATCAATGTAATATTTATCAAAACCTTTATATTCTACATCTACACATGAATAATAAAGTAATAGTGACATAATTATCAAGGAATTACTAAGAACATCCATAATACAAATGTTAACCACAACACTTACATAGTTACTTAACATATGAAATGTAAACACAAAGAGTTCTTCGTGTTAATTAGTTTATGCATAAAAGTATAAATAAAAGTCTTCATTCACTTGGAAAATTAGGATGTGCAAAGTCAAAATGGGTAAATGGAAAATTAAAATTCTCTAAATCAACTCCTTTTGAAGTCATGCCACCATCATCCACATCATCTACAAAAAAGATAATGAATATGTATCGAAAATAATTCATTTTTAAAGTAAAATAATAATAATTTAAAATGGATAAGTTTAATAAATTCTTCTAACCAATTTGAATGGCTAACTTGAGCTTCAACTTCTATAGAAAGATACCAGTCCTCATACAAAATGTTTTCCATTTTTTCAAGATCTAAGCTTTCGGTTCGTCTCGTCAATTGCTCAAAAATTCGATTTCGTATTGATAAATGCGTAGTCAATAGGATCATAATTTCTTTTTTGTTGTAGAGCCTAAAAAAAAACATTTGACTATTCATAGCTATCCAAATAAAAGTCATATTCAAAATAACTAAGGAAATATTTATACCGATTTTTCAACCTCAAATTGTAATGAATGTATATAAGATCATTCAACCTTTGATGTTCCAATCTATTCCTTTTTTTGGTATACATGCGTTCAAACACGGACTAATTCCTTTCACACCCAGAAGATAATGATGTTTGGCTCAATATTTGAATTGCCAACTTTTGCAAATTTGGTGCACTATATCCATGTAACCTCCACCATTCATCTAGTTTTCATTACACATAAAAAAGGAGGAAAAAAATCATTGGAAAGTTTAAAAAATATAACAATATATACTTTAAAAGTATATTATTATATATTAAAAAAATTATAACTACTTCCAAAAATTAATAAATTTGGATAGATACTTTAAAAAATTAATAAATGAAGTATCATTTACCAGGTTGTAGTATTTCATGTGAAGAATATGCAAGCACTCCTCCAAAACTTTCCAAACGATCACGATACAACTTTAACTCATTCATCACTTTGTTTTTGGCACAGTGACTTTTGATCAATTATATCCTATTTTAATAACTTCACGCATTTACAACATTTTTCTTGATCCTATATTGAAAACATGAATTCATCCAATAAGCTGTTGAATGAATGCTTTTGTGAAGTTGTTCATCCCACCGTTGCTTTATGATATTTGTATAAGGCTTGTATAGTCTCTTGTTATGATTAAACAATTTCTTGATGCCCAAATGAGCCTTATACATGTCTTCATACACATACCCCATCGAAGGCCTCTCATCACAATCAACAATACGCAATAAGCGCACAAGTTGAGCCATGAGTTTCATAACTATAAAACAAAACTTGTGGTCTAAGATGATAGAAACCACAACTCTATTTTTATTATCCTTTGAATATCTAAAGTCTGCAAAGAACTTACTAGTCATCAAAGCTTGAAAATCATGTTTGTGATCATGAAGGCTCTTCAATGCAATGAATGTAGTAGCAAAGTGAGTTGCACCACGTCGGAGAATCTTTGTCCATCATTCTCTTTTTCTTAGCCAACTTTATAAAATAACATGATTATACACAAAAATTGTCACCTTTGATGCACGTCTTGCAAGCTCAACAATATGATCCAACTTACCAATATCCTTAAAGATTAAATTAAGGCAATCAGCTGCACAAGGTGACCAATTAATGTGTTTATATTTATGAGAAATCAATCTTCCTACAGCCACATATTTTGTTGCATTATCAGTGACCATTTGAACCACATTGCTTGGGCCGACCCATGTAATAATCTCATCAAATAGTAGAAACAGATTGTTTGCATCTTTCACAATATTTGAAGCATCAACAGACTTCACAAATGATATTCCTTGAGAAAATAAACCATGAAGTTGATGAGTGTTCTTTGTCTATTATATGTCCAACCATCACCCATTATTGTACACCAAACTTTTGCCCAAGCTTCACAATAAGAATCCACAAGTAATTGAACTTCCTTCTTGGCATCCTTCAAAAGATTAACTCGTAGTTGATAGTAGATTAGACCCTTATAGCTAGGACCAATTGCAACTATAGTATCCAACATTGGCTTGAAGTAGAAGGAATTCATAGCATTAGTAGGGATGCATGCATCATAAAAAAAATCCCCCAACAACCATATTTGCTCTCCAAATAACTTCCTTGCCCGCTAATGCACTCTTAATGGAAGGTTGGCCCCCTTGAGTAGTTCTTGGTGCGAAATACTTATCCATTGATTTTTTTTTTTCTTTTTCCACTTATTTATGGTCTTGTAGAATTTTGCACTTGTTGAACCTCTTCTTCACCTTGTTGCTCATCCCCTGCAAATCGTGACACATTGGGACCATATGGATTTTCAAACTCATAAGCCGTTTGAGATGTTTTTTTGGATTTTATAACCTCTTGTAAGGAATTTTCCATTCGGTATTTAACACCGGGAGGAACTAATCTACATGGTCCTATATCCCCTTTTACTCCAGCAAGATGTTTCATTCTATGAATTCCCCCACCTTTAGTAACTTTTTTGCATGTATGAGAGCTTCCTTCCATTTGAACACATTTCTTCCGAAACATGCTCCCATGTTAGGTCGGTCTTGCTTCTAATAGAATGTGAATTTGATATTGAATCTTGACCAAAGGTTGGAGTCAAGTTTGATTCCATTTTCCTATCAATTTGTAAAAAGCAAATTAATAGCATTAATGTGATAAATTGCATTTCAACAACATACAGAAAATTCATTATGTAAGAAACTAAAAATAAAGCATGAACATGGTATATAAAATAATTCTTCAACAAAGGTGAAGCCATTTCGCAAATCTGTTTGTGTAGAAAGAAACAAAAAATTGTTCAGTTTTCGGGTCTCCGTGGATTTGTCTCATAAGAAACTAATTTTTGAACAATTAACAATAGGGGCTATAGCTAACGGCTTGACTCACAAGCCCTACTTGCAAACAGGTAACTCTTCAGCCCAGTTTGATTCATGTTTTTGAAAATTGTTTTGATTTTGTGTTAACTTGTGTTTTTAAAACAAAAAGGAGACAAACGTGTTCTTGTTTTAAAACAAAAAACAATTTTTAAAAACTGTGACCAAATAGGCCCTTTTCTTTTTGTTTCTGTTTTTGTAAGTTCTATAGTTACATTTGGCTGTCGAGAAAACAGAGGAAGGAGTAATTTTGTGGGTTTTGGAATCATGTAAATAATTAAAATAAAAGAATACTATTCTACAAACAGAAAGCAAACATGCCCAGCTCTCAAAATCGTCCATACTTTGTAAATCCTACCTAATTCCTTCCCAATGTATTCAAACAATGTTCCTTGTTTGGATCTACATCTTCTCTACCTTGGAAAATAGTTCCAAATATTTGCACATCATGTGCAACCCAACACAGGGGAAGCTTTAGTTACTTTGTGTAGGCATTGAACAACTTGTTCATTATGTTGTTGTTCAGGTTCTAAAACCCTTGTCCCTTATGAATATACCCAATTGATGTAGGAAAGAAAAAGACTAGTTAGAGTATTGTTCCCTTCATGATTTGTTTATTTATTAAGACCATATGTTGTCACTAACCCACTTATTTATTTCGGGTTTTCTCGGCATTGTTTGATTGATAGCATTTCATTCTTCCCATTTCAGTTAATATTGATTTCTCTCTGATTTCTGTTTGGATCAGTAGAATCCTAATAGATTTTCTTCCATTGTCTCCAACATTTTCTCAACAACAACAATAATGGTAAAACCAAAGCAGAAGACCCCATCTTTTCGTTTCTCCTCTATTTTCTCAGCAAACAAACAGAAATCTAAAATTAAATTACAGCTTTTTCCAGCTCCCCAACATTTTCCACTGGTCCACACAAAAATGCATCCAAATAACTCTACGGAAAACCAAAAAAAAAGCTCGAAATTTTGCATATTCGATGGCACTTTCCATTTTCCTACGTTTTCTCGAGAACCAAACAGAGCTGAAATTGAATAAAATTTACCATCTTTTCGTTTCTCCTCTATTTTCCCTGCAAACAAACACGAATCTAAAATTTGCATCTGTTGTAACTTGTCACTGTCTCACTAATCAGTTCCTCACCGCCGAGTTGAGTATTTCTAGAAATTGAAGGGGTTGTTGAGGATTTAGGGTTACCAGTTTTACCTAGCCCTGTCAGATTTGCTGCTGTTGCTACCGCCGGAGTTGAAGGAAGATACGCTGCCACTGCGGAGTTGGAGGAAGGAGGATCGCTGCTGCCACTGGAAGTAGAGAAGGGAACAGAGTTGAACTTGAGACTTGAGAGAGAAAGCCAGAAAGAGATCAAATTCAATGGGGAAGGCTAGAAGAAGAAAATCCTAATCCAAAACAACGTCGTTTTGATGTAAAAATACCAAAACAGCGTCGTTTAACTTGTAAAAAAAATTTCAAAAAATATATATGATTGAACCACTCAGTTCACTAAGAATCGCCCTATTCAAGCGGTTCACTGGTCCGACTATCAATGGTAAACCATATCAGTTTTATGTCCAGTCGATAGTCCAACCCGTCAGTCTGGTATGGTTTTTAAAACACTGCTATTTATTCTTCTTCCCCTGAACTGTCTTCGAGAGTCACCAAATGTAAAACATGGAAACATTTCCTGTCTTAAAAAAATGTTTAGGCAATTTTAATAAAGTAATGTTTGGTGCCTTGAGTGAGTTCTGGAATTGCAAAGAATAGCCAGGAAGAAGTGGCAGTTTGCCCTCTTTAAGATTCAAAAACTGATATCCTGATTCAGGCAAATGTGAGCCTCTAATAAGTTCATAGATAGCAGCTCCCAAGGAGAACATGTCAACCTTTGTCAAGGTGGTCATACTTGTCATTCAAGATTATTGTGGCATATAACGTGCACCACCTTTATCAATTGGAAGGCTTCTATCAAGAAGAGTTGCACAACCAATATCACCAAGTTTGTAAACGCCATTTTGGACATAAATGTTATCAGGTTTTACGTCCATGTGAGCTATTCCTTTTTCATGGGTAAATTGCAAGCCCTTGGCAATCTGTAGACAAATTTCAAGTGAAAAGTGTTAAACAAGTCCTAGTACATTTAGATGTTCAGTTTTCATAGCATTTTGGGCACACCATAAGAAATGGAGTCATAAAAAAAAAATGGGACCAAAACAAAGTTAGGGAGCTTTTGTTTCTGATTTTGATAATATTTTTTTATTATGATATGAAACGGGAAAATACGAAATATATTTGATTCCATTTTTTGGAACCAAACGGACACTTGAATTTATCACAAAATAAAAATAAAATAAAACAAAACAAAACAAAAAAAGTATCAATTCTTAACACCTTGAAACTGGTCACATATTACAAGAGATGGACTTGTTATGCATGAAATGGAAAATAAAGATAACTTGAAATGCCATGGTAAACTAAAAGATACAATTTATCAGGAGACATATTTAGGACACGGTCTAAGAGAAAGGAAGAAAATTGCTGATTGAATACTCAGAACATTTTTAGTCACGCCACATTTGAAATGACTATTTATCTGGCACATTTGGTCTTTTTCAACTATAGGTGCTCCAGATATGATTTTTGCTTTTGATTTTGTTCTGCTAAAGTAGCAGTTGTCCAAAATCATCCTCTTACTTTGACTTTCAGGATGTGCTCTCCTATGGGTTAATCTAGTATATATTAGGTCTGTGTCATAAACATAATTTTTTTAATCAATAGGTTTGGGCTTTTGATTTGTTCCCCTACCATAGACAGTGTTTGTCTTTGTCCAAAATCATCCTCTTAAGTTGACCCTTGGCATACTCTCTTCTATTGGTAATTTTGTACGTGTACCATATGTTACACCATATCACTTATGGACTCAATTTTCTAACTTGGGACTTGCATACATATGCTTAAAAACTATATATATATCAACCTGATGCTTGACTTCCAGGACTTCCCCTTCTGTGAACAAGTAAGAGGATCTCTTGAAGGATAAGCTGTAATCACAAAGTTCCATTTGGATGTAGAGTTTCTCATTTTCAAACCATAAAGAGAAGTAGCAAACAATGTTTTCCTGAGATCCTACAAGGACAAATTGACAATTCTGGTTAGGTAAACAAACAATGCCAAGTTTGTGGAGAATAAATTTTAGAAGCTAACTTTTGTGAAAGATTTACAAACCTAAAGCTGCCAAAGCTTGTACTTCCATCAAAGCTACTAATATCAAGAAGCATGAGGAAGATACCTTTTTGTGTCTTGATGCAATGGTCTTGTGCTATGTTTCACTGCATACATGCAACCATCAATTCCCTTCAGAACCTTGAAAACACGACTGAAGTTCCCATCACCAATTTTCTGAGGAACAAACATGTTAATAGCCAAATATCCACCCCAAAAACGTCAATATAGAGAGTGGATGCTATTATAAATAATATTAAAAACTATCAATTCCTCTTAAATGTAAGGCGGGTTGGTTAGACGCCTCAATCTCATGGAAATCTCTGTGATGCTGTTGGAGTAAAATCGAAAATATGAGCTAATATATTAAATAAATGTGAATTATAGGCTATCAAATAAAGTTAGGCTAATTAAAGTGATTAATTTAAGTTTTGGGGCCTTAATTAATATATTATAAAGTGTGGGCATCAATGTGTAGAGACAAGCATAATTTCTATTTTTATGATGGGTTAAAATAAGAAATTACCAACAAATAAATATTTGTTCATATCTGAGACACAATTGGTTTTATAAATAGAGGTCATAGTCCCCGAATCACACAAGGTTTTTTTCTTACGATTCTCATTGTGAGGAGAAATATTAGACAAAAAACTAGTGTAGATCTAGAAGATCATAAACCTCGGATTGATTTCGATACGGAAGATCATAAAGCCTCATACCAGTTGGTCGGAAGAGATCATAAAGTTCAGTTCAGTTCAAATATCTCAATATTTTGTTATGGATTAGTGCAGCTTGTAATCCTGTATTTTGATTCTTGATGATTCAATATAGATATTTCTGTTTGTGTGATGGTTTCACATAGATTCTTTTAAATCTCTCATTTGGTATCGAGCGGTTTCATGTGTTGAATTGTTGAGACTATGTTAGAAAGGATTTTTTTGGGCGAAAATATTTATTTATTTTTATTATTTTTATTTTTTTCCCTTGATCGCGGTATCAAATGCTCCCGGCCAGTTCTTATCCACTGAAGGACAATTAGAGCATGGATTCATGTCCACGAGACAATTAGCAAATGAGTCCCAAGTGCGGCTTGAAGCATGGGGAGACTATTGGTTCAAGGATGTTTCTCGCCAGGCGAGGGAGAACACAAATGAGCATTGGTACCTCTGAAGTGGTACATGAACTGCACGCTGAGCGTGGGAGACCTATTGGTTCAAGGATGTTCCTCACGGAAGAGGAAAACCTGAATGAGCATTGGTACCCCTTAAAAACTATATGATAAAATAATATGTAATAATAGTCAAGGCCCATTTGGATGTTTTAGTTGGTGATTTAAATATAAATATGTTATAAATTACAGTGTATTTAACAAAATTGACACATTCAAATATAGGTGTTTATATATATATATATATATATATATATATTGAGATAAATTAATTAACACAATATGTCACCAAAGTGACCACTTTTGTCACAAATTAATTTTATTTCAAAATATAACAAGATTAATATTGCACGTAACTTATGTGAATATTAATTGGCCCAAAGGAAAATTAATATTTAGCAGTACATGTACTGTGGTAATAAGCGTGATAATTATTTGGTTTGTATGAATAATAAATTGGCGAAAGGAAAGATTTAATAAATTCGATATGTTCTTATTATCGATGTTGATTACTACACCAAGATATCACTTGCAAGTTAATATTTTTTATCCAAAGATAATATTAATAGAGTGTTCGATATCTTGAGATGGGGTTTGCTAACTATTTGAATTTATTTTTCGATTTTTCATCTTATGTGAGTTTGTTTTGCTTGTTTATTGTTCTCTGATTCAGCTACTAGTTCTGCTTATAACATTATTGCTAGCATTAATTCTATTCCTATGCTAAATGGCACAAACTTCAAGACATGACATGAGAACCTCAAAATAGTTCTCGGTGTCATGGATCTGGACCTTGCGTTAAGGGTTCCTTCTCCTGCACCTCTTACTGTTGAAAGTTCATCTGATGAAAAAGGGATATTGAAGGTGGGAGAGTCAATCGCATGTGTTTGATGATCATTAAGAAGGCCATTCGAGAGAAGCATTCGAGGGCCTGATATCATAAGCGATAAAGACAACCAAAGAGTTCCTAGAAAGAATTAAAAATAGATTTGCCAAAAGAATGAAAAAGTCTGAAACAAGTACACTTTATAAATCTCATCTCAATGAGATATAAAGGTAATGGGAACATTAGGGAGTACATTATGGAAATGTCTCATCTTGCTTCAAAGTTAAGAGCACATAAACTTGATCTCTCTCAGGATTTTCTTGTGCATTTGATTTTGATATCTCTTCCCACACAATTAAGTCAATTTAAGGTGAGCTACAACTGCCAAAAGGAGACTTGGTCTCTTAATGAGCTCATCTCACATTTAATATTACCCAAAGAGAAAGAGGAAAGGTTGGGAAACAAGAAAAGATAGAAAGTGCTCATTTAGATGGTACTTCCCGAGGATAAAGGGAAGAAAGAAAGAAGGATAAAGAAAATTTGCCAGAGGTTCCATATCCAAAGAAACAACATTAAGAAAAAAAGGGTTGATGGTTGTTTCTTCTGTGGAGCTGTGGGACATAAGAAGAAGTAATGTACCAACTATCATGCTTGGCGTGCAAAGAAAGGTACACTTCTTACTCTAGTTTGTTCTGAGGTTAATTGACTTCGGTACCTAAACACACTTGGTGAATGAGTCGGTGCAACCACTCACATCGGTGTGTCGTACGGGGTTGCACATTAGAAAGCCAAATGATGGTGAAAGATACATCTTTGTAGGCGTTGACAAGAAGGTCAAAGTTGAGGCAATTAGGACATTTATAGTTATTAAAATGCGGTACTGTTGGATTTGAATGAGACATATGTTGTACCATCCTTTCGTGAATTTGGTTTCTATTTCCATATTGGACAAATTTGGTTATACTTGTTCTTTTTTGAAATAATAAATTTAGTCTTTTCGAATTCAAATTTGGTTGATGCTAGTTCTTTATCTTATGTATATAACCTTTATATGTTTGTCTGATTTAGCCGTATCATGAAACCTTGCAATTAAGCGCTCGAGTGTTAAAGAAAATTAGCAGATGAGAATTCCATCATTATGGCATAGAAATTAGGTCACATCTCCAAGGAGAATTGAGAAAGACTTATGTCGGATGGGATTCTAGATTCCCTTGATTTTACGAGATTTGAAATTTGCACAAATTGCATAAAGGGAAAACAAACAAACAAGGAGATTTAGTGCCCAGCGGGACTCTGGTGTCTTACAAGCGGTATCTGAGATATTTGTGGGTCATTTCTCTGGTTTCATGGAATGGCCAACAATATTTTATCACGTTTATAGACGATTTTTCATGTTATGGCTACCTTTATCTCATTCATGAAAAGTCCCAATCACTGGAAGTGTTCAAATCGTTCAAAGTTGAAGTTGAAAATCAACTCAATAAAAGGTAAAAGGATTAAAAACGTCAGATCTGACCGTGGTGGTGAATACTATGGAAAGTATGACGGTTCAGGTGAACAACGTCCGGGACCATTTGCTAAATTCCTAGAGGAGTGCGGTATCGTCCCACAGTACACCATACCAGGTTCTCCAAGCATGAATGGTGTTCTTGAAAGCGAAAACGAATGCTCAAAAACGTAGTATAAGAAAGTATGATTAGTCATTCCTAACTTGCAATGCTCACTCTGGGGTGAAGCATTAAAGGCTACTTGACATATTTCATTAACTTGGTACCAACTAAAAATAAGTTGCTAAAACCCCTTATGAACTTTGGACTGAAAGAAGCCTAGTCTAAAGCACTTACACATTTGGGGATGTCCAGCTGAAGCAAGGCCTTACAAGCCACATGAAAAGAAATTGGATTCAGAACGGTTAGTTCTTTATTTTGTGGATACTCTGAAAGATCCGAGAGATTACAATTCTATGATCTACTTCTAAATCAATTTTGAGACGGAAAATGCTTTCGGTTCTTTAAGGGATGTTGGGATTTGATGGGGGAGATAAGGATAGGGATTTTGCTTTTGAAGAGGAATATGTTGATATTCCCACAGCTGTCATTGACATTGATCAGGCTCCTATACTTGACATTATTCAAGATGTAGATCCAAATCAAAACAATATCCGAGAACCTCCCATTCTGGAAGAACAAATACCTCCACTCCCGGAACCTCGCCATTAAGGAGATCCACTAGAGAAAGGAGAAGTGCATTGCCGGATGATTACATTGTATTTCTTGAGAACATGAGTTTGACATTGGTGCGGAGTGGAAGATGATCCAATCAGCTTGTAAGCCTGGAAAGTTCTAAATCTCAGAGTGGATAGTTGATGCCATGAATGAAAGAGATCAAGTCCATGAAGGACAATGGCGTTTGGGATCTTGTCCCATTGCTGAATGTGAAACCCGTTGGTTGCAAATGGATATTTAAAACCAGAGGGATTGAGTGATGTGGAGAGATACAAGCTCATCTTGTCGCTAAGGTTATACACAAAAAGGAAGGCATTCGATTATAAAGAGACTTTCTCTCCGGTTTTCATCGAAAGACTCTTTTTAAGGACAATAATGGCCTTGTGGCGCACTTTGACAGCGAACTATCGGATGGATGTTAAGGCGCATTTCTCAATGGTGACATTGATGAAGCAATCTATATGATGCAACCGGAAAATTTTATTCGGAGATACAAGAGGATGGTTTGCAAGTTGAAGAAATCTATCTATGGGCTTAAGCGAAGCTTCGTCAATGGTATTACAAGTTTCATCAAGTTATCATTTCGTGGTTTTTGAGATGAATATGGTTGATGAGCGTATATACCATAAAGTTCCAATGGGAGTAAACTTTATATTTACTTGGTTTGCTATGTTGATGGCATATTGCCCTTTACCTGCTTGATAGGCATGTTGCATGAAACCAAGAGATTACTATCAAAGAAATTTGAGATGAAAGATCTTGGTGATTGTTGACCGAACCAAAACACACATACAAATCTATGTCACTATTACCAAAGGACTATTGTCTAATCCCCGGCAACGGCGCCATAAAACTTGATGACCTTATACTATATAAATCACCAATCTCTTAGAGTAAATCTTTATTTTCAAAGTTTGGTTTTGATGCGATGTGCGAGTGCAATTAGACAAGTAATAAAATGGATTTAAGTCGGATATCGATCCCACGAGGATCTCGAATTTTAAATCAACTACCTGGCTACTCAATTTCCATACTATTTGGACCACGAAATGATAGTAGGATCCGACATTAAGGTCTTTGATAACAGCTGAAGAAAATAGTGAACTATCCGACATCTTTGGAAGATAAAGAATAAAGAATAATGAATTTCTAATAAAGAAATGAATCTTGAATAGTTATCCTCCCGAAGACACATCAATAGAAAGCAGTTATAGTGAACTTCTCCCGATTCGTAATTAATTCTATTAAAATTTGCGAATTATCTCGAGTTTCCAAAATGCATCGGCGTTGTAGTGCGGTGGATCTCTCCACCTCCACATTTCATTATCTAATTTATGACTGATTCTCTCGAATACGAAATTAGATATACTTTTAAAAGGGACTTCCTTAATCACAGGTATTTTCTTTTGCAATCCTTCCTTCACCCATTTTATGAATTTGTAAACCTTAACTCTGATTATCGGTCGGCAAGGATATACAACTGATTGCTCCTCCCTCGAAATTAGAATAGATAAACCTTTCCTTGATTAGATCTCAGCTAACACGGGATTGGCCTCACTATCCGAATTGAGGTGAACTCTTTACTTGTTTTAATAGATAGCTCATTCAACTGCGTTCTTGATTTCCAAGTGAGAGGATTTATCTAAGTGAACTTACAAA
The DNA here is from genome assembly GCA_016808115.1 of Tetrastigma voinierianum. Classification (NCBI taxonomy): domain Eukaryota; kingdom Viridiplantae; phylum Streptophyta; class Magnoliopsida; order Vitales; family Vitaceae; genus Tetrastigma; species Tetrastigma voinierianum. The sequence goes on from JAEQBH010004105.1 coordinate 107,638, forward strand.
GCTCAAAAGATCCCTAATAGCAGGTTAGTATACCTTCAAAGAAATGTACATTACTCTCAGGAATGTCTTCCTTGTGTCACTCAGAGGACCTCCTTGAAATCAGAGCAATGACGCAAATCTTAACGGGTATAAGAAACTGATATTCAAATCCCAAGACAATAAACCCCAAACCAGAAGTAAATTCATTAGCCAGAATTAACAAGCTCTTGTAAGCAACTCTGGGAAAGATAAATTCGACTATAACGTTCATAATGGAAAATTTGGATTCCTCAATTCTTGGATACGATACAACATTCCTCGATCATAAGAATAAGCGCAATTTGAAGCGAACAGTAAATTCAGAAATTTATGCAGACTTCCAAACATTCGGGTAGTAATTTGAAAAGAAAATGGTCACACTTTCGGCTTCGACTCAAGCGATAACATCAGTTCGGAAAAATACAAATAGAAAATAAAAATACGAACATAATCTGCTCTAAAGCATTAGAAATAGTAAAAAAATAAGAAAAAGAAAAGAAAGAAAAGAAAAAATGAAAAATAGGACCTTATTTTATCCGGACCTCACCTGTGTGGCATGGCTGCTTTCGCAGGTTGGATATTTAGCGTATTTATAAAGTTCCTCAATTGGGCCCCTAATCCCAATGTAACTCTTGTGGATTTTTAAGTATCTGGGCCAATTCCTTTGTTCAAGTCGCGACGAGTTTCCTTGTCGTGACATCATCGATGTCGCGACATCAATCACGTCGCGACATCGGCTTACTCGTAAACATAGTTTGGTCATTCTTGATGTCGACATCAATATCTTAATCCTTGACATCTTCTCACGTCTTGGCGGGTTTGATTGTTCTCTCCTGATCATCACGGCGTGATATCTTGTCGACCTCGACTCGAGTCATCTGCTACGGTCTTGGTAGTGTCTTCGGATCATCGCGGCATCAATCTCTTGTCGCGACATCATCTTAAAAACGTAGGCTTCAGGCGGTTGCTCATGTTTTTAGCGACATCAATATCTTGTCGCGACATCTCTTCTAAGGCTCTTGCATCATTGATCTGAGTCGTTCGATGTGCGACCCAGTCGTATCGCGGCGTGACGGACTCTGAGCTTTATTTGGTTTATACGATGTCGACCTCGATCCCACGTCGACATTAGCTTAAGTCATTGCGGTTTTCAACTCACGTGGCGGATGTCGCGACAGTGGTAGCCGTGACCTCACTTCATGAAACTTCACCCTTATTTGGCGAGTCTGGCGTCGCGTCAACCGATCTACGTGTAGCGACATCGACATAACGCGTCTTCTCTTGATGGTTTTGATGCCGTGACTTGGCCTCTTGTCGTGACATCGCCGATGTCGCGACATCAGCGATTCTGCGGGGCTTTCAGGCGGTTGCTCACGATGTCGCGACCTCGATCCCACGTGGCGGCCTCCGGCATATCTTTGCGATCTTTAGCGTAGCGGATGTCGCGACGTCAGCTCATTTCCTTGCAGCTTTCTCAAAGCGGTCTCAAGTCGTGACCTCAATATTTTGTTATCCATGTCGCGACCTGAATCAGATTTCCTTCAATTTCCTGATGTCGCGACCTCATGGCTTAATTTGTGTAAACGAAAGCTGCATCCTAAAACTCGCATCAATGACTACCATCATTTTCTGGTCAGCCATTCGACCGCATTTTCCTCCATTTATTTCGCATTAACAGATTTTCTTATTCCATTTTACCCTGCACAATGTGATGGGTGAGTTTCTTCATATTTCTGCAGAAAGTAATTGTCTTATTTGATATGAAAATTAAGGTAAAATGGACTAAAATAGATGACTTTTGCTCATCAAACTCCCCAATCTTAAAGTTTTGTTTATTCTCAAGCAAAGAAAGAAGAATTGCTCTGTCTCTCAACAAGATGAATTTTAAGGACATTTTCCGTGATTTGTCTCCATAGCAGATTCACTTAATTGTACTGTAATAGCATAGAATTTCACATCTAGCTTCAAGTCCACTAAGGTTGGTCTCTACTCTTAAAAGTATGCAAACTAACATGTTGAAATTGTTTTACAAACAATATACTCATTGGATCCTGTTGAATAATGAATTGTTTTCCTTTCTCATTTTCATACTGAGTCATTTAACTCCCTAAAGTTCTTCACAATTTTGATTGTTTATTTTCTTCCAAATTCCATAGGTTTGTTTTTCATATTGATCTCCACTAATGTAGATGATTTCAGCCTTCAAGATCAATCAGTTCGGCTTTATTGTTGGCCTGGTAATGGGTAGGATGAAGAATTTTTAGGGTTAAGATTACCCCTCGAACATTTTCTTTCTTCTTCACCCTTTTTTCTTATAGTCTCTCTATCAAACTCCCTAAACTTCATGTTTGGGAGATCTCTTGATTTCTTCTCATTTTAATCGTATTCCCCTATTTTACACTTATAATTTCACTGGGAATTTCAGTTTTCTACCACTAAGGGATAGTGCACTGTTTAGCAACTTTTAGGCTTTTTAACACTCTAGCGAACTTTAAGTTACACTCCATACCAGATGTATATTAGGGTACTGAGGTGTTGAAACACCCCTAAGAACTTAATTGTTCAAGAGAGTTAGCCACAAGATAAACTATCCCTGTAGTTTCCTTTCCTCACGTATTTTTCGCTTGCCTTTTTTCTTTCATTCCCTTTTGAGTTCTCAAAATATATACTCCCCCAAACTTCATTTCTTTCTTCCTTTGAATTCCCGGTAATCATAGTTCTTTACTCGAAGGATTGATGTCTTAGGATGAGTTGCTCTAATATTCATTTTGAAAAAATAGGCTTGTCGTTCCACTTCGAACCATCAGATATGCATCAAGATATGAATAGGGATGGCTAATGCCTAAACTATCCAAGAATGACCGCATCATCTCTTCGCTACCAGATTACCTAGGATTCATTTCAACCACAATCTAACAAATTCTAGAACTTATTTAATAAATAAGATTTCAATCAGGCAAGGAGACTCACTCATTTTATTTATGAGTAGTTGGTTAATTGATATTCAATTGTGTTCCTTGACTCATCGTTCATACCACAAACTCAAAAAATATGTTTTTGCTCCTTCTCGTTGTATTACCTTCCTCTTAATCTGGACTTATCGCTTAAATATAAGTAATTTGCACCTGAAGTTTCAATTAAACTATACATTTTGTCCCATTCCAGAATTTTTCCTCATCATACCATCTCTACTCTAACCGCTTCATTCACCAAGATAATATCCCTCTCAGCGCTTTATTCTCGAACTATTTCACCTTTGATTTCCTAATCATGCAACCACAAAGCAACATAACATCTAATAATCAAATGCAAAATAGCACACAACAACTCAATTAAAAAAAATTTATTTTATTTCTCTGACATTCATTTGCAAATCGTTGATACACAAGATGGGAGAAGGGATGGTAAGAATGGTTAGTGCTGGAGAAGGTCTATTTTTTTCTTTTCAAGAGGTGGCAAAATATCAGTGGGGATCCAGTCTAAAGTGTTCAAATAGCTGGAATGAAGGGAATTTACTTCCTTTCTTCTTCTTCTTGGTTTCAAGTCGTTTCTTCAATGACACCATTAGACTGAATTTTCTTGTTCAGCCATCCTCGCCTTCCCCAAGCCATTCATCAGGTTTCCATTTCAAGCCATGACTTCCAAGAATTTAGAAAGATTGCTGTTAATCAAATCTAAATTTTCCAGCCATTCCTTCTCGCTCTCGTAGGTATTTGTACCCCATTGCTTTTGTCTCTATCGCTCAATTTGTTTTCCCAGCCTCCCTCCTGTAGGAGATTTGTATAGTACTTTGAAACCCTTTATCCTTCCCAAATTTGGTGTCATGCTCTTATCTCTTTCAACAATGCTAGAGTTGAGCATCTGATCAAACCGCTTGTTATAGGAGCCATGACTCGGGTTTTTATTTCAAGAATGCATCTTGATATCTTTCCTTCATTTCTTCTTGAACTCTTTCCTCGTCAGCTCAACATTTTTCCCATCTGCCTCTTTCTGCCTCGCTTCTCCACCGTTGTTCTCTCTTCGATCTCCACCTCATGCTCCCTTTCTTTCCTGCTTAACTTTCTTCCCACTGTTGGTCTCTTCTTTCACCTCTTTTCATAAATACTTTCCCGACCTCGTCGTAATTTCCAATCCTTTCTCTTTCATCTATTCTCTTCGCAGGCATGGAGAGCTTTCCAAAGACTGAGCCGGTTTCTCGGTTCCTCGAACTTTCTCTGTGCTGGAAGTTTCGTTCAAGCATTAACAGGAGAACTGGCCAAAGGGATGGAGAAGTCTATTGGGCTGTCTTCATCCTGCCCTTCATTATATGCAAACATGTAATCATTGTTGTCAGGTGAGTTCACTCAGGTGCTCGCCCGAACAAGGTCCGGGTCTCCTTTATGGTCCTTATCGCTTCACTTCGCTCTTACAAGTACCCCTTTTTCCTCCGGTTTCGGTCCCTCGCTAACTCCTCGTCGTAAGGAGTAGAAGCTCGGGACTCTTCTTCCGACTTAAATTCCTTCACCCGTACCCTCTGCCATAGAACTGATTGTTGTCAGCTGGGAAGGCATCTCTTTCGTTCTCTTCATATCTCATGATAGAGTTCCCTATGATAACTCCTATATTGGATCTTGTACTCTTGAGTATGGCATACAAGAAGATACAAATTTCGTTTCATCGTGCATAAATGTTTTGTTTGAACCAACATTGCACGCTACAAGGAAGTAAAACCATACTTTCTCTTCCCCGAGGGCTTCCTGCTCGTAGCTCCCGCTTTCTCTTCTCCCGCTCCAATCAGCCTTCCATCAAATAAAACAGCTCAAGAATCTTCCTAAAATTCGGTTTTTCCAAAATTTTCTTTGAATTTGAGCCATGCTTGTGTATTGTCATCCCATAGGCCTCATCGATGGCCTCGCTTCGCATGAGACCCACTCTCTTAACACAAACTACTTCCATCCTTCCTTCCGACCATATCGAATAAAACTCTCTCACCAGCGCTGTATACCCTGCCTTTTGGTGTGCGCAGAGACTCTCCCACCTCTCTGCTCTATCATCTCCTTGAAAGGAGTCAGCTGTGGTTTTGAATTCCTTTCTCAGAATAAACCTTTGTTAGCATAGTACTTCTTCCATCGGGAATGTTTCATCGGATATGAAATCTTCTACTTTTCTTCTTCCTTTCCTTTCCCTTTCTTTCTGCCTGCCTCGAGAAGCCGTCGGAACTCGTGTTTTTGATGGCATCTCTCCCTAGCTTGCTCTTCCCGAATTCTAATCTCATCTAACCGTTCTCCTTACAAGTTTCTTCTTCTCCATTATCTGTTCCCCAACTTCGCTTAAAGTCAGGACCAGTGCTGGGAATTTCACCCATCTGAGACAGAGAGGAAAGTTTTTCGTAAAGTTTGAATGCTAGGTTTTTTGAGGTTGAGATCAGGAGGAAGACGAAGGTGAATGGTTATGTGGGTTGGAGTGGAATGAAATAGTCAACCTCAAGGTAATCTAATCAATGTTTGTGGCTAATTAATGCTTCACTTCATAACTGTCGCGACTTCAATTCCACTAATTTTATCTGAGGTCATTAAATTTAGTATTTTTGAAGGAGGGTTGGCACATGTCACACTTTTATGTCGCGATTACGTATCTCCCTTCCATACTCACTAATTGTTCTTCTTTACCTGGTCACGACATCAATGTTTGTAGGACACTCACTTTGTCACGACATAACCTTACTGCCGTGACCAAGCCTAATTCAATGATTTCAAAACTTTGAATTCTCTTATTGTTCCTAACCTGCTTAGGATATCTCTTCGTGCATATTTAAGCAAAGATTTAACAATTAATTCAAATATATCTACAGATTGGGTTAGGGAGAAAGTTACCCCCTTTTTCATGTCACACTCCTCCTGGGTAAGTTGCCGGAATTACTCCCCGTAGTCGGGCTTTGCTATTCATGTCTTTAACCCGTTCTCGTAAGATCACCGCAATATTCACGAAAATTCTAATTAGACTACAATTTATTTCTAAAAATTAAATCTATCCTTCTAAAAAAAAAAAAAATCTGACCTAATTTATCAGCAACTAAAAGAAAAGAAATATTTCAAAATTTAAATTTGCACGAACTTCATGGTCAGCTTCCCATTACCGCTTCAGTTTCGGGAAGTCTTTAGTCGACTTGTCGCTGTGGTTCTTTCTTCTTTTTCCTCAAGAACCAGCTTTCTTGAGTTCTTCACTTTCTCTTCCCTGAGATAATGCTTTAACCTTGGTCCATTGACCTTTAAATTCTTCCCATTATCGCCGTTGTTAACGCCCAAATGTAGTACTTGATACCACCGCAATGCCCACTCCACCCGGATTTTAATTTCGAAACAACTTCACGAATTAAAGCAAGACTCTGTTCGTCGTTTCAACTCTTTCCTCGTGATTTTCCTGATCATGCCATTTTCTTTGTCTTTTCTTGTATATCCTAAAGACATTATAGTTTCATTTCTCGCTTCCAATCGTGACAATGAGCAATCTTTCTTCCTCAAGTACCTCAAATCCAAGTTTAACTTTTAACGGGCCCACATTGCCTTGTATTCTAATTCAAGAGGTAGATGATACGGTTTGCCAAACAACTCAGATAGGGACATTCCAATTGGGGGTCTTGTATACCCTCGTAAGCCCAAAGTGCATCATCAAGTTTGGAAGACCAAATTCTTCCCGCTGAGCTCACGCCTTTCAAGTATTCTTGATCTCTCATGGAAATTTCGCTTGTCCATTGGTCTCGGGATGATAGGCTAAACTCATTACATGCTTGATCCCATACTCAAGCCATGAGTTTTGCAAATATTTTGTTTGTAAATGAGTTCCCCATCACTAATGATGGTTCCTGGGGTTCCAAACCCGCCTCAAAATATTCTCAAGAAACTCACAACTGTATTAGTATCATTCCTTGGACAAGACACTGCTTCCACCCATTTGAGACGACTCATCATAGCATGTATAGGTTTCAAATGATGGTGGGAAAGGTCCCATAAAATCTATCTCAAACATCAAAAAATTTGTATCAATTACACAATTCTTTAGGGACATTTCATTCTCACATTGATATTTCCAATCTCGCATCGATCACACACTCACCCACTGCACAATCTCAAGATATGGGCCAATAAACCCTGATTGGAGATTCAGAGTCGTTTCACCGTAAAATGTCCTCCATATGGTGATGCATGGCATTCATTTAAAATATGTTGTCTTATTCACCTCCTCGCACACATCTCCGCATATCATGTCAAGACTTCGAATAATGGTGGGTCATCCCAAATATAATATCCGCCGTCGCCTGAAGCTTCTTCATAGAAGCCGAAGTTCTCACATTACTCCACAAGCCGATAATCACAATATCAAAGATACTCATGGAAGTTGAAGAAACCTGAATAATTGCTCATCCTGTGAAGTTCTCTCGTTAACTCGCACCTTTTCTTCATCGCTTCTTTCTCACTTATATATCATATCACATCATTCACATCCCTTTTTATCCCTTTATTTCAAATCAAACTTTGCAACAAATAAAGACTCCACCTATCAATCTTGCTTAGCCTTTTTTGACATCGCAATTTGATTGCCGATGATCAGAATTACCACATGGGATCCTAAATGTATTTGGCCTAAATTTTTCAAATACTATACAAGACTTTTCAGTTGTTGAGTAGTTCTCTGCGGCTTCATTAGTTCTACTAGCACAGTGATATGGCCCTAAATACTCTTTCATTTCCAACACAATCTCACAGCAAAATCACCATCACAATATTTCAAATCCTGATCCTATCAAAAGTAAAGAATTATAGAAACAGATCAATTTGAGCTTGATTTGGCCAAAAGCATTTCGCAGGAGTCATCAAAATCAACCTTGTATCTTTTCCAAGAATCTCGCATAGTGGTCTCCGGTTATTTTGAAAAATTCGATAAATCTCCGTGAAACCCAAAGATGTTCAAGAAGCTTTACCCTTTAATCAGAGGTAGGTGGTGCAAGAGTTTGGATAATGATACTTTTGGATCGATCAACTCTAGTCCAAGAGTAAATTTTATTTCAGAACACCTTCATACTACAAATGGATATTTTCCCAATTCGGATAGTTTGTCTGGCATCTTTGAAGACTGTTTCAGATTGTTAAAACATTGATCAAAGTCGGATCCATACACAAAGAAAAATCATCCATGAATATTTGTCACTTCTTCAACTCAAATCTGGAGAATATGTATTATCATGCACCTCCGAATGTAGCCGAGGTTACATAACCCAAACGGCATCCTTCCTCGAAGGCAAAGGTACCAGCGGGCATGTGAACGTGGTCTTCTCTTGATCCCTCCTCGTGCAATAGCAACTGACATATCCCGAGTACCCATCCAAAACAAAAGTGAGGGTGTCCCTCAATCTATCCAACATCCGATCAATGAAAGGCAAAGAAATGATCTTTTCCGGTTGCCGTATTCACCCCCTCTCGTAATCAATACATACCCTCCATCCCACACTGCTCTGTTGGAATCAATTCATTTTTTCATCGATCACGCGAAACCCCCTTCTTTGGAACCACATGAACTCGGGCTCACCCAAGGACTGCCTCGAGATAGTATAGATAAAACCGAAGATTTAACAATTTGAGCACCCTTCCCGACTACTTCATCAACGGATTTAGCCTCCTCCTGTGTTCTATGATGGTTTTGAAGTCTCTTCTAGCGTAATCTTATGGCGCAAATTGATAATCGATAATTCCTTCAAATTCTTCAATGGACCAAGCTAGCGATTCCTTATGCTTCCTTAATATCCAAGAATCTTTGTTCCTCATTCTCACTTAATCCGGCCAAATGATCACCGGTTTTTTCTTTGGTAATTTGGCAGGCATACTTTAAATGACATGGCAATCCTTTCAAAACTAGACCTTCAGATCGGTTCTTGATGAATTTCCTCTTTTCACTATCTTCCCCATTATCTTTTATGTTTTTGGCTAAGCTCAACACAGCTTTCTATAGCATGAAATCAGCGCATGGAAATTCGTAATAGACATCTTCGCATACCGAATTCATCTCTTTTTCATTGATACAAAAACCGAGTGTTACACCACAGCTAACATCAGGTCAGGGAATAGAGACAAAATCGCCTGCTACTGTAGCCTCCTTTCCTACTATATTTTGCATACTTTAATCAAGTTAAACACAGCAGCTTCTTCTCCAACCCTTAAGATGAGAACTCCTTTTTGCATGTCAATCAAGGCTGCTCCAGAGCTAGGAATGGTCTTCCTAATAGTAGGGGTACTTGTGAATCTTCTTCCATGTCCAGAATGATGAAGTCTACTGGGAATACAAACTTCCCAACAGTGACCAACACATCTTCAATGACCCCTTCAGGTTTCACCATCGATCTGTCTGCCATTTGAAGAGTAACAGTTGTGGGATTAAGCTCCCCCAAACTTAATTTCTTGGCAACAGAAAGAGGCATCAGATTGATACTAGCTCCTGAGTCACAGAGAGCTTCATGGAATTCCATTCCTCCAACAATACAAGGAATTGTGAAACTCTCGTCCTTCATCTTACCGGTAGTTCTTTTCTGACATCAACGCAAGGGCAAAGGGAGATTCACTATTCCTTTCCTTCTACTATTTTCTTTCTCGTCGCATGTCCTTCGTATCCTTGCAGTATTACAAGGCATCTGAGTCACCACTTCAAGAAAAGGCATACCGATCTCCGCTCGGAGTTTTCAAGAACCTTGCAACCTAAGCCCCTCCATCTTTGATTTCGCAACTAGGAATGGACCGCAGGCTTGTCTGATGTTCTTCTTTTCTACTCCATCTTTGTCATTCTCCAGTGTCTCTTCCCTTTCTCGGGTCTTACTTCTTTGTTGTCGTCACCTTTTTCTTTCCTTCCTCTTCTAACTCCTTCCCACTCCTCAAACGCACTGTACCCACGCAGCCTTTCGGGTTCTTCCTTGTGTCAATTGGGAAGGCATCTTCCTCTCGACTTTGCGTAGGTTGGGCGCCTGCCCTACTTGTGTCTCCTGTGTTCTTCAGATGATCAGAAGAAATTGAAATTTGAGAATCTGGTGGAAGTAAACGCTTTCCAATTCTCCAAACTTTTGTTCATGGAGGTTCAATGTTTTATTATCCCCATAAACTGCATGATTCGTCTTTCAAAAGATGGGGCCTCCTTCAATCTCGGCATTCGTTTGTGTTTCATTTCATTGCCGTCGCCGGAACTCGTGGCCGCCGATAATTCTTGTTGAGGGCTCTGCCCCGCTTGCCTGAAGCCCTCCACCATACGAGAAGTTCCTACGGTTCCCGGGCGCTGGGTGATAATGTACTGAAGGTTAGATTGGGTTTGAAATGGTAAGCCTTTGGCTCACCCAAATAATTAACCTCTTTCAAAGATCATAAAGTCCTTCGCTTACTCTTTCACTTCCTTCATTAACTCCCTTCAATTGCTCCTATTTCATGAGCGGTGTGTGTCTTTCTTCTCGCTTGTCTAACCTCGTGGCATAATGGCATCCAACTTGGCCTCCATGGTCATCATCTCGCTTAACCTACGATTCCCTTTCCTCTGTTTCCCTCTGAAAGCTCGTAAGGAGTTTCATGTTACATTTAGCCGCATTCAATCACTCTTTGCTCTTCAAGACTCTTCGTTTGAATGCTCCTACGCATGAAGCATCAATGATCCCTTTTGATATATCATTCATGGCATGATATACAATGTCCATCCGAGTCTTCGTGATCTATCCCATGCATTGGACATCTTTTCAGCAACCGCTTGAATCTTTCCAAGCCACATACAAGCTTTCATCTTCCCCCGCCGGAACACGATTTCCCTCCTTCTTCGTGGTGGAGGGCTGGGGAAAGAATCTACCCAAAGCCCTTACTAATTCCTCCCAAGTATCACGTAACCATATGGTAAAGATTCATACCATGTAGCCGCTTACTCTTGGTAGAGAATGGGAATAGATGCGCTTACGACACTTCGGTCTCACCCCATCTCGCCAACAAGATTGCCATCCCGAGGAATCTTCCTGTGTGCTCGTTTGGATCTTCTTCAAAGGATGACCTCAGTGAACCGATGCCGTTGGACCATTGTAACTGCTGGCTTTAATTCAAAATTACAAGATCTACCGCAGTCGCCTGATCGCTCGAGCATTCTTCCCAGAGAATCGGGGTCTCCGTAAATCCTCCATCAGACGTTGGCCGGAGGCCTTCTAGCTTTTCATATGCATTTCAACCCTGACCTCATTCTTTCATCCACTATGGTTGAGCCGCTCTTCTTGGTCTTCAAGCCCCCCGAGCGCCCTTTTATTTCCTCGCGTGTCACCGAATCATCGTTGTTCTGCTTTCCTATGCATCAAAGTTTTTCAAAGCAAAACATACTCCCATTAATGGGATTAGTCAACCATAAAATATATTCACATGGTTGCAATACGTGGCTAAGGTGAGTTACCGCCAAACGCTATTTTTGTTCTTTTTCTTTTTAAAAATGTCCAAATTAGTATTTCTTTCTTTCATCTGAATATTGATTTATTTAAATTCTTTCGATCCCCGGCAACGGCGCCATAAAACTTGTTGACCGAACCAAAACACACATACAAATCTATGACACTATTACCAAAGGACTATTGTCTAATCCCCGGCAACGGCGCCATAAAACTTGATGACCTTATACTATATAAATCACCAATCTCTTAGAGTAAATCTTTATTTTCAAAGTTTGGTTTTGGTCTGATATTCTGCAAGTGCACAGGTCGACAAATAATAAAATGGATTTAAGTCCAGATATCGATCCCACAGAGATCTCCAGAATTTTAAATCAACTACCCTGACTACTCAATTTCCATACTATTCAGATCACAACGATAATGTGATTCAAAGACATAAGGTTGGAAATGAAACGAACAGGTATGAAAATAACTGAACTATCCAACATACCGAAGATAAAGAATAAAGAATACGAATTTCTAATAAAAGAAATGAACATCGAATAGTTATCTTTAAGACACATCAATAGAAATGCTTATAGTGAACTATCGATTCTCGTAGTTAATTTAATAAAATTTCTTTACTATCTCAAGTTTCAAAACTGCCCACAGAAGGCACTGGATTCTCCACACTCATTACTCTTCATTATCTAATTTATGACCTCGATTCTCAATACAAAGAATTAGATAACTACTTTTAAAAAGGACTTTTAATCGGGGTATTTTCTTCGCGAATACCATACCCATTTTATGGACTAAACCTTAGCTCCCAAGTTACTTCCACAAGCAAGGATATACAACTTCCGTAAGATTGCTCCTCCGAAATTAGAATAGATAAACCTTTCCTTGATTAGATCTCGCCTAACACTGGATTGGCCTCACTATCCGAATTAAGGTGAACTCTTTGCTTGTTTAACAGATAACCCATTCAACTGCTCTTGATTTCAAGTGAGAAGAGGTCAGTCTAAGGAACTACAAAGCTCAAAGATCCCTAATAGCAAAGTTAGCATACCTTCAAAGAAATGTACATTACTTCTCAGGAATGTCTTCCCTGCGGTCACTCAGAGGACCTCCTTTGAAATCGTATAATGACGCAAATCTTAATCTGGTATAAGAATCATTCAGATCCCAAGACACAAACCAAACCGGCAATCTATTAACTGAATTAATGTCAGAACAACCACAGAAAGATAAATTTAATTATAACGTTTCACTTAATGGCTGATCACCACTAATTTACACGATACAAGATTCCTCCTCGATCATAAGAATAACTGCACTTGACCTAAACAATCAATTCCAGAAATTGGCTCAACTTCAAACATTCCGTGTAGTAATTTGAAAGAAAATGAATTCTCGTGACTCACTTCAAATTTCAAACGGTATAAACATCAGATTCAGAAAATACAAACGAAAATAAAAATACGAGAACATAATCCATTTAAACTACGTAAATAGTAAAAATAAGAAAGAAAAGAAAAGAAAGAAAATAAAGAAAATGAGCCTTCAATATCCGCACTTCGTCTGTACGCTGTCGCTTTCATGAGTCGATAGCGCAGATTTATAGGTTCCTAATCGGGCCCTAATCCCAATGTAGCCTCGTGGATTTTTTTAAGTATCCGCACTCAATTACTATTCAAGTCGCGACTTCAGCTTTCTTGTCAGATATCATCGTATGTCAGCGACATCAATTCACGTCGCATCGCCTTACCTATGTAACTCTTTGATTTGTCATTCTGATGTCGCCGCATATCTTCTCACGCCTTGGCAAAGCCTAATTGTTCTTCCTGATGTCGATCGTCGATTCGTTCCTAATTTCAGCCAAGTCATTCGCGCCAATCGATAAACTTCGATGTCGCGACATCAACTTGCCACGCATATCATCTTAAAGAACCGAGGCTTTCAACCGGTTGTTCGCGTTGTCGCGACATCACATCTTGTCGCCACATCTCTTTAAGGCTCGCATCATTGACTGTCGCCCCCGATGTCGCCGACTTCGATCTCATGCTCGCTGACATCACCTTTTAGTTCTCCAGGCTGACGGTTGCTTCATGTCGCGACCGATCCCATCGCCACGCGCATTAGCGGTTACTTGCGCTTAACTATTTCGATGTCGCGACTTCGAAAGGTTGGCTGACTCACTTCATGAAACTTCACCCTTCAACCGAAAGGTGTCCGTGTCGCAATCCTCGATCTCATGTCGGCATCGCCTATATTTTCTGATGGTTTTTGATGTCGACTTGCTCTGTCGACATCATCGAGCGTCGCGGACATCACCCGCTTCCGGCTTAATCAAATATCTTGATGTCGCGACCATCCCACGCCGCTGTGACATCAATAAGCCTTTGCAGCTTTAACTTGTTCGATGTCGCGACGCCGCTCATTTTCCTTTGCAAATTTTCTCAAAGCGGTCTCAAGTCGCGACTAATATTTTGTTATCCATGTCACACCGAATAAGATTTCTCTCTTTCACTTCCTCGCATGTCGCGACCTCATGACTGGATCAGGTAAACCCCAAACGCATCAATGACCTGTTCATTTTTTCATTCGCTTCGCCATTCGAATTTCAAGATTGCTCCTCCACTTTATTTCGTATTTTTCAATGTGATTTTTCTTTTTCCATTTTTACCTCGCTAATAACAGATGGTGAGTTTTTCATATTTCGCAGCGCACTGCCTCATTTGATATGAAAATTGGCAAGTAAAACGGACTAAAATAGATGACTTTTAAGCTCATCGCTGATGCTTCTTTTTGCGGTTAGGTATACGATACACTGGGATCGATCTCGGGAATACTTGGTTTATCACAAAGAGCTATATTGAGAAAATTCTTAAAAGGTTTGCATGTATGATTGCAAACCAGGACACCCATGGTTAAGGAGACAAATTTAGTCCTCGCCACGCCCCAAGAATAATTTTGAGATTCAGAGATGCAAATGCATTCCTATGCGCTCACAATAGGAAGTCCGATGTATACTCAAGTATGTACGCCGTCTGGATATTGCGCACATTGTCAAGCATGTCACAGACATTTAAGCAATCCCGGAAAGGATCACTGATAGCACGGTTGTCATGAGGTACTTGGCAGAGAACAAAAGACTACATGCTCACTTATTGAGTTAGATCACTAGAGATCATTAGATATTCTCGACTTCTCGATTTGTCGATGTCGAGATAGCATGAAATCTATCATACAGCATCTACTTAATACTTTGTCGGAGGTGCTATTTCAAGAGTGTTAAATATCAGAGCTTCTTCCACCATGACAAATTCGAGTTTGTACTTGTTTATGAGGATCCAATCATGAATATGGCTGCAAACTTTTCACTGGGTCAGGTTAGACATGGATGGCATTGAAAGACCACTTAAGTTATTTTGCATACAAATCAATAGTACTATATTCCAACAACAACATGAGTTCAACGAAGTCAAAATTTGTAGACATCAAATTCCTAGTCACAAAGAAAGGGTTCAGAGCGTACTTTATATCTATAGAGAGCACATCGATTAAACTCCATGACATAGCATCCATCGACCATGGGATTACCACCCAAGGTCTTTCATGAGCACACCGCCATATGGGTGTGGTTTCTCTTCAGTGACGTGGTCGTTTAGGTGGGAGTTGTATTTCTTAGATGCTTCTTAGATACTTTGTTATGGATATTATGGATTTTAAGGTTATTTACTGTAGTAAAGTATTCAGTTTTCATCCACTTTGATTTTGTATGGTTTGATCTCACTAAGGTTTAAGGAGGACCGCTTGGAACAGGCATGTTTGGTGATCATATTGTATGAAATTTCCATACACATTCACACTTAATTCGTCATACATTTGATATATGTGATCATTGATAATCTAGTTACTTAAATATAAACCCATTTATCGCTTTGGTTGTATATTATGTGGTTACGGACAAGATTGTTAATGTATAAAGTTTTGATAGCAAAAACTCATGAGTTTCATAAAGTATAATTCACGCTATAAAGTTACATTATACCAAGTTGAGATTGTCGAGTAAAATCAAAGTATGGGTTGATATTAAATAAATGTGAATTATAGGCTATCAAATAAAGTTAGGCTAATTAAAGTGATTAATTTAAGTTTTGGAGGCTTTATTAATATATTATAGAGTGTGGACATCAATGTGTAGAGACAAACGTAATTTCTATTTTTATGATGGGTTAAAATAGAAATTACAAACAATCGTGACTGTTCATATACAGACACAATTGGTTATAAATAAAATGCGTCCCTGGCATCACACAAGGTTTTTCTTCTTCGATTCCACGGTCGGCAGTAAATATTGCACAAAATCCAGCGAGATCTTTAAGATCATAAAGCCTCGTATTCAAATTTAGATTTGAAGATTATGCTTCCTCGCACTCAGATTCAGACATGGAAGATCATAAAGTTCAGATTCGTATTCAACATTCTAATATTTTGTTATATCTGTGCACGCTTCGCAAATCATGTATTTTGATTCTGATGATTCAATACGCATCGTTCCGTTTGATGGTTTTCACATAATTCCTTTTTAAATCTCTCAATGCTGGGAAAGGCCATCTTCACCAATAAGTGCAGGGAAAAAACCTGTGTATTGCAGCTTTATAAAATTAAAACCCAAGATATAAAATTTAAATCAGAACATACACTATGATAATCAGCACCAACCCCACCCAACCCCTAACTATATAAAGACAAAGAAAGGAGAAAAGTTCCTGGAGATATTAGGTGATAAGAAGATGACGCTTTAACACTTCCTTAACTTTGTGATAGTAATGCTCACCCATAGCAGACAAATAAAGCAAAATACAGGATCTTATGATTTGGTATATTGCAATAAGGAGTGAGATATATGGAGGTGCTTCTAGCGTACCTCATCCACAATCATTGAAACTGGATCTATCAATTCAAATTTCTTTCACAAAGAACACAAATTATACCTGAATATTTTGATCTTTGATTTCCAAAAGGATCTATGTCAATTTCAGTAGCATTCTTCAGATATGATTCTTCAAGCAAGGAGGAGTACAATCTTGACAGCGTAAAGCACCGTAGATTAGAAATGTAGCTTGATTCTTTTGTGATCCAGTTCCATGTGCTTTCTCCATCTAACTTCATTCACATCAAAAGTATCTCTTTTTAGTCTAATGTTGGTTGATCAAACAATGTGAATTGGGACAATCTAATAATGTATCATCTGCATAAATTATCTGAGACTAGCTGTATAAAGGGCTAGATTACGTAGAGATTTTTTAACAAACAACCAAAAACAAAAAACAATAGAAAAGTAGAATGTGTAAGATCTGAGAAAATTTTGTGGGTCATTGCCTGAGACATGTAAAACACAACATAATTCCTACTTCCACTCTTCAAGATATTGTATGCACATCATTAATTTGTGAATTTCCATTTAATTTAATGTTATAGTTGGGATTATGGATTTCCAAATATAATTACTACAATACTGTTGTGACCCGTCTATATGTCTCGTTGAACCCTGGTCATATAGTGCATAGTTCTTAAGTTTGTGTAAAATTCAAATCAAAGATTCAGAGTATCTTATGTTTGAAGGTAAAAGAAGTTTAAATCAGCTAAACAGTATATGGTTTTGAAGATGATAAGGCATTAGAATGATCCATAATTTGAATTTTAAATTCAAATTTAAATATCTCATAACACCTCTTCCTTAACCCTTACACCTCTTAGGGAAACTAGTGATGACCTGGTCTCCATATAAAGAATCGATGAGGCATTTTTTTGGTCCCTAAGCCTACTCAAAAATACATAGAGAAAATTCACCATCCAAATTATTTTGAGAAGGGTCTAAAAGAAACAAGAAAATTTGTTTTCAAATCTTCCAGTATTCCAGTTTTTCTGTTTCTCAACAATGGCTGGAGGTAAGTATATTCTAACATTTTGCTTCCGTATATGATCTTAATTACGTTGTTTAGATTCTAGATCGCATTATTTGATTACTTGGGCGACATTTATATCAAAGTATTGTATGAGACCTTGCCTGTTTAAAAAAAATTTGCTTTTGGTTTAAAACATTTTGCAAAAACCGTATTTAATGGAAGTTAGTTTAAGCCTTTGATGAAACTTCATATGTATTTTTACATAATGAATAAATAGTTGTTTTTTATTTAGATGTAAATAAAGGTTTTTCTATGCCTTCCTAAAAATTAGAATTTTGAATATATTTATTCTGGTAGATGGTTTTACATCTTTAATGTAAATAAAAAGGTAAGAAATCTTTAAAAACATGTCAGAAACCTTATTTTCCCTTTTAAACATGGAGCTGACAAAAAAAAAAAAAAAAAAACCAGTTTTTTTCAGAAACTAGTTTTAAAGGTTGAGATGACTTCACCATGGGCTGATTTTATTCTACTACGTATTTCTACAGCCCTTCAAGGCTTTAATGCGGAATTCGTCGTGCGCCTTATTAAAATTAAGCAAACAATGTAAATCAAGGCTTTAGGGCCTTATTAAGATTAAAAAAAAATGGTGACATAACCGAATTCCGGTTTCAATACGTGACCACTATACGTAATTAAAGGTAATCAACCACCAGGCTTCATGGTTGGTTGACGAATTTATGATATTCTGACATGTAATTAAAGGTAATCAACCACTAGGCTTCATGGTTGGCTGATGAATTTATGGATATCCTATCTTAGTCCAACACTTGATTCAAGGGACCGTTCTACATTCGCCATCTCATGTCAGGTTTGGTTGCAAGTGGATGTAAAATCTCTATTCGACAACCAAAGGGCTCGTTTCGCTGGCAGAATAGTCCGGATCCCTACTTGTTTGGTAGTAAGGATAGCCATATTGAATTCCTATGATTCATAATATTTGTATCTGAAGGATTTGAACTTGCACTATAATCTTTTAATATACTCTACCACTGCGCTTATGTGCAGTTGTTACGTTTACATCGTTTTCCCCTCATCAGAGATTGATGGCTTCTAAAGAAAATTTATGAAAAGGGTTGCTGGCTCAATTAAACACACAAGTATTCAGACTTAATCGGCACACACTCTACTGATGAACTGAATGTTTGATTGATATTAGATGTCAACCACAATTGATTTTATGTTTAAAATATAGGAATTAAATTTCCTATATATTAAATTTATTGTGATTATTTGTATGTATAGTTTTACATACAAAATTAATTGAATGATATAATCTATTGTTTAAATTGCTTAGTTTTTTGTAATAATAGCTCAAGGATCGATAATTTTAATTAATTGTAAATAGCCACAAAATCCCACTAGTTAAAATTATATATTAAGTTTAAGATCACATTTAATACATTTAATTGTAATTAATCTATGGAATGTGATAAATCTCATCTCATAGGAATTTTTATTATATTTTGTATGGTTAATTAGGATGAGATGTCAAATTATATTTTCTAATTTTCCCACAGGGATTAGGAAAAGGAACATGATTTGATGGTTTTATCATAAGATTCTTTAAGTCTAAATGAATAAGACTTTAGCCTACGCACAAGTTTTATGTCATAGATTTATGATTTAAAAGGCATGCTTTTTACATTGGTAAACATGATATTGTATTTTGCCTCAATCCTTGATTAATAGGCATGAATATTTAAAATATCAGGCTATTCAACTCCGGCGATTCTCGATTTAAGTGTGATATTCCAACTAAAGGGTAACTATAAGGTATGGGAGGAGAGAATCTTCACATTTGGGATGGATGGATATGACCGCGCTTTATAAGGAAAGACAAACCTCGAATCTCTATTACCAAAACCAAAAGATCGGCAGGTCGCCCAGATTTATGATATGGAGGTCCACCGCTTCTCCGATGTCTTATAAAGAACTAAGATATTCATGGGTATTCATGGTCCCCGCTGAAAGCAAATTGATAAAGTCAAACTACTTCTGAAAGCCATTGATGAGCAGTTTGTAACTTCTGACAAAGCTCTTGCTAGTACCTTAATTATGCAATTTTCATCCACCAAGCTCATCGATAAGAGAGCGCAGGATCATATCACGCGATGAAGGATATAGCGTCAATCCTAAGTCATTAGAAGTTACCATGTTAGACACTTTCCTTGTTCATTATATATTGAACACTCTACCCCAACAATACAGTCCTTTCAAAATCTCTTACAACACACATAAGGATAAATGGTCAATTAATGAATTGTTGACCATGTGTGTGCAAGATGAGGGAAGGTTGATGATGGAAGAGGGCGAAAGGGTTAACTTGACCACTTTTGGAAAGAAATGAAAGGATCAAGCTGAAAGAAAGGGAAAGATTCCTATTCAACTGTGCATGTTATGAGTCAAAGTGTTTTTTTATAAAAAGAAGTGTGGACACATATAAAGGATTGCTCAAAATTCTAAGATCTAGCTCGATAAGAAAGGTACTCAATTTTCTTTTGTCTATTATGAATCTAATATGGTTAATGTTAATCATATTACATGGTGATTGATTCGGTTCTACAATCCATGTTTCAAATACCCATGCAGTATGCAAAACCTAAGGAAGGCAGAAGGAATGCATCTATTTAGGCAATAAGATGAGTTAATGTGTGGAAGTTATTGGCACTTACAGCCTTGTATTAAGCAGCAGTTTCATTCTAGAGTTGGAAAAGACATTTTATGTTCCAAGCATAGTTGTGAAAGACGCGCCTAATAAGTGGTGCGCAGCGACCCAAAGATGGCACCCCACTGGCCGGGGCGAAAATTTTTCACGCAGACGCAAGACGGAAATGGAAAGGCCTTCACGTTTTCCCGAGCATGGAAGCTCTCCACAAGCGTGCCTCCGTGCGGTAAGCCATCTTCCTCATCCCCTCTTTCTTTCTTCTCTTTCCTCTCTTCTTCTCTTTCCTCTTCTTCTTCCTCTTCATTTTTCATTTTTTTCTACCGGAGTCAAGAGTTGTAGGAACGAAGCCCCCGCTCAGAATCGCATCAAAACAACGCCGTTCGACTTTTATTTTTTTAAACTCATACAAAACGATCGTCGCTTTGATTTAAGTCACTGGTCCAACACTATTTTGATAAGTGATTTATACTCAATCGGCCGCAAAAATGTTCTCGGCATCCAAAACGACGCCGTTTTGCACCGTAAAGGCTGTAAAACGACGCCGTTTTTTTAGCCGTTAGTAACTCCAAAACTCAACATTTATACCTCCATAACCAAAACCTCGCCATTTTTGCTCAGTCCCCATTTTTGCTCGGGCTTCAACCTTAAACAAAGAAAATACATCACAAACACCGTGATAAGAGTAGAATAGTTTAAATCAACCAAAATAGCTAAGAAAATTGTAAGAAAATTTTGGAAAATGAAAATATCTCACTTCCATTGGTATTTCGTTTCATTTCTCTACTTTTAAATTTTTTTTTCTTCACTTTATTGATGATATTGGTTCATGATTGCTTTTATGTCAATGAGTAATGATTCTCATGATTCATGACTCATTTATTTTACTTAGTAGTAAAATGACATGACTCATGAGTCATATGACTCCATTTGATTTTTTTAAATATTTTATAATATATGTCTCAATTCTGTATTTCTTTCAATTATTATTGTGTTGTAGTTGATTTGTTCTTAAAGTTAAAGAAGGAAGAAGGGATTCTAATGGCAATGAAAAATGAGACTCAAGTTGGCTCTACAACCACTAGAAGGAAAAGACCAAGGATGGAAATACGCCAGCTACTCAATGAACAAGATTTGAATTACAATTATTTGTGATCTTTGTGATAAGGTAACCAAGGAAGGCATCTATAGACACAAACAACATCTTGTTGGTGGACATAGAAATGCCAAAAAAATGTACGAAATGCCCGGTTCATGTTAGACAAGAGATGGAAGATTATATGAAAGGGAAAAATAATCAAAAGGAGCAACTGAAAATGAGAAATGAAGATTTGTATGAAGATTTTGAAGACATTGATGAAGAAGTTGAAAAGTAGAAGAGTTGTTTCTTTAATATTACACGGAGGAAGTAATAGAGGTAGAGATAAGCAGAAAAGATTTGGAGAGAAGTGGTCAACGATCATTTTTCACCCTAATGCGGAAGCGGCAGTTCAAAATGATGGGAAATGACTCAAACTACTATGAATGATGCCTACAAGAAAGAAGAAAGGGAAAGAGCTTGCCTTTATCTCAAGGTGGATGTATGATGTCGTGCTATTCCATTTAATGCACACGTTATCCAAGTTTCCAACCCATGATCGAGGCTATTGGTCAATATGGAAAGGGACGAAGGACCAAGTATTTATGAGGTATGGGTTACTCAATTGAGAAGAGTTGAGCTACAAAGATTCCATGAAGGATCATGAAATGGAATGGAAAAAGAATGGATGCTCCATTATGCCTGGCGGATGGACCGACAGGAAAGGAAGAACTTTGGTAAATTTTTAGTGAATCGTTTCAAGGAACCATGTTCATGGAATCCATTAACGCTTCTTCAATGATTAAGACGTGAGAGAAGATGTTTGAACTACTTAACAAGTAGGTGGGACCAAGTTATGAAGAAAATGTAGTTCATATCACAGAGTCACTGCTTATAAGATGGCAGGTAATAAATACTACTCCTAGGACTAATAAGTAAAATTTACTGATTTAATATTTGAATGATGTATTTTAAATTATTATATAACATGATGTAGGAGGATGTTGCAAAAAAAGCGGCTAATTTGTATTGGACACCATGTGTCAGACATTGTACTGACTTGATATTGAAGACATTGGAAAGCTACCAAACATCAAGAGACTTTGAGAGAGCCATCACTAAATGGCTATGATGAGAATCATGAGGTTGCTCAACATGATGAGGTGTTTACTTGACAAGGAAACTGTTTTAGGCCTCATGAGACATGATTTGCCAATGCTTCATCGCATTGTCTCGTTACATGAGCAAAAAATAATTTGAGGAAGATGTTCGCCAAGTGCGCATGGTCGTAAAGTAAATGGGCAAAGGGAGCAGCAGGAAGAATGGTAGCTAAGACGGTCATAATGCCTTTCTTTTGGAATACTATCATATTTTTTGTTTAAAGATTTCAAGTCCTCTTGTTCGTGATAAGCCGCTTGGTCGATGGTGGAAAGCTCCTACGTGGATACATATATGAAGCCATGACTAGCTAAGGAAACTATCAGAAAAGTTTTCTCGGCAATGAAGAGAAGTAAAGAGATATTTGAAATCATTGATAGAGGGAGATTCAACTTCATCACTTACATGGAGTCAAGTACTTCAACCCAAGTCTTCTATGATAAAAACCGCAGTTGAGCATGATGAAGTTTATTGAGAGACAATTATATAAAATGCATTGAAAGAATGATAAAGGATGTTGACACACCAGAGAAAGTTGTGGATGAATCTGATATATATATAAATAATAAGGAGTACTGGAATGGACTCAATAATGGTGAAAGGAAGACCAAAGCACCGGGTTAGTTACTTAAATTTTTTAATCTAATTTATTATATTATATTTTAGATACTAGAAAATAGTGAATTGTTTCGCATTTCATCACTAAATCATTTTATATCTATTATCTATATTACAACTGGAATGAGATTTACTGGCTTTCAAATTTCTGAATTTGAAAAGTTTGTCATGGAAAGTCCTCAGCCTAACATGTAGTGCATCGTGCCATGAAAGGAATTGAGTGTCTTTGAAAAATGCGTAAGTAATATTATGTGTTTAAAAAACATTAAAAATATTTTATTTAAAAATATGAGTAATAAAGTATTTATGTGCTTATAAATTTTGCAAATCCATACCAAGAGGAGAAATAGATTAGAGCACCAACGTTTGAATGATTTGGTGTACATCAAGTATAATCGATCCTTGAAGAAAAGATACAATGAATGTGATACCATTGACCCAATAATCTTGAAAGAAATTGATGAGAGCAATGAGTGGTTGATAGAAAGAATGGATGATGAAGATTCTCATGACCATGTAGATGTACAAGATGATTTAGTGTTTGATGATAATGACTTGACATAAGATGTTGCTAGAGCAAGGAAGTCGAGGATTTAGATTTGATACTGCAGCTGAGAGCAAGCTCAAGCAAAGTTGCCATTATCAAGGGGGAAGACATATTTCAAGTTTAATCTACGCCTTCTCTTTCATTGATAGATGAAGATGAAGAAATCGACACGGAAATGAGGAGGATGAGGAATGTTGGCAATGATGATGATGACTATTATGTGAATGTGGAGGATGAATGAGGATCGGTTGTTGTGACAAATGAAGATTTTAATGTGTCATGTTTGGATGATTATGAATTGATATAGACAGGCTTGCATGTTGACATGTTCTATTGACAATTTCTATGGATTTTTAGAAACTTTGTCGACATGGGATTGTTAGATTTGTTGACGTGTTTTATGAATTTTTTTTTGCTTAGAGGTATTGTTTATGTGTTTATTGGATTTGATTGGATATTTTTGATGATATTTGATGATAAATGATTGTTATAATTGATTATAAAATATATATATAAATTGTATAAGCGCCTTTACATAAAAAAAAAAAAAAGCCCCACGCTCTAAGTACGCCTTTACGCCCAGTGCTCCAGAGGCCTTTAAACTTAGTGTGTCTCTGCGCTTTCACAACTATGGTTCCAAGTTTCTAGGAATTTAATTTCAATTTCAAGACTTAAAATTTTGTGGATTTTCCTTAACTTTACGATTCGGGTTTTAATTTATCTACTAAATCCAGTTGGATTATATATCAGATGATAGTCTTTTCCATATTCAATAACATAATGATGTTACTTATAATTCTATGCATGTAACCGCTAGATTAAAAAAGATGTGTTCTGAATGAGGAATCCTCTATGTTATGGCATCAGAGATTGGGACACATCTCCATTGAAAGAATGAAGAAATTGGTTAATGATGGGGTACTTAGTACTTTGATTTGTTGGATTTTGAGATCAGGTGAATTGCATAAGGGCAAGCAAACCAACAAGTCTAAAAGGGGTGTAAAGAGGAGCACAAACCTATTAGAAATTATACATACTGACATTTGTTATCCTGAAATGGATGCAAATGGTCTGAAATACTTTATCACCTTCATCGATGATTATTCACGATACATGTATCTCTACTTACTTTGTTCTAAAGATGAAGCTTTAGGAGCCTTTAAAGTTTTTAAGGTTGAAGTAGAGAATCAATGTGGAAAACATATTAAGATCGTGAGATTAGATAAAGGTGGAGAGTACTATGGTAAATACACAGAGAATGGACAAGCTCCTGGTGCATTTGCGAAGTTTCTTAAAGGAAATGGGATCATACTCAAGACATATGCCCTGTTTCTCCATATCGACGATGTGGCGTAAATAAGAAACCGAACTTTAATGGACATGGTAAGGAGTATGAGGAGTAATACAAAACTACTTCAATACTTGTGGTAAAAAGCTCTAAAGACGACAGTGTATATATTAAATTGAGTTCAAACCAAAGTTGTCCCTAAGACGCCTGTTGAGTTATTCAAAGGTTGGAAACCGAGTTTGCGACATATACGCGTTTGGGGATGGCTGTCTGAAGTGAGAATTTATAGCCCACAAGAAAATAAGCTAGACCCAAGGACCATTAGTGGGTATTTCATTATATATGCTGGAAGATCCAAGGAGTATAGATTTTATTGTCCATCTCACAAAGACTAGACAGAATCAAGAAATGCAAAAATTTTCGAGAATGACTTGATCAAATGGAGTGATTGAAGCCAAGACATTGTTTATGAGAAGGTTCATTATGAAGGCATTGATATGACAGATTGATGTCATTCACACCTCAAGTACAACCGAGTGTATTAAGACAACTATTTTTGAAATTCCAATATTATTGATGATAATGATCTTAGACGTCGCTAATGAAGAAATTCCAAAACGTTGAACAACCAATTGAGAAACGGGTTGATCAACAAATTCTCAAGAGAATGATGAAACAACACAGAAGATCTTTACAAGAGTTAGAAATCAAGCACCCTAATGATTATATAGTGTATTTACAAGAATCGACTATAACATCAGAATAAAATGATCCATAAACGTTTTCACAAGCCATGAGTTCTAAGGAATTCCAACCCATGGTATAATGCCATGAAAGAAGAAATGACCCATGACATCTAACGTAGTCAGATCTCAAGTGAGTTAGTTTAATGTGTAAAAGCCATGACAAATGGGTCTTAAAACAAAAACACCATCGTAATGAGACATATGCAAGACTCTGCTATCAAAGGATTCGTACTAAAGAGAATGAACGCACCATGGAGACCTTTCTCCCAGATCTAAGAAAGATTCTTCTTCGAATAATCATGGCATTGGTTTATCTATTTTGACTTTTGATTTTATCAATGGATGTGAAACGACATTCCCAGGTCGGTAATCTGTATATATAGTTTACGAAACAACCCGCGATTCTCCTCTGAGCGGCTGTAACCACTAGTTTGCAAGTTTAAGAAATCCATATACGGGTGCAAACAAGTGTCCCACTGGTATATTTGAAATTCCATGAAGTCATTCATTTATTCTGGCCTCAAGAAAATATCATGGATCAATGTATATACCAAAAGGCCGCTGGAGTAAGATTTGGTTTTCTCGTGTTATATGGATGGTATTCTGTCATAAACAATGATAAGAGTTTGTTATATGTGGTGAAACAATTTTCTCCAAGAACTTTGATATGAAGGGATATGTGGTGAGGCATCTTATGTTATTGGTATTAAGATCCATAGGAAAGATCTCGAGGCATTTCGGGGTTTTGTCTCAAGAGACCCATATCAATAAAGTTTTAGAGATTAACATGAAAAATTGTTCATCGAGTGTAGCACCCATTTTAGCGGTGACAAATTCAATTTGAATCAATGCCCTAAAATGATTTCCTCGAATTAAACATGATGAAGAACATTCCATATGTCAATTAGTTTCGATGTATGCTCAGTTTAGATCACCATCAGATTTTGTCATTGGAGTATTAGGAAGATATCAGAGTAATCCAGGTCTCACCACTAGAGAGCTGCAAAGAAGGTGATGAGATACCTTCAAGGAACAAAGGATTACATGCTTATGTATATATAAACAGATAGTTTGAGGTGATCACATCTGATTCGTACTTTGCGTCGTGTTGATGATTCTCGGGAATCAACATCCGGTTATATTTCAAGCGAAGTCGCATTCGAGAAGTATCGGCAGACTCTCACCACCACTTCACTATGTAGTTTAGTTCGTGTCTTGTTTTGAGGCTGTTCTATGGTGTATGGTTAAAGTTTCATTTTCGCTTAGAATTTCGCTGATTCTACATCTAGGTCATCAGTTGTATCAGGATAACTCACCAAGGTATTTATGGCTACAGAACAACAAAGTCAAGTCTAAGTAAAGCATATCTGTATTACTAAATACTTAGCCATTAGAGAACATTATAAAGAAGAGAAAGTGGTCATTGGAACATATAGCACTGGAGTCGATGATCAATATCTTTAACTAAAGGCATGCCAATCTTAAGTATTTTAAGGATCAGCGTAATACAAATGGGACTTGTCTCCGATGTAATTTCATTATACGATATTCATTATTTTAATGAAACTTTATTCAATATGATATTTTCATATGGTTTTGTGCCATTTCTCAGATTATTATTGTTTGAGCGTAAAGGTTAAAAATATCTGCTTCGATCGGGATATATTGACATTTGATTTTATGGAGTATCGAAATATATCGAATATATCGGAGATATATCTAAGGGATATTTCTACATGAATATCGATATATCAAAAAATTAACAAAAATACTTTAGATTCATGGAAATACTTTGTAAAAGTGTAAGAATGACATTAATAATGAAGTATAGACACAATATTACATCGCTATGGTCTTCACCACCAAAATGAAGATCGATACTTCCATCGCAAGATTTGACGAAGGGATCCCATCTTGATGAAGACAATACTCATACCAAGACATAGTGTTCCGATAATATTGATTATAAGATCGAACATGTCATGCATAAATGTCTTAACTTGTACCCATAACCTCTCTATGGATAGGAAATTCGGGGTTCACCCACATGCTTGTCTCGGAAATCCTCACAGATTCGATACGAGTTTTAATGACATTTGTGCATCATGAGGATAGTTAATCATTCCATATTCACCAATGAATCAAGGATGAAGAAGGCTGACCATAACTCCAATAGCGCAGGAGGAAACGCCGGGGCATCATCGGGATGAATCATCAGGACAGCCAATGCTCACGAGCCGAAAACGAATCTTCACAGGTCAGGTCATCCTTCTTCACGACCTCATGGCTTCTTCCAATGGCTCCAATACTCCAGACCAGCTCTCCTAGACCCATGGTCTTCATCTCTATGTAGCATGTGTGAAATCATCTTCACTGCTGAATGGACTCAATGGATTCACTTTGTTGTCGATCCGCATTATCCCCACCATCATTTCAGCATCACTACCATCATCGTCCCTTCTCCCTCGGTCATCATAGCCTCGTAGTAGAAGCACCAAAGAACTAGGTCTACTACTATGTTCAACACTTGAATCAAAAAGAGGGTCGGAAGTGACAAATATGTCGAATGAGTTCTGACTGAACTTTCTACTATGAACTTTTCGTATAAAACCCTACAACATCTACACCCGCTTTCAAACATGAGCAACAATTCGTGACTTAGGATTTCCATTTTCATCATCTAAATGGAGAGGTCTAACCTATTAGACTAATTGATTATCCTCTTCTTCACCAAACTCGTACCGAAATGCTTCCAGTAAATCAAGGTAATTCTTTCTACAGCCTTATCACCTCGCTTGCATATCTCGTAGATCTTTAGCGTTTCATGTCAGGTAACAAAAACTAATTGTCGGAGTTTCGAGGGTAAGCCAGTCATTTCTTTTGTTTTGTATGGATCAAAGAAAATGTGCTCCAATTTCTCTCACATGCTGAAGATGATGTTGTTTGGGAAAGAACCTTAAGGGCTAAATTCCTCAATGTGAGAGCGTGGTTTCCATACATGAACCACCATTCCGCTGCAATAAAAATTACTAACATTCAAAATCTAATAATAACATGGTAATGGACTTTACTTTTAAACTTTTAATGAGAAACAACACTCACCAGAACCATTAAATTTTGATGCTATTGTCAAGCTCAATCACCAAACTCCTTTTGACATCTCGAAACATTATGTCGTGAATTCAAATGAAGAACTTGACAACCAATATATGTAAGTGTAACCAAATAAATTGAACTCAATTAATTAGTATAGTCTATTGATATTCTACTTATTATTACTAAGACCTACAATAGTATGCATAATTTTCCAAATACTTCATGAATAGCTTGGAGTAGCTCAAGGTCACTACTAACTCCAGGTCTATATTGAAATTTTGGATTAAGATAATATGCTACAAAAGTGATTTAGAATTAGTATGTGATAAAAAGAAAATAATATGCTTTAAAAGTGATTGTGATATGAATAGTTACTCTAAACATGAAAGCGATGTTTGAGGGTTTTATCTTAACGATTCAAGGATGATGTTTTTGACTCATCTTTGCATTGAGTGTATGTAACTTTGCTTCATCACTGAATCAACTCATACACAAATGGTATTATTGGGACGATTTTGTAATCAACAATGTGAAGAGTCAGACAGAGGCCTCATAGATTGGACACTAGGTTAGGAGACTGACCTTCTCCTCTAATATGAATGATTAAACATGAGTCCTTCAACCTCATGTCCAACGGTCAACCACTCAAGCCTACGGTAAGCACATTCATCACTAATAAAGAGATCTTCTTCAAATCAACTCTCTTTTTTAAAAGACTTGCTAGGGGGATGTAATTTATCACAAATCTTGTTGCCCCTGGATGTACAATATCTCCACCACAAACCTTTCTCATTGTTGCAAGCAACCAACCATGATTGTAGATGAAGTTGGTAATCTTTCGTGCATTAGTAATCAAGTCGGAAACACTTTCTCGTTTATCAATATCTTCAAACATAAGGTCGATGCAATGTGCCGCACATGGAGTCCAATATAAATCTGTACTTCTTCATTAACAATTTCCTACCTACAAATAAGCTGGATCCATTGTTGCAATAATTTGGTAATGTATTTGCTTCGGCCAACATCCTTTATCACGTTTTTCAACAAAACATAAATGTATTTATTATCTTTGATATTATCCGATGCATCAACAAACTTAAGAAAATTGTGCTCCTTTTTACAATATACTCATGAAATTAATAATGCTTAATTTCTCGTGACCGCTCCATCCATCACACATAATTGTGCACCCATAGGTCCTGTCATTTCCTTTATATTCACATAATCTTCCATGTCTTATATCCCATTATCTAAATATTTGGTTTTGATTTCATATGAGATGATGGTCATATTTCATGCTCACAAGTTAAAGTAAATAATTATATGGTTTGCAACTATAATGTAAGAGAATAATCTTATTTGAAATTGAAAACGGATTTTCACATACCAGCTTGTTGTGCACCAACAATCATGTTTTTGAAGTGGTGAGAGTCTGCTTTGTGAGGCACAACGCTCTCATAAATGAAGAATTTACTGATTAATCGGCCCATCGTTTCTTTGATTGCACCTCCTTTAAAGAGATTTTTAACTCTCTTTGTCTTGTCAAGATTTGTATATGATGGAGTAAGAGGGGTATGGATATGGGATCCATTGTCTTACACTTTGAGATCTTGCACGCGCCTTATCAATCTGATGTGATTGTGAAGATCACCTATCGTGAATTATATATATTAAAATGTTTCTGTAAATCGGTTATATTTATAATAATAATGAATTTAAGTTCAAGATTTCACACTTTTCTTTATTCTCATAAACCTTCATTGATATTCCATTCACTAGCTGATATGCGATATGCCGCCCGTTAGTCAAATTTCTCGTCGTCGTGGTTCATATCAGCCGGATACATATAGACATCATCATCTTCCTCCTCATTTTCCTCATCATCATCATCACCGTCATCAAAGAGATGTCTATGACTACCACCCATTGTGTCTCGCAGTTCAGATCGAATTTCTTCAATATTCGCAGCTTTCTTTGCTTTGGCTTTATTCCTTTCAACCAAAAGTTGTTCTATTTTTAACTTCAGAGGCACATTAGGACATTTTTGCTATTCGAGTGGGATTCATGTGATAAGTGAAATTTGAACCTGAGTTATCTACCACTTTTGCAATAAATCATACCACAAAACTGCATATGGCTCTACTTTATGTTCCCTTCAATAGGTGCACAATATTTTCACAGGATCACGCACTTTAAAGATTATTTCTTACTCACTCATCCATCTTATAAACTTCAACACCAAATTAATTCATGTTCATAATCTCAATCTAAATTTCTAAAGTTGCATCAATTCATATTATATTAATAATTAACAAATATTTATATTTTTATATCCATAATCTTAATCTAAATATGTTGCATTAATTATCATAATTTAAAGAAAATATATTTTTACAAATTTTGACATTTCCCAAATTTGTTAATTAATAATTAACAAATATTTATATTTTATATTCATAATCTAATCTAAATATAAAGTTGCATTAATTATCATAATGTAAAGAAAATGTATATTTACAAATTTTGACATTTCACAAATTTTTTAATTACTTACCAACAAATGTTTATATTTTATATCCATAATCTTAATCTAAATAATAATAATATTATCATAATGCAAATAAAATGTATATTTCACAAATTTTATTAATAAATTTTTAATTAATACTAACAAATGTTTATTTATATCTATAATGTGACTAAATATAGTTGCATAATTATAATAACTTAAAAAATGTATATTTCACAAATTTTGACATTTCAAATTTGCTTAATTAATAATTAATAAATGTTTATATTTTATATCCATAATTCGCAATCTAAATATGTGTTGCATTAATTATCATAATGTAAAAAGAAATGTATATTCTTACAATTTTTAATTAATAACACAATGTTTATATTTTATATCCATAATCTAATGTTAAAGTGCATTAATATCATAATTTAAAGAAAATATATATTCTTCATAAATTTTGACATTTCACAAATTTTTTAATTAATAATTGACAAATGTTTATATTTTATATCCATAATTTTAATCTAAATATAAAGTTGCATTAATTATCATAATTTAAAGAAATGTATATTTACAAATTGATTACAAAATTTTTAATTAATACTAACAATATTTATATTTTTATTCATAATTCAATCTAAATTATGTTTTGCATTAATTATAATAACCTAAAGAATGTATATTTCACAATTTGTTAATTAATAATTAACAAATTTTATATTTGTTATTCATAATTCCAAATTTCCAAATATAAAGTTGCATTAATTATCATAATTTAAAGAAAATGTATATTTAAAACATAAATATGCATAATATATGTTCAGTTATTTCATTATAATCTTAATCTAAATATAGACTAAAATTAAACCCACCTAAATATAAATCCAAAATTAAATCTAATCTAAAGACAAACAATCTTAATAAATATAAACTAAACAATCAGACTCAAATATAAATAACTTAATTCAAATATAAACTTAATTTAATACTTAAAACTGTACAAATGTAAAAAAATGATCAATATGAAACATACCTGTTGCAGAATTACGTATTGAGGCTAAGACTCGAATACCAAAAAATATTATTCTCCAAGACTTTGCAAAATGAAGAATTGTTTGAGAGAGAATTGATGAGTTTGATATAAAACAAGTGATTTTATGGCTATTTATAGATTTTTGAGTCAACAGAGCCATTTTTGGGTCAAAACTTTTAAAATGAATTATGACCGTTGATTTGATTTTTGATCAAATCGATCTAGATCTTGATCTAACCGTTATAAATCAATTTTGGCCGTTAAATCAAGTCAAAGATTTAAAATCCACCGTCAAATTAAAAATATAGTCGTTGGAATAAAAGGGATTGAATTCGCCGTTGATCACAGACACTATATCAGGTCAGATCAGCCATGAATACAGTAATTTTAATCTACAGATAAATCAATTTTTCCACATGTCCTGTAAACCACAATCAGTTTGATTAAAATTATAAACTAAAAATCAACCGCGATATTTTTTTGCTGTTTTAAAATTCTTACGCACTACATTTTTTGTCACGGATATATCGTGGTAAAATATCGTATATATCGGCGATATATCGCCGGAGATTATAGATTTGCTCATTTTCCAATAAATCATTTAATTGCAAAATTGTGTTTCCGATGGCTCGACACCTAAATATTGACAATATATCGTCATATTTTGCATTTTTTAATCCTCAACATTTGATAACATTGTTAATTTTTGAATAAACATATGGTTTATTCATTAAGTTTTTGGCTTATGCTTATGGTTGGATATATCAGTCGCATGGAAACATACTACTCACTATAAGAGTGACCTATCGTCATGATATATATTTAGTTTTCTTCTCATAAAGTGCTGAACTATATACTGGCTTATAACGTTAGAATGATCCATATAATTTGAATTTTAAATTCAAATTTAAATCTCTCATAACACCTCTTCCTCAACCCTTACACCTCTTAAGGAACTGATGGTCTGTCTCTCAGATAAAAGACCATAGGATTTGTGTTTGAGAAGTTTGTTATATCAGAATACACAAAGATATTACTCACTATGAAGAGGATATATCGCCACGATTTATATATTTGGGCTTCTCACAGTTTTGAATTATATGACTAAGTGAGAGGATCTGAACGATTCATACACTTGAATTTTAAATTCAATTCTCATATCTCTCATAATACCTCTTCTCAACCTCTTACACCTCTTACAAAACTGAATAATTACTCTGCCTATATATAATCACAAACATTTTTTCGTCCTTAAGCCTACCAAAAATACATAAAATACCATCCAATTTATTTTTGGTACATGACGAAGAACCAAGAAAATTTGCTTTCCAACTTTTCAAGATTCCAGCTTTTTCTGTTTTTCAACAATGACAGAGATGATATTCTAAAGATTTTACTTTTTTGTATATAATCTGATTATGTTATTAGATCATATATCAGATTATTCCATTACTTAGTTTTTACATGATATACGTACAATATTATCAGACTTTCTATTCATGGTCCCTCACCCCCCAGTGCATACATTAACTTGAATCCTGTCAAAGATTGTAGAGCACTAAAAAGAGACAGTATATTGCGCTCCCTAATCATCATCATCCAGATAGTAATCCTAGCACTATCATCAGAAAATGTCAGGAACTACCTAACAACAACCAATCTTACCCTGCCTCTGCCTTTTGATTCTTGTAGTCTTTAGCTTCTCCGGGGACTTGGGACACGGGATGTTATCCTATGAAAGAAAAGGCACGAATTGTTAATTCTCCTGTCATAGATCATACCACACATAATCCCAAAACTCACTAAAAAGGGAAAATCACCTTGTCGCAATCCAGACCACAAAAATATTTCTGATCATCGGAGGATGTAGCAGAGTACAAGATCTGAATCAAAATCAACCCATAAGATAGAATATCACCTATTCTTCAATGAATGAATCCATTTCTTTGCAATCTCTGGAAGCAATCAGCACTATAAATAAAATGTAATCAAACAGGCCTGAATTCGGTGAGTTTGTACAATAAAAAATTTTAACACCTAATAGAGCTTCCACCTCCACCGAAATTGCCATTAAAAATGTGAAAGTTACCAGAAGGAATCTTTGGCTGAGAATGAAATCATTGTCAATGACCTCATAGTCGTTGTTGTGGGTGGCCGGTTCCTATCCCAGAACGTTCTGAAGCGAGAACCTGACCTAGCTGGGTACTGGTCAAACGCCTTTATTAGGGTACCTCTCATTCTGTCTCCCATCTCCTCCACCTGGGTGTCTTTCTAGGTCGTTCTTCGTCAACCTAGCTCTCTCTCTCTCTCTCTCCTCTCGTAAAATTCCTCTGTTTAGACTTTATACATTACAGAGAATGAGATTTTGAATTCCTAATTAAAAATAATGAAATTTAAAAAAACGCACGTAGGGTCAGAATTATCGTCAGAATTAAATTTAACATTTCGAAGAAGAGATCATGAATGAATGAATGAAATGAACTTTTAATCTGAATTAAAATCAAAATGTTTCTACTGATTAAAAGCCGGGCCAGCCATAGGCCAAGTTTACATGAATCGCCACTCGAAGCCTGCTCTCAATCCCCAGTCTATACAAGCCAGATTGTAATCAATCTCGTGAGTCACCCATATACTTTTTAACTTTTGTAATCAATACGATAACAAATACATCAATTACGAAATAATTTTCTACGATTTGTTTTTACCTTTTGTAATGATTTAGTAATTGATGCTAAGTTTAAACACTTCCTAACATTTGTTTCCTTTCTTGACATAGTTAGATTCCATCATTAAACAAACAGAACTCGAAAAAAATTACGAAATAAAATTAAAACAAAGTTAGGAATTGCATAGCTAAGAAATAAGCATAAATTAAATCATCGAATAAATACGATCGGGTTTCCAATCAATTATCTAAATAAAGAAGCAATATATTGCTACAACAACATAACATAATGCAATTATTATTATTATTTTTGGATAATTAAGAATTTATTACCAAAAGGGCAAAGCCCAACAAAAAACCAAGAATAATACATGAAGCCAAAAGGGCACCGTAAAATGAAAACTGACAAAGACCTCCCTAAAATATGTGAATAGGCTTTGTACCCAATACAAAGACCACCTAATAAAACAAATATAACCAATCGCCCACATCTTGGGCACAAGCCTCACAAGCAAGCAAATAAAATAAAATAAAATAAATCCCACAGCCCAATACAAAGACCACCTGATAAAACAAATATGTTTGAAAGTGTCAATACTGGAGAGGTATCGAGAAATCAAGACTAACGTTTGTCTGACCGATGTATCCGACTTTGGCACTCCCGTCAGTTACATCACCGTCTGCAACCCGCATGTCGTACCTTCTTGTTTCCATGAAACCCCCACCCCACGATCACCCGATGCCTTTACCCATACCCACGTCTAGACAAGGCTGGGTTGTCCAAGACAGATCCAAAGGGCCCCAATACTCTAGATTCAGGGATTGATCCTTATTCACGCGACCTGATCAGACAAGGTCCGTGCATTTGCCTCAATGCTACTCAAGATCAAGAAACCTCGCTCTGCCTCACAATACCAAATTCTATAGGCCTGCACAAGTAGCCCCAATACCCTCATATGATTTGTAATCTGATCCTTGCATACCCGTGATCAATCGGGACGCGACCATCGTGGCCATACCCGCCGATCCATAAACCTTTCCCGACGCGTCCTTCGCTTCGACACCTTCTTTCACGCTATCCACACCTGAACATACCGCCGCCGACACCTTCGCACATCGTGGTACCATTTCGCTTACCGAGCGCATCCGAGATCTAGGTACACCCCACCGACGGGCGCGGGATTCGCCGAGCTCCATTGCCTCGTCGCAAGACCTCCTTCACTCCGCCTCGCGAGGACCACGCATTCACATCCATGTCGACCGGATCACACAACCGAGGATCCGACACACGATATCCTGGGACACACGACCAACATTTCACCCGGCCACGCCAGCCTGGATCGCACCTGAAGACCGCATCACGGCCGGAACCTGCAGGCTGGAAGGTTCCTCGCCCACCGACGGATTTGGTCCCGATCACTAAAAGCCTTCTTTTCCCCATGGTCCATCATCAGATCAACCTTGGATGATGGCGCCAAACTCTTATAAATGTTTAACGCCTGTGCTCACCACTGAGTTTATTGGTTGCAATGACTCGTCGAAATTTATCGTTTCAATTAGAAGCCGTTCACTAAGCAATTACCTAATCGGTTCCTCGGTAATTGAAGATTTCGAGTCGCAGCCTCAGTCACTTCAAGAATTTCTGCACACAAATCCCCACGCACCGCTTTAAGACAGACAGGCACGGATAATCGCACGCTTATAGTCACACACATTCAGGATTCTTCTTGACACGTGTCATCATGTCGAATCGAGAGCATTCAACGGGTTCGATTGGTTCTTGTAAAGCAACATATGGTGGTTGCATCGCGTGCTTTGTAAATCGTCAGTGGTGATATTGATTTGATAGTTCCAAGGTAGTGCCGTCGTAGTGGCCGGGGCAGTAGGTCCGTTACAAAGGATGGCCCACTGTACGGTGTTCACTACAAACCTTTATTTTTTAAATAATTTATTACTAAACTAATATAATTGATAAAACACATAATCAAATCTCGCTTATCATCCAATCCATCAATATATTCAATAAAAATACAAAATCAAATTCGTTTTATTAATTCAAACCATCAATATATTCGATAAAAACACAAAATCAAATTCGATAAAAATTATATAAGATGACATAACATCTAAATTAATAAGATAAATTTTAATCAACTCCAAAACCTACACATTCGATAAGAAGAGAGATAATCGACTATAATACCTACGACTTACCAGAAAGATATCGACACCCACGATTTTATTTATCGGTTTGCTGCTTAAATACGATTACTCAATCGTCAAGACAAAACCATACGTCACAACAAAGCATTTATCATTGAAAATACGAAAAAAAAACAAATTTAAATTTAAATCTATGTAAAATAATCACTTGATTGTGAAAGAAAATGAGATGTAGATAGGTGATTTCATATTGACAAAAAAATCACCCCTACCTACTTAAAGGAAAATGGGATAGAATTGAAAAAAGTTTGCTAGGTAAAATATATTTATTAAAATAACTTAATATCAATGACTTAAATTAAAATGACTATAAATATTAAGTCAAAATAGTTGATTTATCCTTATTTTTTGAAATTATTATGTTTTTATTGTAAGTTTTTATAACTATTATATCTAATATAAAAGTAACTATTGTTTTTTAAAGGTATCTTATATAAAAAATCAAAACTAAAATTGGTTTTATTTTGAGAAAAAAATAAAGTAAAACATTTTATGGAAGTTAAGAAAAATAAAATTATTAATGGACAGGTGATGGGCTACGAAAGGAAGGGTCAGACACGGC
This sequence comes from Tetrastigma voinierianum, assembly GCA_016808115.1. NCBI lineage: Eukaryota > Viridiplantae > Streptophyta > Magnoliopsida > Vitales > Vitaceae > Tetrastigma > Tetrastigma voinierianum. The sequence goes on from JAEQBH010004105.1 coordinate 145,232, forward strand.
CCAGTGATCTTAGAAGGCCTCGTGTGTGTTCACTCTGCTAGTTCTTAAAGCGGAGAAGATTCAGAATCAGATGCGAAAGGGCTTAAACCCAAGGGTTTATCAATAGAAATGTTTCCGGTAAATTCACCCCCAAATTTCAAATATTTTCCCCTGGTATTCCTCCTATTTCGAAATCTTCCTCCAATATTAATCATCTGGGCTGAAATTACAGAAAATCCAGACTTGATCAAAGCATCTTGCAGAATTGAACTGTAGTTTTGTGTACATTTGATTATGTATTTTTGAAGGAAAACAAGTATAGACAATGTTGATTTTTCCTGTGAAGAAGAAGATGGGCCTGAGAATTGTATTTCATTAAGTGGAGCTACTGAGAAAAGGTTTATACTCTACTTCGCCAATCATTACATTTCACTTCATTTTTAGTCTTAGCGTAATTGCTTTTAACTTATGCTTGTTGTACGCGATTACGTATTGGTTTGATGTATTCTAATTGTAGTCAAGGAGCTCTGATAGGAGGGATTATAAATTCAATCACAGCTTGAGTTGTTTATAGGTATTCTGTTAATTCTGAATTGAACTCATTGCAACTTCAAGAAGCTTAGACTACTTGCCCGTTTGGTTAAGTAAATTTATGTTTGAGTGACGCCACAATCATACCTCTGCTGAATGATTGATTATGGAATTGGGTTTTTGGATAACTACATGTTCCTTTGTGCAGGTAGCCATGAAGCGGATCGCATGAGGAAAACAGCAAATTTTTCACATGAGGCAGAAACTGACTGATCAAGTGCGTTGTTTTGTTTTTGTTGTAATAATGGATGAGTTGACTTTCCATGGAAATTGAATGGTAACGGATGTGCTCATGTAGAATTTGAAGGGAGTATGTGTTGTTTAAAATTACAAAGAAAATGGAACTATTGCAATGGGGTGATGTTGTAGGATAGTTTTAAGATTCTAGGATAGGATAGTTCTATAATTTTCCATCAGCATATCTGATGATGACTCCCGATTTATGATGAAAGATCCATTTAAATCGACGGCTTTCTTCAGTAAAATGATATGATAAATTGTCATAGAACAGTTCAATTTCCATGAGAGAATCAGAATCTCTTTAGTAAGCTAAATATTGCCTTTTTACATTCATAACTGTGAACAGAAGCAAACGAGCTTCTCTTTTGAAGATGATGTTGAAATGTTTGTCTTCCATAATGGGGGTCACTTGATCCACTCTCAATAGAAGGATCTAAATGCAACCTAGTGGGAGAGATGATTGACGATGAGGAGGTACCAATGTTATTGAGATATAGCTATATGATACTCTTATAGGATACTGCCTGCCTATTTTATCTTCTCAGATTAAGTGTTTGCCTTGTCTTTATCAGAATGCTCTGGCCTTATTACTGTAAATTGTGTTTGTTGGTAAAGGGAAACAAATTGTCAACTTTTCCTCTCAACACTGGGGCTAAAAATTTCCAGAAAGTTGATCTTCATAAATTCAGAACAGTGCTTAGATGGACAGTCATAATTGTGGTAACTAATGAAACCAAGGAACTGGTTCATTTAAATGAAAATGTTGGGTGTTCATCTTCATGCGTCCCTATTCGAGAGAAAACAAATGCCGAAAGGTACTGTTTCATTTCTTGTGATGCTGGAGGCCACTGAGAAAATTTTTATATCACTCTGAATTTCATAATTAGCATGCAGGTGGGAACAGTTAAGCCCAAATTGCCCGCTTCCAAAGAAAGTAAGGAAGATTCATTTGGGCCTTTTAATACTAAGGAGAAAAGCTGAAGGTCATCCAAGGCTGATAAAGTGCTGAAGGAGTAGAAGTAATTGAGCATAAAACCAAGTGAAGATCCAATAGCTGAGTTTGTGAAGATTTTCAGGGAGAAAAGTTAAAAGAGACTGAGCTAATGTAGTGCAAGGTGATCTGACACTTGACGTGGGATGCAATGAGCATTCAGTGGTTGAGCTTAAATGACCTCCAGGAAAAGAATGGGCTGCTGGGAGGGAAATCTAAAATGGTTTACTTTTTCTTCTTGGCCAACAGGCTTTGGTTTTACAGTTCTCTAGTGCGTAAATTTGATTTGGTTTAGTTCCAATGTGCCAGAAGGAAAGGCAGAAGAGCACAGCTTGAAGTCAGAAAGAAAAATATTTCCAAGCAAAAGATAGAACCCTGCAAATGAAGTCCCGATGAGTCTCTGGTGGCCAGTGGAACATCGAGTGACGATAAGGTATCTATTTGGTGCTTTGATTGTTTTTTTTTGTGAATATCATGTATGATGGTACTAGTTATTATTTTACTCTAGACAACTTTCGTTTTCAATGCAGGCCAATATGCAAATAAACATAATGTCTGAAGGTAGAAAGAAAGACCATGAGAGATATATTTCATATTTAAAATTCTTCGTGAATGATCGGCTCCCTTTTTTGCAATGCCTAAACCATCAGGGTGAGTGATATCACTAAGTCATTCATTATGCTCATGTAGAGTTAAAATAGTTAATTTCCAGGTGAGAAATATGTTCTACAACTCAGGCTGTACTTTGGTGCAGCACTGGTTTGTTGGTGTTGTAAGTAGTGGATCCATAGAGTGAAAAGGAAAGAGACATGGATTTCTTTGAAGAAATTATAAATAGGAGCTGGGGTCCAAATTGTAAAAGACTTAAAACATCATTTGTTTTCCTTTCAAAGTTTAAAGTTCAAAGCACAGTGTAAAGTTTGCTTACACAGAAATTAGCATGCACACAAAGGCTTCATGAGATTGGGCATGTTTTGGCATATATTTGCATCCATTACTTGTTTTTTCTTAGACTCCTTTTTAACCTTGTTTTCAGATGAAGCAAGCTGCATTGATGTGAAAATCCTGTCACGGGTCTTTGAGGCAAAGCTTACTGTTTGCAATTGCTCTTGCTGAAAATAAAGAGGTCATTTTTATATATTCCTTCCTCTTATTGGAGATTAAATTGACGGAATGGTTCACAAAATCTTGCTCATTCACCATCAATTATTGGTGGCATCTTAGTGGATCAAGTGAGTCTGTTCTGTAAAGTAATTCTTGCATGTTGCTAGATGCTTGTAGATTTAGGAGTTTAATTGCATGTTGTTTTTATTTGGTAGGTTTGGATTTTTGCACAATTTTTACTGTTTCGATATTCTGTATGAATAATTTGGGAAATTATTCATTATTAGGATATCAATATCCAGAAGTACATGACAATAGTTGAACCGATTTAGTGTCATCGGGCAGTATGCAAGGGCATGCCTAGGAACATCATCAAGGAAGAATGTCTTTTAAAACCATTGATATTAATTCTGAAGTGATTGGCACAGCAAATCGTCTTAGACTTAAATATTGCTTGTCTAACTCCAACTCTGCCCCTATTCAACTTTGTAGAATGGTGCCTTTTCATCTCAACAATTACTTGAAACAGATAAATTGCTCAATTTTTTTCAGAAGCCAAGATCAAGGAGGTGGAAAGGACAATGTGTATATATTTGCAATGTGAGTTTAGATAGAAATAATATTCTGAGTTGCATCATTCCTCGTTGAATTATCTTCTCTCTAGAATGTGAAATACTAATACAAGTATTACTTATTAATCAAACCTGTATGAAGATATGAAATAGTGTCATTTACTATCATTGACTCCATCTATTTAAAATAGTACGCTTTGGTTGTGCTTCTGGCTTCTTATTTTCAAGTGACGTTTATTGGTGTCTGATTATGATTTTCATAGGAGGATGATTGAATCTGTATTCTTGCTTATGCAGAGTTCTCAACTGGGAGAGAGCTACCAAAGATTGAAGGAACGCCAAGGAAGGTTAAATACAGTTATCTTTAGCTCAAGAGCTTGTGGTGATGTGGAGCTTGAGCTGGCAAATTTGATTCGTATTCACCCCCCATGGTATGGATGGCATGCCTATTCTATATTGCATGGACTAAACTTTCAAAATCTAATGAAACAAAAATTTGATGCTAGCTAAGACTATGCTCGGTTCTTGGAAATTTTGAGGGAAAATACGAGAAAAAGAAATAAAGATGAACGGTAGAAGAAGAGAAAAAGAGAGAGAAAATAAAAAATAAATTTAAAGTCAATTCACATTTATGTTGTTTAACAACTATATTTAAGTAATTTTTTAAGTAATTTTAATTATATTTCTAATTTTTTTTTGGTATTTTTCATAATGAAACAAAACATGAGAATATCATTTTCTTTAACACTTTCTTAGAGCTTTCTTTGAACCAAACATGGAATAAAGAATAGAGGAGTTATATATGCACTTATCAATACATCAAATATCAATTATGTTTGGTTCTTGGAAAGTATTAAGAAAAAAATGTTAAGAGAAAATGGTTTTCTCATGTTTAGTTTCACAGGAAATGTGAAAAAACATACTAAAATTACTGAAGTTTATACATTTGAAAATTATATAATTTAGAATTATGGAGGAAAATAAGTGAAATGCATTTGAAGAGATATAAAATCAATTTATTTACTTATTTTTTATTTTCCTTCATTTTTTTATTCCACTTGTCCTTCTTTTCTTCCTCATATTTTCCTCATAATTTTCAAACCAAACATAACTCTAATGGATCTTACACTTGGTGCCACTTCCAAATGAATAGTAATACTCATATATGTGTTAGGCAATCTCATCTTGTGGAGTATGGAAAGAGGCACAAGTAACGGGGAGGAGAATATAATCATCTTGGCAACATATTCTCCCAGATATCAATTTTGATGAGTCTCCTTTCAGAAAAGGAAAAGGTAAATTTCTTGCCTGTTTTTTGGAATTTTTTCTATTCTAAAAAACAAGAAGGACATGAAAATTGGGAACATATTTATTCTTTTTTTTCGTTCTAAAACACGGCATGGTAAAAACATAAAATTCACATGTGAACACATCACTTTTGCAGAATACCAAATTATGTTTCTATGTTTTTAATGACTTTTCAAGAACGTTTCTGTTATTGTGAACCAAACACGCCTTAACATTCCGTTCCTTCTTTCACAACTCATGTATGAGACCCTTGAACTTGGTTGAACGCTTAATTGATTTGCATCGTCTTCTCTTATTTTCGAAGTACTTTTCATGCAAAGTGTTGAATATGAGGTAATAACTCACTAACAAATTGTAATTTTACAGGGATTGTAGTGTGACTGGGTGTGAGGGACCACAATGAAGTTGTACAGGAATCTACTAAATGGATAGAGGGTAATTTTCTGTTCAAATTCAGAAGGAATTAGAGATCTAGAAGGGCAACATTTCATTGATTTTATTTGAACTTGAAGAGTGGAGATTGAACTCTGCCCAACTTGACATGTCAAATAGGAATGGGGAGATTTCCAATTTTGTACTTTGAAAATCTTATTCAATCTCACTAAACAAAGGAATTTGCTTTGTATTTGATGTAATACAACTTTTTATTTTTTATTTTTTATTATCAGGCATGTTTGGGGTCGCTTGATTAACTTTACGGCCCTGACATTAATATGGATAAACTCTAATGGCCCTCGAAGGACACGCTTGACCATTGGGTTAAAAGAAATTGCTTTTTAAAATTTGATTTCTCTAAAGATAATTTGCAATATTAGAATTAGTTTGAAATTCTATATATTTTTAAATTATCTAATTTTTTTCTTTCTTAAAGACAAAAATGAAAATTATGTTGGGAATATTTGTTTGATAGAAGGTTTCGCAAGGTGAGGAAAATTTATGGGCTTATTTATTTAGTTTGTTGAAATGGATCAATTGTAAATCTAACATCTTTTATAAAACAAAACATATTCTATATATATTTTTTTGAAAATAACTTATTTTGGATAAAAACGCTCTTCTATATTTCATATGTTTATACATTCTAAAAGAAAATGTTATTTCTTTGATAATGATATTTTTGTGAAAAATTAGACTAAAATTCTAATTAAGAGTCTGATTTTAAAATTTGCCTAAAGGCCATTTAATCAAATCACTGTATTTATCATTATTATTTGTAGTAACTGTTTTTTGCCTTTGAAACTCCTTCCCCTGGTTGTGATTTTCTTCAATTAAGAGTTGGATTTACTTCTTCTCTCTTTGTTATTATCTTCTTCACTTCTGTTTCCTAACATTCTCAAAAATAAGTTTTTATATTTTATAAAAATTATTATAATTAGAAAATAAAAATGATTTTTCTTTTCTTAAGACAAAATAGAAAATTATGTTGGGAAGGCTTTAAGAACAATTTATTAATTTTTTGTAAAAAAGAAAAGGTAAAATCAAATACAAAAATAAAGAATAAATAATAAAGATAAAGATAAACTAACATTTATAGAGAATGAGTTGACAAAAATATCAAATGAAATCAATCATGAAATAAATAAAACAAATTAGAATAAATTTGAAATCTATACACTCAGTCATCATTGTGAAGAGTCAACCCATAAGGTTCAACTTCTAGGAAGGGATGAATATGAGAGAGGAAGTAATAAATCTATTGAATGCTAGAGACAAGGAAGACCAACCTTTATTTATTTATTTATTTTAATTTCTAATTTTCTTGTTACGTTTTGTGCAAAGATCTCTATGTTTTTTGTCACCCATTGGTACAAAGTAAATTATTTGTTACTCCTTGGATCCATTTTGCACATATAAAGTTGGTTGTTACTCCTTTGGATCAAAGTTTTTGAGCATCCAAACCTCTTAAATTAACACTCTAACTATATTTTGTTGGAAGACGTAATTCTTGTTAACTTCCAAGATAAATCTCTTTTGTTATAGCCTAGGGATCCATCAAAGTATGAGGTGTGACAGATTTATTCATAAACATGATTGCAGAGTATAAAAACTAAAAAGGAGAACATAAAATGAAATTCACACACGTAAACAAAATGATTCACAGACATAATTAATTACATATAGTATCATGATGAGCAACAGGAATAGAGCATGATTCTCCCAATATATGTTGTTTCTAAATGGCAACAGAACATAACAAGATCAGTCTTATTACTCAAGCGTCAGAACATAAATGGATCACCTCACGCCGAATCTGATCGATCACCCATCTAAAACCCAAAGGGGTTCAGATCAAGAACGTCAGTGAGTTAGCTCAACCCAGCCACTACCCTACCTCCGATCCCGAAGCGTTGCTGATTCACCGTCAAGTACTGCATGATACCGCATAGCCTGATACATAGTAGTGGATGTAATGCAAGTAATAGCCTGACAGTGACAATTAGAGGGGAGGTGGAGGTTGGTGGTAGACCCATGGTTGGTGGAGCTATGAGTCCGGTGCCCAAAGCTGTGTTTGGTGGTGGTGGTGGTGGTGGTAAACCATAACCGTGAAATGCCATGGCTGCTCATAACTCCTTTTTCTTCCCCAGATCACTGACCCTAGTAGAATTACAGAGGTGTATGTAGTAGGATTGACTACATGAGAGTCAAATGAGAGTAGACTTCCTCCCACGGGTCGGTAAATTCCACGCCCAGCTGCATGACAGTGACAACTCGATTAGTGCTAAATCATCAATATTACTTAATAATTTAAATTCCTGCTAAACACCCTTTAATAGAATCATTTAACTCAATAATTGTGTCTGAGTTTTTAAAGTACCAATTTATTATGAACACACTACTTTATATACTTACCTGTACATTTTATATGCTTAATTGAGATTTTAATAAAACCTTCCAACATGCAGACAGATATGACATGGTCAAAACCACAATGGAACATTTAAATTCTCCTAGCTAACCCCATTTTTAGCTTCAAGCTGTTAACGCAACTTGGAGCGCATGATAGAATTTTACTGCTCTATGGTCCCTCCGAGCCTATACATGAAAGATTAATCTGGTGATAAGATTGCCAGCATTTATTTCCATAAGCACGGGCTTGTTAAAGACACCTCATAGCTGATAAAATATTTTTAATAAATAAATTTATTATTTAAAATTAATGAAAGTAAATATTAATTGTACTAATGTATTTTGAGGAATGTATGTTAAATAATTTAAAACAAATCATAAACACACACACACATATATATATATATATATATATATATATATATATATATATATATATATATATATATATGAATATGAGTAAATATATGTGACTTGACTTTTTCATCTCAAGACGACAACAAAATAATGTTCAAGTATTTCTTTAAGTCTGATGCACCTGAATCCAGCTATGATGGATATTTTCGAAAAATAATTAAAAATTAAAAAACCTTAAAATAATGTGGTTTGAATAATAATTCCTGATTATAATGTTTGTTTTCTTAACACGTTATCAACTTCAAAAAGTAATTCAACTCGCCCCAACTTGACGTGTCAAACAGGAATGGGGAGATTTCAATTTTGTACTCGAAAATCTTATTCAATTTCACCTAAAAAGGAATAATTTGCTTGTATTTGATATAATACAATTTTTTTTTTATAACCATGGATGTTTCAATTTAACTTGTGCCTAATCTACTAACTCACCTGATACAGTTAACAGCAGGACGAACCCCGGGCCGGCCTCAAGGACTAAGGTGACCATTGGGTTAAAGAAATTGCTTTTAACAAAATTTTTTTTTTGAAGACTTAATCACTTTTATAATATAGTAAATTATCCCAACTGAGATTCAAACTCCTCTCCTCATCATATCCTCCTGACTCTAGAGGTTGAATGTTTTAATCAATGGAGTTAGACATATA
>JAEQBH010004106.1:0-221738 GCA_016808115.1 Tetrastigma voinierianum
AACTTTACTATGTTCAAGGTAGATCACAACCATCGTAGCCTGATGCCTGACACTCACTATCGTGGAATCGTGGCAACAATGGTGATAAGAATAGGAGAAGAAAAATAAGAACACAATACACAAATTTTATGGGGTTCAACAGTGTGTCTACATCCACAGAAATGGCGGCTCAAAATTTCACTATCACCAAAATAGGGTTACATAAGAGGGTATTTATAATAAACTTGAATATGATCAAATTACAAAAATACCCTTATACCATAAACATACTGTACCGTATTGCGGGGGAACCCTAGCCTATTATTTTGTCTGTCCTACAAAGAGGATATGCCTAAAGGGTAGTTTCATTGCTCCGCTCAAGTACTTGCCCCTTTTACTCTCAATATTATTTACATGTCATAACAAAAGAGTATAACACGCTATTCTAAATTCCTCGGGGATTGGTTATAATTAATACTACAATTGTAATGTGTCAAGTAATGAATTTTGTGCAGCTTAATCATGACTTCAGTTCTTTCTTCTCTTTGTTTAGCTATTCTTTCAATTCACATCCCATGCTCAACATATTCTAGAAGACGAAGATTCCTGAAAGATGTGTTTCCTATGTCTTTGATAAGGAGTGATTTATTGATTGATCGGTGGAGGCAAGAAGCTTCCCACCAAAATCTAATTACGGAGGGAAAGGTCATTTTTTGGAAGGTTTCAAGAAGAAAGAAGAAAGGGAGTGGTTTCATGGGTTCTCTTTGGAGGAGAAGGGTTATGTAACTTGCTAATGGCATTGAATTTTGTTGCAGGGAAGGAGGCACATCTAAAAAAATTGTTGAATGGCAGGAAAATTGGAGGTTTTACAAGATGGAGAGTAACAAAAATGATGCAGACAAATATTTGTCGGTTCACATACGGGGGAAGGAAAGGGTATAAAAATCTTCATCCCGTAAGGTCAAATGAAGCAAATGGAAACAAATCTGGCCAAGCAAACTTAGAGAATCGGGGGACAAAGTGGAAGGTAGGTGAGAGGAGGGAAGAGCTTATACATAGGAGCTGTGCACCGAAGGTGGACGGGTTCCTAAGAAGAAGAAAGAAACGAAAACCTTCGTAAGGGGAGGTCCTTTACTGAGGTTATGAGGGAGGAAAAATGTTAAGCCTTAAACATAATTTGAGTTGATACTGAAGAATGTCTTCCGAGGGAGGCAATTGGGACTTTGAAATTTTGTTTGGTTGGGAGATGAGAGAATCCCTAGATGCCTCTCACCCGACGACCTCGAGTTAGAAGGCCCGAATAGCATGAGATCAAGTGGAGTCAATGGTAAGCCCTTTTAATCAAGACCTATGTTTTCTAGAATTTGGCATCCCATAGGAAGCTGGGATGGGTTCTCGAATGTGAAGAAGATGGTCTGTGGGAGGCTTCTGAAGCTAGATCAGGTGTCCCGATTGATGTGTGAACAACAAAGAGACTAGTATGGGAGGCATGGATCGTGGTGTTAGGATCGCTCTCAGATTCGGGAGCCATGAGGTTACGAAGATGATCGAAGATTGTCAGGGGGTTTTATGGCCATTGATATGAGACAACCTTGACAAATAAAATCTGGCAGAATTTCAGAAGCTCAAGGGGAAGGAGAGACCAAGCGTAGCCAATATTCTGGAAGGAGCAAGAATCTTCGAGGTTCAGATATGGTGGGAGATCCCGCCAAGATGCATTGCAGTTTACCCGTTGAAGGAGAGTAAGGAACCATTATAGAAGAAGAGAAAGGAAGAATAGTAGCCTTAACACAATACATTGAAAGCATGGATTTTTTCAAGAGATCGAAATGACAAGGATGGAAAGATGGAATGGTAGGGGATGGGCTGTTAAGGCGAAAAAACAAGGGGTTGGTGGGACACGCTTAAGGATTATAGGCCTATAAGCTTGGTGTGAAGCCTATACAAGCTTATAGCAAAGGTCCTAGCAAATAGATTAAAGAGGGTTATGCACTGTTTGATAAATGAAGCTCAAATGAAGGCAGACAAATTATGGATGCTTCACTGTTGGCAAATAAAGTGATAGATACCATGCTAAAAAGGAAGGAAAGAGGGGTCCTATGTAAGCTGGATATAGAAAAGGCCCACGGTTAGATAAACTAGGACTGCATCATAAAGATTCTTATAAAAATGGGGTTTGGAGCTAAGGCTGTCACTGCATAAAGAGATGCATTTCAACTTCTTCTTTCTCTGTGTTGGTAAATGGTAGCCCAACAGGGTTTTTCAATAGCTCTAGAGGCTTAGGGTAAGGGGATGCCCTTTCCCCATACCTGTTTATCATTGGTATGGAGGTTTCTTCCATCCTCATGGATAAGGTCGGGCTTGGGGTTTCGCCGCTTTAAAATCACCTGACAAGTCAGTGAGGAGTTGCATATTATCTATCCGCTTACCTGATGACACCTTAGTGTTTTGCAATGATTATAGGATCTAAGTAGGGTTAACTAAGTTGGATTTGTTATGGTTCAAGCCATTTATGGTCCAAAATCAACCTGTGAGAAAAGTTTAACTCGTCAGACGGGGGAACGTGAGAACTGGATGAGCTGGCTTCGAGTTGAGGTGTAGGACAAGAGCTCTACCCTCCACTTACCTTGGTGTTCCTCTAGGCATGAGGCGTAACTCTTGACAAGTTTGGGATGGATTTGAGGAAAGGTTCAGAAAAAGCTAGTGTTGTGGAAAAGGCTATATATTTCCTGTGTTGGGGAAGGTTAATTTCTCATCATGTGGGCACTCTTCTAATATGCATTTACACTATGTCTCTCGTCTCCAATCTAATGAGGGTAAAGTCTAGATCGAGAAAATTCAACTAGATTTCCTTATGTAGAGGGGTAACCAGATTTAAAATTCACCCCGTAAATCAAATATAGTGTGCACTAGTAAAAGGAAAGAAGGTTTAGGTATTCGCAGGCTAGAAAAACTAAACAAGTCCCTACTCAGAAAATGGAATTGGAGGCTAGCTGTGGAGGATAACCTTTCCTAAAAAGATCTAATTAAGTTGAAATATGGGTTGGAATAAGGGGATGGTTCTCAACTTTGAGCCTAAGGGAAGTTTTCAGCGTGGTCTTTGAAGGATATTAGAAGAGAAGCTCAAGAATCGAAACAAGATTGTAAGCTCATGCTAGGTGATGGGGGTCGAATTAGATTTTAGGAGGATAAATGGTGTGGAGAAATCCCATTGTGTGATCAATTCCCAACATTGTATGCTATGGTTGCCTCCAAAGGGGATAAAGTGGGAGAGGTCTGAGACACTATGAGAGGCGAAGGAGGATGGAACTTGAGATTTATCAGGTCATTCAACAATTGGGAAATGGAAGAAATATAAAGACTTATCAACCTGATTAGTAGCAAAAAAATCTCTCAAAGAGAAAAGGACAATTTTTTGGTTGGTGGGGAAAGGCGAGTACACAATTAAAGCTAACTATAGGCACTTGGAAGGTGACACCTCTAAAGCTATCTCCTATTACAGCTTAATTTGGAACAATCAGATTTCTAAAGCAAGTGTGTCTCACTGAGAGGTTTGGTGGGGTGTTGTCGACCATGGATTAGTTGGAAAAAGGATTCCAACTTAAAAGGTGATGTCCCCTTTCAGAAAAGCAAGACGGAGCAGACGTAGACCATCTCCCATCAGACGCCCCACAGCCTGAGCTTGTGCCCATCCTTTCCCGCCATGAGTGGCTCAAATTGTCCTCCTTGGTTAAAGAGTTGATGTTAGCTTGAACAACCTTTCAATTAAAAAGAAAGCTAGAAACGTGTGGAAAGTGTACTCTTCCTAAATTTCTCGCTATCTCAATGGGAAAGAAACATATATAGCCTTTGATAATGATAGCTTATCTCCCACTGTATTGAAACATTCTTTATAACTTCCTCACTTCTGGGCAGGGATAATTTATGAGGGGAAGTACTTACAAGTTTCATGTATTCTCTAGTGCTTCTAGTTGTTGTTTTCGGTGGTTGATATATGTCCATCTACTCATCTCATCTCTTTTTTGTTTTTCTTTTTTTTGTATACTCTCTGTATACTCTAGGGCTTGACCATTTTTTATCAATATATTACTTAGCTTACTTATCAAAAAAAGTAAATAGATGTCAAGAAAAAAATAATTAGGATCACACAAACATTTCAAAGTAAATGATAATGATGTTGCCTCCAGCTGTTTTTTTTTTTTAAAACTTTTCAAAGGTTTTAAATATAAGGTTTTCTAGGTGAGATTTCACTCCTAATATATTATTTTCAGGTTTTTTCATAAGCCCAAATCCATTCTTACTTTTAGAATAAGATGTGGAAATACCTATTAAAAGTTTGTTCATCCTCACTACACCAAACTGATCTTCATTATCATGAAAGATGTTTACAGTGGGCAATGCAATAATGAACACTGGAATAGTTAAAAAGCAGTAATGTTTACTAATGCATTGTTACACCACTGCCCAAAACATTCAAAAAGTGAAGGAAAAATTGATGTGATGCCCTAAATCCAATTTAAAGGTAAAAATGTAATTTAAATTTTTATTTATTTATGATAGATTTAAAAAAAAAATAATAATATTCTAAGTATAAATTTTATTTTTTTACTATTCTTGTCTAAATAGAGATCTAAGAGCATAGAGCTAAGTTTTAAAGATTTATGAATTAAATATCAGGTTTTCTAGGTAATATTTCAATTCCTAAATTATTGTTTTCAGTGTTTGTTTGTAAGCCCAAATCCATATTATGGTTTGTTTATTTAAGTTTTAGAGTAGAAAATTGAAAGTTATGACTATAAGTTTATTTATGATTAAAAAAATGAAATTTGTTGGAAAAAAAAAAATCAGGTTTACCAAGTAAGATTTCAATTATTATATTATTAGCATTAAATTTATTACATTCTAGATGTTTTTTGATAGGCAAATTACATTCTAGATGTTGATCTCAAATTTTTTTTGGATATTTAATTAAAAAAAATCAGGTTTTCAAAAAAGATTTTAATTCTTAGATTAATATTATTAAATTTATTAGCTATTTTGAACATTCTAGATGTTCTTAAAGAATATCTCAAAGTAATATTAGGGTATGTTTATTTAGGTATCATAGTAAGAGATTAAAAATTAGATTGCAGCTTTATTTGTTAATGGGAATATGAAATCTTTGAATATTTAATTTAAAAATATATAGAAATTTGAGACTATAAGTTAATTATTAATAGAGATGACAAATTTTCGAATATTTAATTGAGTATATTTTAACAATTTTAAATTAATGAAAAAAAAAAAAGGAAAAGAGGACGTGTGCAAAAATCAAATTGTTGTTGGGTGCAACTTTAAGGAAATTTCAAATTTGGAACCAAGAAAAAGAAAAGTTATGTCCGGCAAGGTTCTGCCAACTTCGGAAAGTCCAATTTATGTAAAACAAATAAATGCATGCTGTGATTTATTTTTTATTTTTTTCCTTTTCTATTGAAAGAATATAGAAGGACTTACTGAGTAGTAGAAAATAATATGTAAATTAAAATAATCTTAAAAGCACGGTTTGAAAAATAATCTCAACTTTAGTGCAATTTTTTTTATATAGGTTTTTCATATGGGATGAAGATTTTAAAAAGTAAAAATATATTTTTAAAAGATACTTTCGATATAAATTCATAATTTTTAAAACTTTAAAAAATGTCTTTTTTAAGAAACACTTTCAATTATTTTTATAATTAATAAAATATTAAAAAATATTTATTTCAAAACTTAAAATGTAAGGTTTTCAAAATTCAAGAAAGTGTGTGGGGATACTTTCTACATAATAAAAGGTATTAGGATTATTTCTCAACTTGTGTAATGGAGGAATTTTTATTTGATTTTGGGCTAAATATCGGAAAAGCTAGTTATAAACAATATTTTAAAAATCGGACGGCTGACAACCAAAAAAAATTATTAATTACTCGCTCATTGGATCTGATCGGGCCGATCGAACTGCGATTAAACCGATGACATAATAAATATATTATTTATATTTTATTTAAATTTTAAAATATATAATTAATAATTTTAAAGATATTATTTATTACTTTATATAAATAAAGTATTTTAATATTTATTTTGAAAATATGTATAATGTTTAAATATAAAAAAGATATTAAAAATGTAATAAACTTACGATATAAATATATATTTAATTAGTATATAATTTCGTTAATATATAAAAATAATTCGCATTAACAGATAAAATAGAAAGGTTTTCAGAATTTTTCCTTGATGCTCGAATCTACGAGCCCATGATATTCGATCAATTTTTCTTTAATTATGCAAGCTTTTTAACCCTAAAAGAAAAAAAAAAACGACGCTGCTTTACGTAAGATCAAACGATATCGTATATTTTTAAAAAATAAATAAATTATGGGAATGAACCATTCAATTCGTTGAGAATCGATAAATTCACTGATTCGATCATCAATTCAAACAATTTTTATTCGATTCAATCATAATCGAATTTTTATATTAAATCGGATCGGTCGAACTGATGGTACCGACCGGTCCGATCCTATCTCGAAAAACATTGGTTACAAATGCCCACGGAGAGACAAATCTTCAGTTATATGAAAATGCATGCGGGGTCCACCCATCTTTATAAAAGGCATCACATCACATGATAACGCTTATGGACGGCTGAGAGTAGTGACAGTGACAGTGACAGCAATCATGAAAACATTGGAAAATGATGCCATTATCGCATAATAATAATAATAATTATTATTATTATAATTATTATCATTGTTATTGTTAATGTTATTGTTGTCGGAGGAAAAGGGGCAGCAAGCTAACTAACCAAGAAACCAACCCATCTAAAAGAACCAAATCGTCTAATCATACAAACAAGAAGCAAGCAAGTGTCGACTGTCGAGTGATAAATATTTTGGGGGCTATGAAATGGAGTTGATGTGGTTGTCGGTGTTGTTGCTATGGCCACTCCTCTGTGGGACTGGTGGTTCCGGGATAGAGATGGAGGAGGGGCTCAGCCGGGAGCTGCTGGAATCGGCGAGGGAAAGGGAGTTCTTCGAGTGGATGAAAGGGGTACGGAGGAAAATCCACCAGCATCCAGAACTTGGATTTGAGGAGCACAAGACGAGTCAACTCATTAGGGCTGAACTTGACTCTCTGGAAATAGGGTACCAGTGGCCTGTTGCCAAGACCGGCGTGGTGGCTTCAATTGGATCTGGGGCTCAACCCACCTTCGCTCTCCGAGCAGATATGGATGCCCTCCCTCTTCAGGTTCCCATCTCCCCTATCTCAAATTTTCATTTCTCCTAAATCAAATGCTAATCAAATCTTAAACCCTTGTTAAGCAAATTTCTTTTCCCACTGAAATACCAAACTCCAAAACCATTCTAAGGGACATGATTTTGGTTTTGGAGGTCTCTTGTTATGCCTGGAAAAATTGGGCTTTTTAACATTTAGGGTAAAAAAGAGAAAATTTCAAAGGTTTAGAAATATTTTTAAATCTTATGTAGTTTTTGCAAAGTGTCTCTTATCATTTTCTCTAATTTTAAAATTTTGTAATGTAAGTTGAAAATGTCTTGAAAATACATCTTCATAATTTTGAAAATTATAAATCTATATTAAAAGTGTTTTTTAAAAGAAACACTTATAATTTTGAATTTTAATGGGGTGTTAGTTTTTCAAACAGATATTTTTAAATTGCTGAATGCTAACAAAACGCTTTTTTAAATAAACATTTTCATAATTTATAAGATTTTGAATTTATATTGAAAATGTTTTTTGAAAATACACTTTTTTAAAATTCGAAAAATTGATAGTATCTTTTAAATAGATACTTTCTAAATCATTGAAATATTATATTGAAAGTGTCTTTTAAAAACATTTTTTAAGAATTTAAAAAGAACTAAAAATATGATTTTACATATTAATTTTCTAAATATATTTTCTTTCATATTTTTGAACTATAAAAACCCATTTTTTGAAGTTTTATTTTACGTGTCTAGCTTATATGGAAAAAACTACACCATACTTAAAGATTAGTTTTCAAACTATACTTTTTCAAGACTTCATTTAAATCTTTTATTATTTGAAAACCCTGAAAAAAAATTCTTCTTCTTGATTTGGGACAATGTGTTAAGATGAATTTCAATAGAAAGAAGAAAGAACAGGAAGTTTTGAAAAGAATACCCCACCTCTTATTCAATCTTCTTCCCATTTAAATAAACCCAATACACAGCAACTAACAACTACAACTATTTACTATAAAATAATTGCACTCACTAAAAGGATAACTCCGACCACTTACCCACAACCAACGAAAAACAACTTCATAAACCGATCAACAAATAATATCAATTAATTATGTAGACCAAGTTTGCCAAATACGTGACCCACGTAAAGGCCCACATCAAGTTCCTCCCCCTAAAGATCCCTTGTCCACAAGGGAAAAATCGTGATAGGCACGCGCAAACCTGCCGCTCTCCCACGTGGCATCTTCAATAAGTACTCTTCCATTTAATTAAAACTTGGATCTAAGATTTTCCTTTTATGAATGATGCGACCTGGCCCAAAACGGCCTCCGGTTACGGCATGACGCTTGAATCATCGAAGTTGCGGGCAAGTCAGGTGAAGAATGGAGGACTCCTAAGTGTTTCAAGAAGAAGTTAACATGAAAGACATCGGGATGCAAGAACCGGCCAGTAAATCTAAGCTTATAGGCGCAAGTACACATCGAGCTCAAAATTTGGCAGGCCATAAAAACGTGGGGATAATCTCAGAGAAGCACTAAGGGGGCCACCGAAGATCGACGATAAGGTCAGCATTTGAGATAAACCCGACGCTAACCGAAATGTGACGTCGGTACAGGCCGACTAAGATGATTCTTCATACGATCCTACGCCTGATGCAAATTGTGGCGTAAGTCTCGCAAAATAGAATCTCGGTCCTTCAAATAAGAATCCATTGCTGCAACTTGAGTTGTGCCAGGAACATAAGTAAGGAGGGAAGGGGGGTGCATGCCATAAACTGCTTCAAAAGGAGACATCTTAGTGGAAGAATGAACAGAGGTGTTATAGCTCAATTCGGCCCATGGCAACCACTCTTGCCACTGCGGGTCACTCAAGAAAGCACCGCAAATATTGTTCGAGAATCTGACAACCACTTTTACCAAGCATCTGACGAGGGATTAGCTAGAACCCATGCAGAGCTGCGCTTCACTGAAAAGAGCCGTAAAGAACTAATGAAAACTCGGTCTCGATCACTGACAATAGAAGTGGTGATGCCATGTAGTCGCACAATATGGGAGATAAAAATCTTGGCAACGAGGAGAGCGGTGTAAGGGTGTGAGAGCCCAATGAAGTGGGCATACTTAGCGAGTCGGTCACCGACGACCATAATGGTAGTGTGCCCGTGGAAGGAGGTGTCTCACGAAATCCATGGAAATGTCCGACCACACCAAAGTGGGACCGTAAGGGTCAGAGGAGACCCGCAGTGACATACTATCCGACGGTTTTGCTGGACATACTTCACACTGACGTAGTTCAACAATATGTCTCATTTTTGGGCCAAACGAAATCACTACCAAGGCGAGCCAGAGTTCTCAGGAAACCAAAATGACCACACCTTTCAAGTAGCATTACATTCTCGTAATAAGTGTGGATCAAAGGGAGTATTGGCTGGGTGATTAAGGTATACCTTCCCATGTAGAAACCAGATGCCATCCCAATGAACAAAATGTGGAAGAGAAGCGAGAGAGCCATAGAAAGGATCTTTAGCACATTCTCGTTGTAAACCGGCCCACCAATTTGTCAAGGGGGTCGAGAGACGTAGAGGAAGGCAAGTTCGTTTACGAGAAAGAGAATTGGCAGCCTTGGTTTGTAAGTCCTCGCTTGTATTCACTTTATACGTAGGGCCCAATATCCTTGAGAAGCCAACGAGCCTGTGCCGTGGTGGTGATTTGTTGGTCCATAAGATATTTGAGACTCCTCTGGTCTGTGCGAACTGTGAAAGTGCGGCCTAGCAGATATGGTAGCCAATGTCACACGGACTTTACGATTGCCAACATCTCCTTTTCATAAGTGGATAGAGATAAAGCGGACCCCTTCAGATGTTGGCTAAAATAAGCCAAAGGTCGGCCATGCTGTTGCAAAACTGACCAATCCCCTCGCTCCGCATGCGCGCTCGCACCCAACAAAAGGTCAGAATCGAAGACCAAGGACAGGAGCAAAGGGTGAGGGCGCGCTTAAGGTCGAGAACGTGTCCATCGAACTGCCCACTCAAATGTATCTAAAGTTAACAATTGATGAAGAGGCGCAACAATCTTTCCAAAGTGTTGGATGAATTTGCGGTAATAGCCGGCAAGTCCCAAAAATCCACGTACCTCCCTATTCAGAAGGGAGATGGGCCATTCTTACCGCCTGAATTTGTATGATCACGAGACACCATCGGGCCGAGATGATGTGCCCAAGATAATCCACCTAAGGACCTAAACGACATTTAGCCTTCCTTGGCCAATGTGGTCAGCGCTAAGACGTGAGGACTGCCAGAGACGCGAGATGTTCTTCCCATGATTTGGAATATATTAATATATCACCGAAGAATACTAGAGCAAACTTATGTAAATGAGGTCCTAAGATCGCTCATTAAGCTCCTGAACGCTGTCGAGCGTTAGCAAGGCCAAACTAAGATGACAACAAATCTGTAGTGTCCTTCACGGGTTCGGGAATGCCGTCAGATATCTTCCTCTCGAACCCTGATTTGATGGTGTACTTAATCAAGATCAAGTTTTGAAAAAATAATGGCACCAGAAGTTCATCCAAGAGCTCACAATAACCGGATCGATATTTTGTTTTTAATGGTCATGGTATCGAGTGCTCATATAATCGATACGTAACCGCCACTCTCCACTCGCGGCGAACTGGGGAGAACCTGAGATGAGAATGGGTCAGTTACTGGTCGACACCGGCTCAAGCATCTCTCGCATACCCTTTTCTATCTCGGATTTTTGATAGCTGAGGGTAGCGTAGTGGCCTCACGTTAATGGGTGGGGTATTTGGCCGTAGAGGAATTCTGTGGTCATGAGGTCGCTCATGTGGCAGAGTTGTAGGGGTTGAAAGACTAGAGAAAAATTGGATAAGAGTTGATTTAAATCCGGAGGATAAGGTGTGTTAGTGGAGGCGATTCGAGGAGCAGTATTTAATTAAAAAAACGCTTGCCCATAACCTCCCGTCCCGCGAGCTTCCTTATCCGTGAGGACTCCAAGTCCATGGTTTCTAGCGTTTTAAGAAAGAGAATTGGTCAGGTAGCTTAACGTCATCCCGAATATAGACCGTTTACCGGTCCCAATGGGCAAGCCATCGGATTCCGAGAACCACGGACACACCGCTATCGGCAAACGTAGAAGTCGGCAACAATCGACACCCCAACGACAATAGCCAATCCTTTACATAACCCTGCACATTCAATTTTCTCTTTGTTAGCCACCACTACCTGTATTTTCTCTTGGCGAGAGACCTTGAGGCCAAGCTTCATAGCTAAGGTCTGGTCAATGAAGTTATGCGTACTGCCACCGTCAATTAAGACTGCTACTTTGTGAGCTTGCAGCATACCGATAACCCGTAATGTCCGTGGATGGCCGCGCTCGATGGCGTGCAAGGAGCATTTCCCAGCGCATCACCCGGAGTTCGGCTCGTGTAAAGGGTTGATCTCATCGCCTGCGGCATGTCACCGGGTCCGCGACATCATAAAGAGCCGGGTCGTTCACACCGTAACTCCGGAGTGTATTTCATCTCGCAGGAGCATGTTTTTTCTCGCCGACGCGAGCTTCCCGCTCGAGAGCCGCCGGCGGTTGGAGTGGTGCGCTGTCGAGCCGCACCTAGAACCTTGCGATAATGATTGCCGTGGAAGTCGGGCGGAACGATGAGCTTAGTCGCCGTTGTAGGAGGTTGCGTTCTTCGATTAACCGGGCTACTCCAATTGCTTCTGCCAAGGTTTTGGGATGCTTGATTTTGACATCCAACCTTATATCATCTTTTAATCCTGCAATGAAATTGCCAATAAGAAATCCTTCCGGCAAGCCATCAATTTGATGAGAAAGTTTTTTCGAGCTTAACTCGTTCGCTACAGCGGCGGGTTTGTCGGAGCCGTGTAAGTGCTTCAGCGGGATCGTCGTAATCAGTTGGACCGAACCGTAGGAGTGCAGCTCTAGTAAGGTCTGACCAAGAGAGTGGCCCCTTGAACTTAGTTAACCAACGATACCATTGCAATGCAATACCTCCCAAGTGGAAGGAAGCTAATTGTGCTTGATGGTCTGGTGGAATGTTTTTAAAGGAGAAGAACTGTTCTGCCTTGTAGATCCAGGTTTGCGGGTCTTGCCCATCAAATGCAGGAAAATTGAGTTTCAGGTGCTGGGTAGAAGTTTCACTATTAGAGCTGGAAGTCACCCGGGATGAGAAATCTAATTCACTCTAGTTGTATAGATTTAGACGAAGTCACAGGTCACACGTAAGGCTTCGTAGCTCATGAGAACAGATTGTAAAGTTGCATGGAGTTAGTCCAACTGAATGACTCTCAACCAGACTATGACGGATATGATACATCTATCTGTAATCTCATAAATTGTCTCTTATATTTCTAGCAGATATACTGAGTGATAGAATGAGTATGCAGTGAGAATGAGGCTGACAATTACTTTGTTAAGACGACTTTCACGTGAAAAGCAAGAAAGCACAGAAGTTTTCTGAGTTAATAATCTCGCCTTATCCATTCCTTCCATTTAAATAAACCCAATACACAACAACTAACAACTACAGCTATTTACTAGGAAAAATAACAGACCACTAAAAGGATAACTGACCACTTACCCACAACCAACACGAAAAACAACTTCATAAACCGACTAAACAAACTAACACATATTGACCAATTATGCAGACCAAGTTTGCCACATACGTGACCCACGTAAAGGCACACATCACAATGTATGTACGTATGTATATTTTTTTTCCCGTTATTAATTGTGATTCTTGCAACCTCCATTATTATGCTTGGAAAGGAATTGGTAGATTGGGAGTACAAGAGCAAGATCGACGGAAAGATGCATGCCTGCGGTCATGATTCTCATGTAGCAATGCTACTCGGCGCTGCTAAGTTACTCCAAGCCAGAAGAGGCATGTTAAAAGTAATTTTTCGATGCTAGTCTAAAATCATCTAACAATTCATAACCATTTATTTTTGGGTAGAATTTCGGTAATTTGGTGTGTCTGGTTTGAAGGGAACGGTGAAGCTAGTTTTTCAGCCTGGAGAAGAGGGATATGCCGGTGCTTACCATATGTTGAAAGAGGGTGCTCTTGAAGATGTGAAGGGCATGTTGGGATTACATGTCATCCCCACAGTTCCCACAGGTGGCATTGCTTCCAGAGCCGGTCCTCTACTTGCTGGTGTTGGGCTTTTCTCTGCCACCGTTCGAGGGAAAGGTGGACATGCCGCAAACCCCCATATGACCAAAGATCCTGTTCTTGCTGCATCCTTTGCAATCCTTGCCCTCCAACAGATTGTATCCCGCGAGACAGATCCTCTTGAAGCCGGAGTAAACTTCTTTCTTCTTAATTCCCCTTCTCTGTTCTTTTATGGGGCTGAATTTGGAAACTCTGCTTGTTTTCATTCTTGAAGCAATTTGAGAATTGTAATCATATATAGGTGGTGACAGTCGGATTGGTAGATGGAGGCCAGGCCAGAGATGTAATCCCGGAGTCTCTGGAAATTGGGGGAACTTTTAGGAGCCTCACCTCTCAGGGTCTCTTGTACCTTCAGCATAGGATCAAAGAGGTGAAACATGCGATCAAATTTGTGATATTTAGTTTGAAAATTTCAGGCCGATAGAGAAGTAAAAAGTGATCCACTTGGTGCAGGTGATAGAGACTCAAGCAACTGTGCATGGGTGTGAAGCTGCAGTGGATTTCATGGAAGAAAGAGGGATGCCTCATCCCGTGATGGTCAACGATGAAACATTATACGAACATGCAAATAAGGTTGGAGAAATACTAGTGGGGAAGCCCAATGTGGAACTTCTTCCGATAACAATGGGAGCTGAGGATTTCAGCTTCTACACAAAAAAGTTCCCTGCTGTGATGTTTACGGTCGGAATCAAGAATGAGAGTCTGAAATCAGATTTTGCCTTGCACTCACCATACTTTTTTGTTGATGAGGAGGCTTTTCCCGTTGGAGCTGCTTTCTACGCTGCAGTAGCCATCTCTTACTTAGATAGGCATGCTGTTGAGTCAGAAACTCACTCCATTCTGTGAGTTCATGACCACTTACTCCATTATGGCAAATCCTGAGCGGAAGGGAGGGAACTCATTTTCTTTTTATAACTACCTTTTATAATCATAATTCATAAGAGGAGTCCTTTTGGCCAATACTGAAAGAGTAGGTTCTTACAAATGGTACGACGGCCCACATTAAAGAATCTCAAATTCACCACTCTAAACAAAACGTCTCTTTTGACAGAATAATTATTAGCATTACATCGATTGTAGAGTACTCTTTTCTCATGGGAACTCGTGCCTAAAACCTTACCATAGGAACTCATCTGCCTTTTACCACTTAGCCCATCCTCATGGCAACATGTTGCAAAGTTAAGAACCCCCCAATCGCATATTTCAAAGTTAAGTAGCTTTGGAGATTATATTGGACAACATCTACATCTTAGACTAATATTCAATATAAGATATCTACCTAATATAATATAATATAAGCTATATTGAACGTAAGACTGATATAATAAATGGTGTGCTTTATAGAAAAACTTTTGGAGCTAGCGTCCCACGGGGATCTCTTGTTCGACCAGCTTGATTTGGATCTAGGTTTAAAAGAGTGCATTTAACCGTAAAATATTATGTTATATTTTATATTAGCTAAAATAAAAATTACATCTTTCAAAAAAAATAAAAAATACATATTAATATTAAGAATGCAGAGGTTTGTTTTTGTTTTTTTTGTCATACGTTGATTGATGCAACTCAAGCATTAAACATAACTCTATGTGTTAGTTGAAGCCCGGTCAAAAATCGACCAAGAGTTTTTGTAACATCCAACTCCGAACCAAAGACATTACTATTCAATCACATATAGGGCTATAAAATCCCATCTTTAAACCACATTTAAAAAAATTTTATCTATGAATCTTGTTTGTCATGAATATGCTCATAAGAATAATTTAACTAATTTCATAATATTAAAATCTCCTAAAAGCATAAAACTTTTCAAAGTATAACAAAATATCATTGAACCTACGTCTTCCAACATGATAAAATCAAAATCACTTCGCCAAGGTTTAGGGTACATGAAAATGGTCAACAATAAGGAGTGAGCTAAAAGCCAAATAAGGAACGTTAATACATTTTTATGGATCAAATATTTTAAATTCATAAAATTGGAAATATAACATATTTTTCTTTTCTTCACAAATCTCATAAGATCCTTGAGTACAAATAAATAATATATATAAATATATTTCAAATTGATGCTCATCATATTTCCCGTTTCTCAAACAATTCCATATCATAATCAAATCCACAAATATTTTAAAACACATATATTCATGGTCCTCAAAAAATTTGTTTCAAATAAAATGTCAACTATTCTGACCCTTTAACAAGGGTCATTCCAAAATACTTACACTCTTGGTTCTCAAAATATCTTTATTTCAAATAAAATGTTAACTATTCTAACCTATGACAATGGTCATTTTATCAACTATTATAATCCATCACCAGAGTCGACGGTTTGCTTGATATCCATCGGCTACGAAGTCAGATTGCCAAGCCACCATCGACGTACTCGCATTTTTCTTATACGCATCGGGTCGGATTATATTTGACAAATTTTGGTTCCATTGACGAAAGTCATATAAACCAAAGCCTGTAAATATTCTCTTCATATTTCCAAATTCATAAAAATACAAAATATATATTTCATGTAACTTTCAATCTCACCATGAACATTTCCAAATCCATTTTCCAAAAAACAAAACTATATTTAATTAATATATAATACTTTAAAAGACAAATTGATTTAAAACTCATAATCACATATAATAGCAAAATATTTTATTTATAGAAAACTATATTAATCTTTCCCACCTTCTAAAGCAACTCAAAAGTCTTGAATGATACAACTCCACAATTAAACTAAATTAAGAGTCTACGTCACCTAAACAAATAAAAGCGAAAAACTCATTAATTATCTAACCATTTTTTTCTTCAATGTTATTTTAATTTACTTATTTGATATATTTTGAACTACTATTATTATTATTATTATTATTACTCTTGAATAATTTGCCCTCACCTCTATAAACTAATTTAAATGTAGTTTGACTGTCGTCACATTTTTGCTCCAATATCTCCGTCTTTCTCAAAATTTTAACTGCCACCGCTCATAATTTAGATCAAATTTCTACAGAGTAAAATATATCCAAATTTCAATGCAACTAATGGTTAATATGGAGAACAAAGGCTTAATGTCTTACAAACTCAAACCATTTAAAAACTGTCTAAATGAGTATAACTCTCATCTCCTCTTAAACATGATTCAACCGTCTAAATTGTAGATTAGTGTCCTATCTCAAATATATCCAAAATTAAAACAATCCAATAGTTGAATAAGGAGAATGAACGCTTACATTGATCTTACTGAAACTAAAACTAATTTCCGAAACTTTTTGCTTCAAACAAGAATAACTCTCAACTCAATCCTTAAAACACGATCTCTACCGTTCTGATTGTAGATAATTCTCTTATCTCAAACATATTCAAATTCTAAATCAATCCAACGGTTGCATAAGGAGATATCATAAATATCCCAAAATAAGCATAAACATTTTCACTTACTCTTTCTTTCTTCAAAGATTTTCTTCACTCCTAAACACTTCATATGCTTCAAACAGAGAGGGAAAAGAAATACTTACTTGGGTGGATATTTCTTCAAGATTGAAATCCCCCTTTTGAAATCCTATCTCACCTATCCTCTCATTGAGAGAAAAGTGAAGAAGGTTAGATTGTGTAGAAAACTTTTATTGTTTTTTTTTACTAAAACATGTATATTTTTTTGTTAAAAGCTCTTTCCAACTTTGAAAATTTGCATTTTAGCCCTTCTTATTTTAGAAATTTTGTTTTTGTTTTTGTTTTTGTTTTTGTTTTAAGGGTATTACAGTTTCATTCGAGCATTTCCAATCATTCTCCATCTTCAACTCTATATATATAGAGATTTTAACCAAAGTTTATCATCTAACAACTATTCTCTATTTGCATCTCCAAATATAAAGATATGAATAGTGCATCTCCATATACTCGTTCTCCATCTCCTACTTCATACATGAAGATTTTAACCAAAAATTATGCACCATTCAATTTCCATTTGCATATCAAAATATGGAGATGTGAAATAGTGAATCTCCTTCTGCATCTCACTATTCATATATTTATGTTTGGAGATATGGATAATAAAACATTATTTACTTTTTTATTTATTTATAATAATTAAAAAGTAAATAATAATTTTAAGTAATCAATGATTCTCTATTTGCATCTTCAACTATGAAAACGTGAATATTAACTTTTCATATATGAAGAATGGAAATATGAATAGCGGCTCTTCATAAATAGAGATCCAGTATTCACATATTTATCTATATTTGGAAATATGAATATGAAAAAGTGAATAACAAAGTACCATTCTAACATTTTTTTTTATAATATTTTAGGATGTCATTAGTGATCACTAGATGAATTTACAATCATTATGTATTTTCAAATATGGAAATGTGAATATTCACCTTTTATGTATGAAGAATGAAAATGTGAATAGTGACTCTATAAATGGAGATCTGGCATACTAGGACATTGTTCTTCAATTTTTATAACAATAAAAAATGAAAAAGTGAATAGCAAAGTTCCAAAATTTCATTTTTTTTTATAATATTGGAGGATGTGAATAATGTTAGGTTGAATTTAAAGATTGTCAGTTGGAATTTAAAGTAAAAAAAGTGGACCTCACACCAATTTAACGTAAAAATAGAGAATGAATTGTGGTTGGAGATGCTCTTTTTCTCATCTTGTAGAAATCTTTCAATGACCGTAATTTCTATTTTCTTTGGTGCAAAATTAAATTAGGCTTTGTTTGGGGTTGCGATGAAAAAAAGTGTGATTTAGAAACGTGTGTTTAGTAAACTGTGGTTATAAAACTATGTTTTACAAATAGTGAGACATGTTTGGTTAAAGTTACTGTGATATAGAATTGATGTTTTTACATGTTTGGTAAAACTGTGATTAAAAGTGTGATTCAAATATAAAATTACCAAAATGGATATTTATTCATACATGTATCTTCCTTTTGATGTTAATGTTAATAATTTTAAACTAATGTTGTTAATATTAATAATGATAATAAAAAAATAATAGTGATGACAAAAATTCATTATAATATTCAATATGCAATAATAATTAAAACATAAAATTGTTAATTTACCATTCCAATATTTGCAATTATAACAAAAACAAATAATTTTAAGATCCATTTCTTTGACTCATCAAACTTGAAGCAATCTGATAACGTAATTTATCAATTTCTCTTATTTTTCCTATATTTAGCTAATTCATAGGTCACATCTCCAATTAATTTGCCGTTCATAAAAAGCAACAAAACAATGTAAATAAACAACTTAATAGTTAAATATTTATGAAGAAAAACTTACCGGTAAAGGGAATTGAGCAGCAATCCAAAGTTTTGGCAACAAAGACAACAAAATAGGCTAGAGATAAATTCTCAAGAATAATAATAGCAAGGAGGAAGTTTTCACAGGTTAATGAAATATGTAGAAAGTTTAGCTTTTATATTTGGTTCATTTTAAATATGTGTTTAATTGGGGTTATTTTTATCCAAAGAAAATAAAAACCTCAGACCGCAATTTCAATTTTTGTCAGTGAGAAAAAGCAGCCCACTGCTTATAAAATCAGTTTTAAAATCAAATTATGATTGAGCACCATATATTTTTGAAATTAACCGAACATCCCAAAACTGCGTTTAGACCTAAAACACAGTTTTGCTACCTCAACGTAGTTTAGATCGCAACCCCAAACAGAGCCTTAGGCTACCTAACCTCTGTTTTTGTCTAGATGGTTTCTTGTGATCCCTCTCCATGGGACAAGTAGATGAAACATTCCATATAATATGCACTCATAAAGACCAAGGCACTAGGGGAGTCATTTGTTCCTAATCTTTTATATTTAATACATTGAGAACAATGCATATTTTAAGTTTGGGGGTATTTAGGGAATTTCTCATTGTTTTTAAATTTTTCCAGCAGCTCCAATTATCCTATCTTTAGTGTTTTCTTTTTGTTGCTTGTGTGTTTTAGTTGCTTTTATGTGTTTTCAGTTTTAAGGTTAATTTTTTCATTTTTATGATGTTTTTGTTTTGGTTGAACTTGTTTTAAGATAATTATGATGTCTATGATGAATAATGATTGAACCTTCTCTCACATGAAGAAAATGAGATACATTTGAATGTAAAGCGTAATGGTTTGACCACTTAGTTGTAGACCTAACCATTTGTTCTTAGTATCTTTAGCACAAGTCATGTACCATTTTTGGTCAATTTTGCTTGGTTTAGAGAAGAATTAGGTGATCATTTCATATTTTAATTTCTAAAGACTCTAAAACTTGTTCAATTATCGTTCAAGGCAAAATCTTAGGCAATACGACAATTAGGAAATGATATAGGCCATCCTTGGATCGATTGAGCTTTTCTAGCTAATATTTTTATGCATATGTCCAGAGTCACCCAATTTGAACCATATTAGACATTTTATTTCAAGAAAAGCTAAGAATGAACCCCTTGTCCTTTTTTGTTGAATACCTTTCTGTCAAAACCCTTGTTTACCCTAACATGTTGATTTCAATGCCAATATCTTGTGGATACATGTAGTGTGAATTTGGAAGTTGGTTAAAGAGGGTGTGCCTTAATCAGAACAAAAGAGGTTTTGGGATGGAAAGGAAGAAAAAGTAGAAAAAGCTTTTAAAAAAGAAAGAAAATAAAGAATAAAGCAGGAAGAGTAAGTTTGGCTTTGTGTTCTTTACCTTGAGCAAGTAGAGCTTCAGGAGCTGCTCTACATCCACCCTAAGGCTACACCTACTGTCCAGAGTTACTAACCTAAAACTCGCTATATGGGGGTAGGTAGAAAACTTCATGAGGTTGAACATTGCACTAATCCATGCCTTGTAATTCTAAAAAATAAAGTTCTTGGTGTTCTTATGAGGATGGTGAAAATCATGGAAGTTTGGGAGAGCTATGAGATAAAAAGATATAATAAGTTAAGTTTAGGGGAAAGCTTAGGAGGCCAATTAAAATAAGACAATATGCAAAAGGATGAATATTTAGTGGAGAACAAAGGAAAATGTGTATGTTTTGGGTAAATTAAAGCCTAAATGAACTATTTAACTACCCTTACCTAAGTCATACACTACATGTAAAACCCGAGAAAATTCAAATTTTCTGAAAAAGGGTAAAACGGTAATTTCGGTAAAAATCTGAAAATTTTCTAGATCTCGGATGACGAAACGGACTTCACCGTTGGAATCGTCTCAAGAAATCTAGCTACCACGTCGAATTCCATCGACCTCGAGACATTCTAATTTCACCGCTGAGGCACCGGCACGGTGTCGTGAAACGGCTTCGAGAGATACGTGACGCGGACAAAGTCACCTACTACATGTACCCATGTGACACTTGTTGCATGATTAGTGAAAGGATGTCGAATGGCGATTGCCATGTGTCAAAAATCAAGACATAAGGACAAGATGAGAATTATCGAAAATATTAAACGAATAAATAAAATGTGAGTAATGGGGCTTTCTCAAAACAAAAGAGAAATCGCAAAGGAGTGGGATTTGATATTCAGAGAGGAGAGAGCTACTTCAGATTTCCGTCATGTCGGACCGTCGATTCGCTTCGGGCCAAGAAGTAAAGTTGTTCTACGCGGCGAGGGCTATGCGTGACATCGATTTTAAGGAGTTCCTAATAACTCCAAGAGCAGAGATCTTTCCTACTTTGTTTATTCTACTAAGTGGTCATTTTATGGATGAGGATTTGTCGAGGCCTGTAAGGCCGTGTTATCTGGCCTCATGTTTTGAACCGAGTGAAGAAATCCCTAATTAGGTTGTCGTGGAACAAAGGCCAACCCAGGGTTTGCACTCACGTGATTTTTGGTGTGATTTCGTCATTGGTGATTTAAAATGAATTGCTTGTATTTGTTAATTAGCCCATGTGAGCTAATTTTGGTGTTATTGATGTGAATTTAATAACTTAAATTGTGTGAATTAATTATGTTAGTATATACATGTTTTATATATTAGCAATGAAGTTATCAGAATTGCAGACACGTATTCCATATGCATCAAGTACCCTAGAATATTATGAGTGAGCGATAACATGAAAGAAAACAAAAGGAAAAATGTTTCAGGAAAGGATTTTGACGGAAGATTTTTCTGAGAATTGTGAATGGGAGATTGTCCAACACCACGCCGAGGAGCCCATGAATTGTTTCTAAGGTTATCCAACGTATTCAATTCTGAGGGTCAGTCTAACATATTTACCGTAAATCCGGTAGGTTTCTCAAGAACAAAAAGCTTTTTTGTTTTGAAAACTGTATTTTTGCTCCTCGCATTCGCTTAGCATGTGCGAAGTGAAACGGCAAGACCGGCATACTCGAAATCCAGCATGTAGACATTCAAGTGTGATCACGCATTTGCTCGAAGCAGGTTCGCTTTGCCATGACATGTTGACATGACCAATCTCTGATACCCTCCAAAGTTCCTCAGAACTGGCCTGCTGGGTTCCATTGTACAATCCCTGTGGAATGCACAAAGGGACCCCACCTGTTAGGTTTCGAACACATGCGCATCAATGGCCCTCAATTATATATAAAAAAGTCCCATACCTTCACATATAGATATGAACCCATAAACGCTCATCACGACACATCGTAGCATTCAAGAGTATTCGCTAATTTAGGTTACAAATGACAACAGTAATAACAAAACAAAGACATATAGGTGGGATATAGTACCCCAAATGTCAGCAGATAGAGCTGTTGAATCTCGGCGCGAGGTAGCCCTGGCGAACCCATTCCTGACCTGGGAATGATATTAAAATAATAAACTGAGAAAAGAATCTCAATGAGTGATACACTCTATATGGAAACTAATGTTTTTGTTTTAAAAATTCCTTTCCTCAGACCTCACATCCACTCTCAGTATTGTTCCCGTTTAGCAAACGTTTCATAAAACCCAACTTTACCAAAGCCCAACAATATGAAGTCTTGCTCAAAAATTTAACCGACATCATTTTCAAGAACCTTAAAACCTGAATCTGTTTCACAACATACAATTGAGCATAAATATATGTAACCATCATGTCGTAAAAATAACCATGAAAATACCACAACTATAAATATGGAAAAGCTTATACTTAATCAGAGACCAACAATGTACCGTACATATATCCTTTATAAACCGTATTATATACCCATCATATACCATCGGTAAAACCCCGACCACTAATATCGCAGGGCTACCAACCGCCGGTAATCCGACCTCACGACCGTGGAAATAATATATAACCAACCACGATATCGTGCATACCAACCGGTCAGAACTACCTCACGATCGTAATTAATATATAACTAACTCACGATTATCGTGGCATACCAACTGGGCTGTAATCCGAATTCCTCACGACCGTAATATAACTAAACTCACGACATCGTGGCATACCAACCGTCAAGCAGAATCCGACCACGCACCTGGAATTAATATATATTCAGATTTTTACTCACAAGTACTTTTCCAAATCCAAGATCAGATCATAATCATTTCACAAGACCTAAATCTCTTCTTCTTCTTAAAACAATGAGTTTTCAAAGCCGGTTTAAAAACCTCAACTACGCACTCCAAAATATTCAAATACATGCATCATCCAAAGAACTCAAGAAAAACTTCCAAATATTTACAATGAATGACAAAACTCACATGAAATGATAACTTGTTTTATATGAGACCGATAATCACATTTTTGCACGCAAATCACCCATTTGATCAAAACAAAGACATATTAAAATATTTAATCACCATAGATATAACCATCATATCCCAAATCATTTAAACATATAAACCACTCACACATCCATGAACACTCGTAAACTTCCAAATATTTAAAATGTTGACAAAATTCATAATGTAAATGACGACTTATTTTTATAAAAACTGACATTTTCATTTACGCACAACCGTCCACTAAATAAGTTATATATGAAATAACTAACCGCAAATATATATCATAATAATATTCCCAAAATATTCTAAAAACAAGTGTATTCACTCATGCATCGGCGACGCCGCCCGCTCCCTCGTAGATCGTGCCTCACCCTGGGCGTGAGTGCCTCGTAATATAAATAAAATACCACTTGCATCTAATAATCGGGAATCCAATCCAAGATTGGGATACCCCGAAGGCCCAGAATACTTTTAACTATGAGACTATCCACTGATTCTCGACAGTCCAATTACACAATGTACCCATAAAGTCCCATACTCCAAAATTGGGCTTTTCACCCGAGCTACTCAATTGAACCGGGCCCAATACTCCTAAAAACATCCAATTTCACTAATCCAACTTCACTATTCTGACTTGACCAATTGTACTCTATTTCAGTCCCAACTTCTGCATCACCCAAACAACCTAAAATGGAAAACTAACCAAACGACGTCCAAAATTTACAAAACCACATATCAATGGAAAGCCTAAGAGACCAGAACACATCAGTAGCCCCACCTTGGTCCAAAGCGTCATGGTACGTGTGGAACTCATCCAACAGCCGGCCGAATTTGTTTTGCCGTATTCAAACGGTGATGACCGAGAAAAGGACCACGAAATGAGTTCGAGGGTCCAAAATGGTGTAAATGAGCTATGGGGTGGCCTCGAACTGGCCTGGAAAATCAAGAAACCACGGCGGACTCCACGGCAGTACTGCCAGCCGCTTCGCCGGCCCGATCCTCGGCAGGCCCGGCGCTGGCCGTGAAATTTCAAGGCCGGCCGTCGATGTCCTCTCCCAACTGTCCGGCTACAGTACCTCCCGCCGACCGCCTTTATTGAAACTGAATCGCCCGCAAATGGGTCAAATGACCTGCAATTTGATGCTCACGGGTTCGGGAGTTTTTCTAGGTTTTCGAGTTCAAAGTGAGTGTTTTGGGCTAGGGCTCTTCTGCATGCAAGCTATGTATATATAGGCTTATGGTCGCTTCGTAAAAAACACTCACATTTTGACATCGCTAAAACAACACTACCGCTTGAACTTACTGAGTCATAACTTTATCCGTAAGTCGGATTTTTGACGCTCAACCCGTCTATGAACTCGTATCGACGCCTACGGCTGCCTTAGTCAACCCAAAATTATTCATCCTTGAAAGTCAACTTTGCCCCACCGCCATTATCAATAACTTGGTCAAACTTGGTTAAAAAAATTGTATTGTTTTGAGGCGTCATTACACATGTGCACTTAAAGCGTAGCAGAACCCACGTAAAGAAATTATCACTACTATAAGATCACACTCGCC
Source organism: Tetrastigma voinierianum (assembly GCA_016808115.1). NCBI lineage: Eukaryota > Viridiplantae > Streptophyta > Magnoliopsida > Vitales > Vitaceae > Tetrastigma > Tetrastigma voinierianum. The sequence continues at coordinate 24,645 of JAEQBH010004106.1, forward strand.
GAGGGATCACTATTTCGTACAGGAGCGTGACAGGATGATCACGCCATCAGAGGTCACGCTTTCTTTAGAAGAAAACGTCAGGGCTTGCATTCGCTTTGTAACATGTATTTAAACTTTAAATTTTGATATATGTTTTGGTTAAGAGTATTGTAATAACTCTTGAACTATTGCATAGTTTGATGTAATTTTGTGAAATATATTGATGCACGCCCAAGTGGTCATTTTTACTTCGTGATGTGGACTCCTAAGTGGTGGTCGTTAGAACCGGCTTGGGACATGTTGTATTTAGGTAGAGCTCCCAAGACAAAGGAGACTCACCGATTTTTATGAACAGGCTCGTTACCCGACATCCACGAGTATTCCGCGGGTTAACGGGTTGTCAATAGACCCCTGAGAATTGGGGCGTCACACTACAAGCTATATAAAGACCTAATTGATCCTAAGAGTTGTATATAGCCTACATTAGTGGAGAGTATATGCCCAACAAGCCTATGGAGTCTTACACACTCACCATGTGAGTGAGAGATCCTCATTCCACTTAGGCTCATCTAATCTCATCCGAACTGCAATTGACCAGAGAGGGGAAGACTACACACACACACATACACTTGGGAACTTTGGTTTAAGTTGTTCAACTCATGGTTAATCTATTATTTTTTAAAAAGGCTATCTCAAAGTTTTATTTGTGTTGTATGAAGGATAGATCCTTGAGGTATTTTATCATATATTATCTCAATTTCATGTTCAACATGTTTGTTAATTTTGAATAAGGAAAATGAGTTATTTATTTACTTGAGAATAAGCAAAATGTTAACTCTCCCATCTTCACAAGTCTTCCACACATGTGTAGAGTAGTGTAGACTTCTCTAAGGTATTCTAGAAGCTCCTACACTCTTCTAGCCAAGGAGATCTCCATGAGTATGTAGATTCATGTTCTCTCTATATAAGGCCTTGAGAAGCTCATTTATACTTGTGCATTCTCAAGAGGGGTCTCTTTTACAAGTGAGGGTGAGACTATGCTCCAATCTTTTCCAAAAAGGGAAAAGGAAAAGGAAAAGGGGTAGAAGAAGAAAAAGAGACTAGAACAAAGAATCAAGATTGATGTAACAAAACAATTTTTTAAGAAAAAAAAAATTCAATTCGTATATCAAAATAATGCCCAAACTAGAGTTTTTTTTTTTTATTACATCACCAAAACCGTATTTGGTAAGTACGCTTTTAATTATTTTAAAACGAGAGTTTTTTTTCCACATCATTAAAATCATAATTGGTAGCTATGGTTTTAAATTTTTTAATATAGCTAAAATCATAGTTGATGACTACGATTGCTTATAGTTAAAACTATGGTTGGTATCTATGATTTAAAAAAAAAAATTGAATGATTAAAACCATAGTCACCAATCATATCATTTTAAACTAAAATTGTAAGACATAATTTTAATCATTTTAAAAAAATTTAAAAACCAGAAATACCAACTATAGCTGATGATATGACAAAAAGATATTAGATTGGGCATTACTTTAAAACACAAATTACTTTGGGATTTCACTTTTTTTTTTTAAATTATTATTTTAGGACATCACTCAAAAATCAATTCATTCACTAGAAGAGTTTAATTTGAGCATGCCGATGGCCCAAGAACATTACAACTCAATATTCCATGAAAACACTATCATCAAACTTTAAAACCATATTACCATTTACCTGCGGATGGATATTTATACAATTGATCATAATTATTAATACCAGAAATCATGTTTTAGAGATAGATATAGTACTTAGCATGGAAAGCATATGAAAGATTGGCAGCAGGTTATCCACCAAGACTAGTTTTACAAATAAAAACTTGGGTATGAATAATCTAGTCACCCTGTCAGTGTTTAGGAATTCAAAGCAGTTTCACAATGAGTCGCGACAAGACTCCGAAGATCTATGAGATGCAGTAAGCCATTGGTACCGACAATTGCTTGAATAACTACAGAGGCAATTTGCCATGGTATTCAAAACTTTATAGAATCTTTCCACTACTACAAAAATTCAAGATGATGGCGCTCAATTTTTGACATTACCTAGAAAATGTTATTAATTCATATTATATTCAATGACGCTTCTTAGTAAAACGTCATTATAAAATATAATATTTATTTATTGATGACATGTATTAGAAGTGTCATTATCTAATGAATGTAAAGTAAGTATCTAATGACACTTATTTAGGAGGTCACATGATTGACAAACCTGATACATTTCTAAAGGCCATTATCTAACGATGTAGATTGGTATAGATCACACTTATTTAGAGTGTCATATAATTAATCTTAAACCTTGACATTTTTCAAGCGTTATTATTTAATGAATGTATATTGGTATAAGATAACTTTTATTTAGAGTGTCATAGGATTAATCTTAAACCTTTACATTTTTTAAAGCTTAATTATCTAATGAATGTATATTGGTATGATACTTATTTAGAGTGTCATAAAATCATAAATATTATCAAATTCTAACATATAATAAATACTAATACTTATTATTACTATAGTTCATATAAAAAATATATATATTTAATTGTATACTCATATTTAGAAATGCTAAAAAAATACCAAATTATATAAATTTATAATTTTATTTATATTTAAACTAATGTTAAACTTGATAATAAAATTATTATAATATATTTATTTTTAAAATGAATTGCTCAAATATGAATTATAAAGTTAATTAATCTTAATCTATAAATTTAATATATGAAAATAACTATAGTTATTAGAATATATTATTTATAAATAATAATATTTATAAAAAAAATATTTAGTATTTGATGTTAAAAAATAATATTATTTATGATATTTAGTTATCAAGTTAGATAACTAATAATATATTTAGCATTTATTCATAAAGTTAGATATTAATTTAAAATATTTGAGTCTCTATCTTCCACTATATTTTCAAATTTATTTAATTTATAAATTAAATAAATTTGAAAATATAATTGGAGATAAGGATAAAAAATTAAATTAATATCTAACTTGATAAATAATATTATTTTTCAATTTTATCTATTACTTTTATTTTTCACCTTTAGATTAACAAAAAACTATTATAAATTTTTAGTTAAAAATGTTTATTAAAAATAAAAAGCTTATTATCAAATTTTTAAATTATTTAAATATTTAACTTATAAATAAATAATTTTAAGGCTTTATATTTTCCTTTTAAGATTAAATTTTAAAAATAAGCTATTTTTAAATTATTTTTACATTTGTTTTAGCTAAATTTCTTTCCTTAGTAATCTTTCTTTGTTCTCTTCATCAGTAAAATATGGAGTATTTTTTTCATTTGAGTATGTTTTCAGTTAAAGTCTTTTTTGTTAAGTAATAATATTTTTAAAAGACTTATCAAGATTTTTTAATAAATTTAGATTTTTAAAGTATCTTCTAAATTTTATTGAATATCTATTTTATTTTTAAAAAAAATGATTCCTATAATTATGGACTTGAACTTGGATCCTCTCCCCATGTCTTTCCTTTTTGAAATGTCGAGAGTTCTATCACTAATGTATACATTGTTTGTTTTATTTCTTAAAATTAATATAAAATATAAATAAATCCTGAACATCAAACTTTACAGTTTTTTTTAAAATATAGTTATTCATAATTTTTCTATAAAATAGTTCTAAATATTTAAACTATAATTAAATTTAAATTATTAATTTCTTAACTAAATACATAATTTATAAATATTTTATATTAAATTATATTTTTAAAATAATTATAAAATTTGAAACTATCTTAAATATATATATTTTTTTCTTACAAGAAACTTATTCTTAACAATAAAAATCAAATATATAATTTTAGAATGTAAATTATATTAGATTTTTTCATAAAAAATAATTATTTATTTTTAAAAATCGAGTACATCCTTAAAAAAATCTAGTACAAAGAAAAAAACTCAAGAAATAGTGGAACACAAGGCAACTAAAATTTTAGTTTATTTTAATTCTTTCAAAATTTATTTTATTTTTTATTCTTATTTTCTCATCCTACATTTTCTCCCTCCAAAAAGTTGATATCTATGCGAAAATGAAATTTGAACCATCCTCCCTCTCTCTTTTTTCTCCCTCCCAAAATTTGAACCTTCCTCCCTCTCTCTCATTTATCTCTCCCAATTTTACAATACTGAACTCACTTTCTTCTTTTGATCCTTCTTCGGTCTTGGTTTATGATATTTTCTCCTTCTCTTCTTCTTCATATTTTATTTGTACTTTTTAATAAACATTTGTTATTCATAGATCTATTATTTTTTGTTTGATTTTTGTTTTCCAAATTGGAACCTTTTTTTTATCATTATTGGGAAAAGTTTTGTGGGTGGAGGTTGGGTTTTTGGATTAAAGATGTGGGTTTGTTGATTTGATATGCGGGGCATATGTGAATAACCAGAACTCTTGATTTTACGGCAAGGTTTCCCTTTATGGTAAATGATTTGATTTTAATTTGATGGATTTTCAAAACCTAGAGTTTGGGGTTTTGATTAGATATTTTTGAAGTGCCTTTGGTTGATGTTTCTTTATTTCTTCCACTTTGGTTCATTAAGAAAATATTCATTTTTTGATGAATTTTTTTTTGGGTATGCATTTGAGACATTTTATTATATTTTATTTTCCCGTGTAGTGAAAGACACTAGCCTTTAGTTGTTAACACTATCTAATTTTGTAACGCTATTATTTCTCTCAAATTTATTTATATTTCTTTTTATTTTTGTTCTAGTATTTTTTTCTATAGATTATTATAAAAGTTATAATTTCAATTGTGTTTATTGATTATTGCATACATATTTTACAAGATCTTTATTCTTCTTATATTTATTTACAGATTGTAAAAGGAAAATAATTTGCTCAAAGAAGAGATGTCATTACTATGCAAAGATGCTGCAAATCAAAGAAAGACAGAAGTTAACTATGTTTTGTAGAATGTATTAAAGTAGTTGTGTTAATTGTATCAAAGTAGTTGGGTTAATAGTATAATATTTTTAATTTGACTATTATATATCAACATTTGATGACATTTTAATTAGTAAAATTTGATACAATTTTGGTATTTATTTTTCTATACCGAAAATTCATTGTTTTGAAAAAAAAAAATATAAATATTATGTTTTATAGAAAATGTTCAAAGATGATGCTTTATGTGATCGCCCAAACCCGGTCCATCGACTACCCAGGTCCGTTGGATTACCCATCAACCTACGGAACATTCTGAATGCCTGCATCCGACCTCTTTCATTTAAAATCTGCGCGTGAGTCTCCTTTGTAATGAGCTCTACCCAAGAACAAACATGTCCCAACAATCCAATATAATACATAACATTTGAGTAAAACGGCCACTGGGCCCATACGTACTCTCATCAATATATACCAACTATATACAATAGTTCCAAAAGTTAAAAATTTATTGTTATACAACATATATTAAAATTCTAGAATTTTAATACATGTACTACATCATCCAATACCAAAGCCACAACCCAGCTTTCTTTAGTATCGGCCTCTAGGATGAGTTGTCTCTGCTCCTTAAAATTCGAAATATAATTCCCTCGACAGGGTGAGCTAATGCCTAGTAGTGGAATCACCTTAAATCGGGCACTCTCCACCTAAGTGCATATGCAATGCTCCAAAGTAAACACACATTCAAACAAATTCGTGATCCTACTTGAATGTCTAGATGACCAACTCATGTCCCGAGTCCCCACCGACTCTCTCACACTTGCCTAAGTCATGTATGAGATACATTATTTTCAAAACAAAGGTATTTGTCTTTAACTATGGACAACCCTCCGATATAAGTAGTGGACCGACTTCGATGTTCTATTTAGTGGACAACCCTTCGATGTATATCAATTGGACCGACTCCGACGATTGATATTTTATATGGACTACCCTCCGATATTATAATGGACACACTCCGATAATTATTATTATTATTAGTCAACCCTCCGAAACAATTCTCTCAATAAACCACCTCATGCACTCACTCCTATTGTTCTAGGGTGCCCAAATGCATACGAATGTATGACGCACTTAATACAATTTATATAACACATGTGAATATATATAACATGATATACATTTACATAATTTAATCACGCAACATGTTATGCAATTTCACAATCTATTACACTAAAATTAGCTCACTGGGCTTAACAACAACACTATTAATCCGACTTAATCATCTTAACCAACGAGCTTTACATAAAACAAGATCAGAACATTATTCACGTAACAAGAAACCCTAAAAGTTAATTGCTCACTAGTGATATCATTCAATCATCGATTCACTTTAAGAACCCGACTTCATGGCCATTTCCGCCTCATACACATCAATACATGATTTAATGCATAATCACGTAACCCAATGCTTCACACTGCCCACACACGCTCCGTGGACCGTCCAAATGGCTGTGGCCTTAAATAATTCGTCCCAAGTTTCGGGACCGATCAAACGGTCGTTCAAGGCCTCAACCCACCCGAAACATCATAAAACACTTAAACAAAGTGTAAAACTCAAGTAGGATAAAACCCCTACCTCACGAAATTTGTTGAAACTCCTCAAAACTGGAGCCCACGCGTAGGCCTCACTGCGTAGAGTGACTTTCCTTCTTGTCCCAACGAATTCCGACGGTCGGATTGCTCGGGATTTTAGAGAGAATGCACACATTCTCACTCTAAAATCACCATCTCCAAGGTTACTGCATCCTCCTTTCTTCCAAAGACGCTTGCCTCTTCTTTTCAATTTGGAGAAGAGACACTATTTGCTATTTTGGCTTTATTATCATTTAAACAATTCTTAAAATGCCATCTATGTCCCCAAGTTTGGATTTTTGACATTTGACACTATCTCGGTTGTCCATTTCCGTCATTTCTCTACCCATACGACTTATGGCCCATGAAAGATGTTATACGTGACTTCAAGCCACATCAACATTGGGCACTTGATACTGCCTAAAACATGCAAATTCCCGACCGCCTCTAACCTCGACTTAAATTACATTGCTACCTAGATTTCAGACGATTCCAACGGTGAAACTGCTTCATCCGAGATCTAGAAAATAAATTTCGGATTTTTGACCGAAATTAAGGTTTTGCCCTTTTTGAGAAAATTGGATTTTCTCGGGTCTTACATTTTAAATGTGTCATTTTATCGATTTGTAAAAATCGATTTATTAAAATACTCAAACATGTCGTTTTTTTATAAGTGTCATTGTTAATATTATTGAAACTTGATGCCTTTTTTAAGTGTCATGAAGTTGTTTGTCAAAGATGTTACTTCATATAAGTATCATAATTAACTAACATATATAATGTCAGTCCGATAAACAACGCTTGATAAAAGTGTCATCTTTTACTTTCCATAACACTTAAAAAGTGTCATTGTTTCATATTTTCCTTACAATACCATTAAAAAATGATAATGTATAGATTAAGTTGAAACAAAAATTACTGCAGCACTTAGGTATAGGAAACCATTGATTTATAAATTATTTGTTATGAATTTACAACCAAGAGACAAGCCTACGTATAACATAATAAGAATTCCATACGCTGGGGGGCAATAAGATTCCTATGCCAGCCGGTAATCCCTAAAACCAAATTGTAATTTCCATAATTATAGAGGTAAATCTTCCCAGTCTAGCAGTTCATTTGAGCACTCACCACTCATGTTAACTTGGAGGGAAGAATTGATCTCAACAAGCAAACCGTCCTTCAAAATTTCAGATACAAGTTGAATTTCCACGATTAAATCTCCTTCAATATTATTTCAGGGATGGGCTGATCAATATCAGCAAGCATCTCATGTAAAAGAGTGTATCAGGAAACTCAACTCAGCCTCATCAACTAAATCCAACTACAACCGGGTATCTTTCTAATCCCTCTGTCCTTCATCTTGTTCCTTAAAAGATTGACATCTAACCATTGTTCATCTGCCGCATATATATTTGACAACAACACATAGTTACCTGCATTTTGAGGTTCAAGCTCAAAAAGTTGTTCTGCAACCACCTTACCTAACTCAATATCACAATGTAACTTACATGCCCAGAGAAGTGCACCCCATGCACCAGCATGAGGTTCCACAGGGATTGATTTTAAGAGCTCATAGGCTTCTTTCAGTCTGCCTGCCCTGCCAAGAAGATCAACCACACAAGCATAGTGATAAGAAGAAAGGACTATAGAGTAGTTAGTTTTCATGGTCTCAAAGTAATAGCATCCCTCATCAACAAGCCCTGCATGGCTACAAGCCGTCAGGATGATTGTGAATGCCACATCCTGTCAGGATGATTGTGAATGCCACATCATTTGGAGTCGGGCCCGTCATTTCCACTAAGGACCCAACCCGGGTTTTCTTTTCCTAACTCGGGGGAACCTCCCGGCACTCCTACGGATTCGAAAAAAAAACATTTCATTTCTTTTAAACCTTTTTAAAAGTGAATCCATGGAGCAAACCCATTTATACAATTACGTTTTCCATTAAAATCTTATGAAACATGGACAATTTATTTTTATTTTTACACATTAAACCCTTTATAAAATCGTATTAGCTTTCCTCTGTTTTTCGGACATGTCCCAATTTACAACACTTGTAATAAAACAATTTAATTTACTCCACATCCAACAATGGGACATCAAGTCCACTACAACCAATTTCAAATCAAAATTTAAATCATTTTCTCGAACGCTATGTATATAAACAATCTTTAAAACCTATATACATTACAAAAATAAAGATACACAAGTAGTTATTTACCACAAAAACTATTCATTTTCAAAAAAGTGGTCGTCACGTGAGACCTGAGGTCATCGGGCCCGGAGGATGCCTGAACCGCACGCGGCCGCCTCGAAACATTTTATAAAACATTTGGAAAAAAAGGGGCAGCTAGAGGAGCTCAAAGGAGAGTACAGCCTATAGAAAATAATGTTTCCAGATATAGTTAAATACAATGTGAAACAATTGTATAAAGATCTCATTTCCATAAACATTTACTTTGCATTCTTTTCCTTCTATTCAAATGTAACGGTAAAAACAATTGTATGTAGATCTCGCTTCTATAAGTGATTTCATTTACTATCTTTTCCATATAGTTCAAATACAATGTGTAAAACAATTGTATAAACATATCATTTTAATAAACATTTACTTTACTTTCTTTTCCATATAGATCAAATACAATGTGTAAAACAATTGTATCAATACACCTTTCAATATACCTTTCCTTTTGAATCAAGCCGCATCCAATGGAACCCGCCTACCGTTAACCAATCGCTTGTCCATGAAAGAACCTCCGAGGAAATGGGGCCTCACGATCGATGACCCAAAAGGAACCTTCGAGAAATCTTGCCCTACCATTAACCACCAGCCCATTTAAAGAACCCCATGAGGAAACAAATTTTTACGATCACCTGGATGCCTAAAAAGGAACCTCCGATAATTGGGTGTCTTTTCTTTAAATACCATTGCACTATGGAATAAATCATTAATATGCGATGGTAAACTTTCGTACTTTCACGTGCATGGCAATATGCATCACTCTTCCCTTCCCTCTATGTAAAAATCCTAACCCTTTCTCATGTACCATGCACTCACAGAAAGTACTCTTTAATCAACTTTCCTTTAAACCTTATCTTGTAACATAGAGTAACCATGGATTCAAACATTTTCATATAAACATGTATAAGAGTAAACATACATTCATAAATATTTCATTTCATATGGAAACCATAAATCGCTTTTATAAAACTATGGAAACTATAATCATTTCATATTTTCTCAACATAATTTAAAGTCAAAAAACCATATTTCTTTTTTCATTTGAAATACAGTAAATATAGATATGAAAACATATACATTGGTAAATATTAATACAGGCATATATATATATATATATATATATATATATATATATATATATATATATATATATATATAAACATTTACATTTTCCCTCACCTAGTTCTTAAGCCATTTTTCCTCCTTTAAACAAAACTTTCCACCTCCACCCTCGCCCTTAATCACCTTTAGACGCCCAACCGGGTAGCCCGTGACTACCCACACCAGAATACTGAATGCTCAAGACCCGACATTTTTTACGAAAATCGAGAAGAGTCTCCTTTGTATGGGGAGCTCTACCCAAATACAAACCCGCATAAAACTCTGCCTCAAATTCAATATAACAAATTATGATTAAACTACCTACTGGGCCCATAAACCAATATTCATAACAATGCATATATATCCGACTATCCAACCAGTTCAAGAGTTCAAATTTTTGCTCTATACAAATATATATTAAAATTAAACAATTTAATATGTAATACTTCTTAACCCAAAGCCACAATCCGCTTCTTCTAAACCCCGCCTCTAGGATGAGCGTCCTCGCACGCTCTCCGTACCAGAAATAAGATCCTCGACGTGGTGAGCTTAATGCTCGCAGGGAATCACCCCTAAGTGGGCTACTCTCCACCTAAGTGCAACGGTAATGTCTATAAAATAAACACATTCAAGCAAATGCATGATCCTACTTGAATGTCTAACCGATCATCTCGCACCCGAGTCCTCACCGACTCCCTCACACCTCCTAAGCCTCGATGAGAAATTATTATATTTATTTGCTCAGCGGACAACCCCTCCGATGTGTATATATCAATCGACCGCCTCCGACGATTGATATTATTTGTGGACTACCTCTCCGATGTATATCAATCACATCTCCGCCGCATTGATATTTTTCTGCATTTGACTACCCTCCGATCATATTTAGTTTTAGACAACCCTCCGAAACCATTTTCTAGACTCACCTCATGCACTCACTCCTATCATCCTAAATGGTGCCTCCTAGCGGCATATGGAATGCATGACGCCAATTCCATTACAATATGTCACATGTAAATATATAAACATGCATATATTCACATAAAATTCAATCACACAATCACAAGTATGTGAATTACGTATTTCATCACATCAAAATTAACTCACATGGGCTATCGATCAAACACGAGCAATTCATTTGAATTACTCAACCAACACATTATTTCACAAAATTTTAGGAATGATTATTCCTGGAATAGTAAAACCCCTACATTATTCCCCGAAAATCACCAATCGTCGGCTCACTTTGTGAACTCCGAATTTCACGCCACCCCGCCTTTTCACATCGCTACGCATTTTAATGCATAATTTCAACACAATCAACCCACTAAATTTATGGACTGCCACTTACGCTTAAAAATCTCAAAAATCTCCAACACCATCCCAAGTTTTGGGATCGATCAAACGGTTCTCACGCCTCATTCAACTCAAACATTAACAAAGTACTTAACAAAGGATCCAAGTAGGAGAACCCCTACCTCAATGGAGTTTGTCAAACTCCTCAAATTGCACTCCACGCTGGCTCCTTTCCGCTGTGAGCAAATTTCCTTCTTGTCCCTTTCAAGACTCCGACCATTTATCTTTCCACGATTCTGTAGAGCATGAGGTCCTTCTAACCCGCAAAATCGGCTACTGTAATCTTTTGGTCGGTTTTTCCTCATGTTTTTGTAATCTTCATTTTAAAGAAGGAAGACACTATTACAATTTTGCATATTATCATTTATACTTTTCTATTAATGACATCTATATCCCTTATTTTCCCAAGCTGACATTCTAGACTATCTCTACCATCCATTTTCATCATTTTTCACTATGCCACTTATGGCACATGAGAGTACGTGTTATATGTGACTTCGTGGTACAAATCGCTTACTAAGACCGAAACGCGATGTTCGAAAAATGTAAACCCGACCGCTCCGACTCGACAAATTCGACGTGTTAGCTAGATTTCATGAGACGATTCCAATGGTGAAATCCATTTTGGCCATCCGAGATCTAGAGAATAAATTTTCACAAATTTTTTTAACCGAATTACAATTTTGTAAATCAAACACATTTTGCCATTTTTCCAGAATCGGAATTTCTGCCCTACATCTCTCCCTCCTTAAAAGGAATTTCGTCCCGAAATTCTGGACAATCATAATCACTCACATGCATATGCAACGTGCACTCTATCATGCATGTAAACTCGTCATTTAATTATTAAACGACTGAACTACGTACCTTCATCTCTAAACAAGAAGGGATAGGTGGCCCACATCGTGTCCTCGCGCTCCCACGTTGACTCCTCCACTCCATAGTGCCGCCATAGCACTCTCTCTAGCCTCACGGTCTCAAGGCCGCAAACCCGATCACGGCCATCCAAAATACACACCGGTCAATCCTCAAAGGTCCTATCAAGCATCAACCTCTTAACTGGTCCCCAATCCACCACATGAGCTGAATCTAGAGTATACTTCCGGAGCATGGAGACGTGAAATACCTCGTGGACACCCGATACCGGGCGATAACGCCAACCTAAGACGTGAATGTTCATCCTCCTCGAAAGATCTCGAGTCACCTAATAAACCCCGCCGATAGCCCACGTCATTAACTGCCCACCTCTCTTAGGCATGACCTTCAAGAAAACGCGTGATCCCAACCTCGAACTCTAAGGGTCGACGACATCCGCATAACTCTTCTCCGTCGGGCCTCGAGCCGTGAGAAGACGCCGTCGTATTAAGCCCACCTTCGGGAGGCATGCCTCGACCAAATCAGGACCCGCGGATGGCCTCTCACCTCGGTCCAACATATCGGTGATCTGCATGGCCTCCCATACAATGCCCCCATATGGTGTCATTTGTATACTTGCCTGGATAACCATTGTTGCGCGAATTCCAATTAAGGCCACGTTCCTCCCAAACACCCTATGATTCAAGACGATGCTCGCAACGCGTCCTCTAACACCAGATAATCTACACACCGGTAAACTTACACAACCCTTACTTTGTGTAAACGCCGACCTTCCTATAGTCACACTCGCCGACAATCCAATGGACCATTAACCTAGTCCATGTCATGATGACATCCATATACGAGCCCCACGGCCTCAACAACACCCAATGCAATTCGCCAAAGAGGTATCCAAATCCTTTGTCACTCCCGACCCATCACTAAACTCTAAGTCTACGTGATAAACCGACCGTGTTTTTATCTAGTAAGTAACATAACTCTTCTACTACACTTGTTCTTACATTCATACAGAAATTTGTATATCTCCAGTCTCTTACACCCTAACTCTGTGGATTTCACCTTAGGGATTAACGACCCTTTTGCTTCGCCTAACACACTCTAATTTCTCTTCATTTACTAAATCGAACTATATCTTCATTGACGTAGTCCCAAAGACAACTCAACCCACACACACTAAGAGCGGTGAATGATCGCACTCCGTGCACCCACACCCGACCGACGATGTTACCGCACACATACTTACTAATGCCATACTGTGACACCCAATTCCGGGTCCACCGCTGAGCAGCGCAACTTCGAGATCTCACTCATAATCCCGACCTATCAGGTCAACTCTCACCCTACACCCTAGGGAAGAAGATCCATACCTAGCTTCTCTAAAGGCCTTAACCTCTAAGCCCAAATCCAAGGTCGGCCGTATGATAACCCTATTTAAGGTCCCATCGACAACTCGACGGTCAAGCCAACTCATCCATGTCAAACATGACATCAACAACCAATATGTTTACCACCTTAAGGTCCACCACGCCCACGCAACTCCGATCCGTCCCGACTTTGACTCCACACTCGCCCCTCCGTCTATCTCGTGTTGGCCGGGAAGTGCTTCAGAGAAGCACCCGCACCAAACCGGGTTCCTTCAATTCGCATTCGTGGTGTGGAGGAATGAACCGCATACTTCCCTCGTTTCACGCCTAACTCGACTGGGCGTTTGTCCCAAAGTCCCGGGATCCCCGGCTCTGGGCAATCCCGTCTCATGCCCAATCCGGCCCTAGTCCCGAACATGTGAAGCAAAGACTTCGCTCTTCCCGAATCCAAGGCTGATCCTCCCTCTCAACAACACCAGATCCCAAGTGTTCCGAGCATCTTCGATCTCTCTATGGTGGTCGTGGCCGTCCTAACCATGGAGTCCACGCCCCGTAGGCTTAAGTCCTATGATCCGCCCGAATGGACAACTCGTACCATTCTCGAATCTCCTATTATACCCAGCCAATCCCAAGAAGTATCTCGAAGATTGACATTTGATCTCTCCCAACTCATCAAGGCCTCAACCTTCTCTAGGTCGACTGACACTCCTGGTGATTACACCACGTGTCCCAAAAATCTCACCTCGCAGTTTTCAAAACTCGCACTTATCGTCCTCATGCGACAAATATGGTCTCTCAACAATCGTAGTACAATCCTCAAGTGATGCCTACGCCTCCCACTTTGATCGAGTGTATCAAAATGTCATCAACAAAGACTACGACAATTCGATCTAGATAGGTCGAACACCCTACATGAGATCTATGAACGTTGGCCGGGCGATTCGTCAATCCAAAGGGCATCACCGCAAACTCAAAGTGCCCATACTGCTCTAAACATCGAAGGCTCTTAGTGGGATATCTATCTCCCCTAACCCTCGCCGATGGTAACCATGAAGGTTCATCTCGGAGTAGACTCGCGCCCTTCAACTAATAAACAAATCATCAATCCTAAGAATGGGTACCGATTCTCGATCGAACCTTGTTCAACTCCGCTCAGAGTCAATGCACAATCGGGCGCCTCGGCCCTTCTTCTTCGCAAATAAAACCAGAGCGCCTCACTGAAGTGCCTTGGCCTAATAAACCCGTCCAAGAGCTCCGAAATCGACTCGAGTTCCGCAACTCAACTCGGTGCCATCCCATAGAAATACAGAGACGGGTGAAGTACCAGGGTGTAACTTGATACCGAAGTCTACAACCCTCTGCGGAGGCAAATCCAAGAGCTCATCCGAAAAACATCCTCGCACTAGCAAACTACCGAGGTAGATCAAGTCCGGTCTCACTCGCCCTCTAGGTAAGGCTTTGCTACCAACCCGCTAACCGTCCCCGATACCGACTCAGATAACGGCCCGAGGCAAAATATCATGCTTCGCCCCCCCGAATACACACGAGTACCACCCAAGGCGGCAAAGCAGAACTCTTCTACGCTCACAATCTATAATGACCTTGTAAGCTATCAGTCAATCCATCCCCAGGATGACATCGAACTCTGACATGTCCATGTTCCTCAGGTTCGCTATGAGTAGAGTCCCCGAGATCTCTAACTCGCAACCTCGACATATCGTACATATTCTCGCCCTAATCCCTAGGGGAGAACTCACAAACAATGGCTCCTCTACGGTCTCTAGAGGTCCTTACCCATTTCCACCATATTTGGGCCTCACTCTCTCTAGCGAACACGCCTAGTCTAACCCGGTAGTGTCAAAACAATTTCCATAACCTCTAACACCTTCAATCTATAAGGAACCAATGGTCCGCCAATTAACCGGATCTCCTCCCGGTGAATGCCTGAGGATGATGCGCCCCAACCGAGGTTACTAGACCTCTCGACCACCGCTATGCTAGCCTGTGATAGCATCCGTCGCAATACCTACAAATTTTTACAAAGGTCTCCACAGATCAACACCACCATTGTTGCCCCGAAAGTTTCACCTAGTATTCCAGTTATCGTTCTTCTACGTCCCCTTCGTCCTCTACTAGCCATCTAAGACAATTAATATTATAGCTATTCAATACGCATTCTAAGGCATAAACACAATTTCGAGACACTAATCATACACATAACCGTTGTATACACATTGTCTTTGCATTTATAAAATGCAAGGCAATCAATTTTGCATTTAAAACATTTTTTATCAACAAAATTTCATTTTTGAAAATTTTATTTTCAAAATTTTTGTCTAATTTATTTGATTTGATTTTATTTAATTAAATATTTAAATTTTTTTTCATTTTTTTTCCAATTATTTTTAACTATTTGAAACACCCAAAAACATATCTCATGTTTTTTTTTCACCTTTCACACTGAGACAAAAATTCCCATTTAAAATATATATAAAAATATATATATGTATAAGAGCATATATAGAACAAAGAGGCAGGAGGCAGAGGTGATATATATATATATATATATATATATATTCATTATTCTCCGATACATCAAATAAACTTAGTAAAGTTTATTTATTTGATTTTTTTTTCCAGTACACCAAAGTAAACTTATAAAAATTTATTTTCTTCATTTTTTTTTCATTTTTTCCAGCTATTGGAAGATACATAAAATATATATATATATATATATATATATATATTTTTCATTTCAATAAACCAAATAAATTGCTTAAAATTCATTTTGTTTATTATTATTATTTTTTTCATTTAATTCTGGAAAATGGTCCAGAATTTCCTCAAAGCCTCCTTATTTAACACTAACCCTAGTGTTCAACCTCAAATTTATTAAAATTTGATTTCATTATCCAACAACTCAAACAAATTTATTCAAATTTATTTTATTTATCCTCCTTGGTTTTAGTTTTTACACACCGTAAAACTTCCAAAAGTTTCTTAACATCACTTGCCTTTCCTATGTGCTACAATGCTATCACCAACAATCATAACACATACAACATGGTATACACACCATTCATCAAACATCTACATGTTCACACATCATTTATCAAACAATCACCTAAACACATGTATGTAGTGTCTCAGCTTTGTCCAAATGATTTCCTAGGTAATTTCCATACCTAAACTCAACATCAAACCACACCCTTAGCTGATGTTCTTACCCACTACGCCTAAGCCCAAATCCTCAACTCAGGTTTCCATATACCTATACTCCACATCAAACCACCCAAGTGGTAATGGATACCTAACCCGAGCTCCCTAGGTATTCGTATACCTAAGCTCGATACTGCTTCGTGACTTTCCCAAATTCGGGTGTCTCTGCTGACTACCTCACAACCTCACGGACATTTCAGTGGAATGCTCGCAACCCGACATTTTTCACTTTAAAAACGTGGGTAAAGTCTCATTTCAGACGGGAGCTCTACCCAAATACAAACCTCGCATAAAACCTCGTCCCAAACAATCCAATATACGTTTATGATTAAAACTACCACTCAGCCCATAAACCATCATTCGCAACAATGTATATATATCCAACTATCCAGCCATAGTTCAAGAGTTCAAATTTTTACTCTATACAACATATATTAAAAATTAAAACAAATTTAATACTGTGAATATCATGAAACCCAAAGCCACAATCCGCTTTCTTCAAACCTCGCCCCTCGTGACGTCGCCCCGCACGCGCCCCCCGCACTGCAAAATAAGATCCTCGACGGTGAGCTAATGCTCGCAGGGAATCGACCCTAAGTGGGCTACTTCCACCCAAGTGCAATGCAATGCTCCAAAACAAACACACATTCAAGAAATGCAATGGCATCCTACTCAACGCCTAACCGATCATCTTGCACTTAGTCCTCACCGACTCCCTCACACTCTCCCAAGCCTCGTATGAGAATTATTATATTTATTTGTTCAGGACAACCCTTCTCGATGGTATATATCAATCGACCGCTTCCTCGACGATCGATATTATTCGCGACCACCGTGTATATCAACTGGGCTCGCCTCCGACGCGCATTGATATTTTTCTAGCATGACTGCATCTCTCCACTATATTTAGTTTTAGACAACCTCCAACCATTTTCTGGGGACTCACCACGCATACTCATCTTATCATCCTAGGCGTCTCAAAGGTATATAATTGATGATGCAATAATTCATTACAACTATGTCACATGTAAATATATAAATATGCATATATTCACATAAATTCCAATCACACAATCATGTTATAATTACAAGATTTCATCGCATCAAATTAGCTCACTACGGGCTAATGATCAAACACAAGCAATTCGACGAATTATCCAACTAAATTATTACTATTTCACAAAAATTATTTTGTGAATATTGGTCTTCTTAGAATAGTAAAACCCTGCACATTCCAAAAATCATCAATCATTTCGTACACTCTTTATGGAACCTCGACTTCACGCACACACTATTCCTTACTTTTTTTCATCACATACATTTAGAAAATGATACTTGTCACAAGTAGTTCTACTAGTCTTATGGATCACATAAAGTTAAAAATCTCAAAAATTCCAACACCCTGGCCCTAAGTTTTTGAGATCGATCAAACGCCTCACTCCGCCTCATTCAACTCAAACATTAACAAAGATTTAAATAAAGAATAAAAACCCAAGTAGGAGAAACTCTACCCTCACCTGGAATAAAACTCCTCACCCAGACTCACTTTGCCCCTCTCCTCCGCTGTAGGAAACCCTCCTGGTCCCGAAGACCGATCATCATATCTCCCACGATTCCTGCAGGCACAGGTCCTTCTCTCTTAAATGGCAAAATCGCCACGGACCTTGGCTTTTCCTCTAACAAGTGGTCTTCATTTTTTTAAAGAAAAACTATTTACAATTTTGGCATATTATCATTTAAACTTTCTATTAATGACATCTACGTCCCTTCTTTCCTGGCCATTTATCTTGAGATTTATCTTGCGCCCATTTTCATCATTTCTCTACCATGCCACTTACGGCACATGAGTACGTGTTATATGCGACTTTCACAGATCAAATCGCTTTACTTCAAGACCAAACGCGATGCCTGAAACGCTGTAGAATTCCGGACCACCGCCTCACTCCGACGAAATTCAACGCTAAGCAATTAGATTCAGAAGACGATTCCAATGGTGAAATCCGTTTTGTCATCCGAGATCTAGAGAATAAATTACGGATTTTTAACCGAAATTACAATTTTGTAACCGAAATTACGATTTTGCCATTTTTCCAGAAATTGGAATTTCTCGGGTCCTACAACCTTCCTCCTACAAGTCACATTATTCATAAAATCCATTAACATCCATACCTTAATCATGTTCAATTAAACCATTAACTATAACATACTTTCCAACAACCCTTAAGCATTTAATCACTTCCAATTGATTAAAATCAATTGAACTCAACCTCTTTTGTTCTCATGCTTTTCTTATGCTAACTCATGGAAATTACTACCCCATAAAATAGCCCACAACATGCCATGAAATGGTCATGCCACAACCCGGCTATTCACATCGACATAACTAAGAAACCTGCACACTTGGTGCAAAGCATAAATTTTCAGCCATTTTCTGATCATCCCCTATCCTCTACAGGAATATGGCTAGAATCTTGACTCAATGGTCTTTCTATAGAGTCCAAGAACACCCAAAACGGAGTTCGGACGAAGAAGTTATGGTCTTTTCATTCAAAACTGGTCAATTTACTTTGTTTACGCTGGAAACAGTCTGTGATACCCGATTTCAGGGGTCTTAATCCATAATTTGACACTTGTTCTTTATACTCATTTGAAGATACAGTTCTTAGGGTTCTTCTCCAACTGGAATAAACCAAATCGGATCACCGAAACTCAAGATATATCTTAAACAATCTGACTATCAAAGTTTCAAACATAACCGTAAATCGTTCAATATAGCTCCTATTTTGAATGAATTTTCGAAATTAAATGGCTGATTTTGATAGACCTATTTCACAAATATATTTCTATCGCCTGGTCATTCAAGAATTAAAATCACTCAATCTCGGGATGAGTGATGGCTGGTTATGGCCAAAACGCAGCCATGGAGTTCAAACGTATCAGAAATCGTCGAACATACTTCACTTTGAATGCATTTTCGAGTCCAAAGGGGCCTGAATTGATCGACCTATTTCAAGGAGATATGTCTTCATCTAGTTTATCCATGTGTTTGAATCGCTTCAATCTCGATGAGTGATGACCAAGTTACGGCCAAAATACGCCACTGTATTTGAGGAAAAAACTAGACAAAGATCTTACTCACACACATACCCTGTATTGCTAACCCGAGTAGAGAAAACCTCACTTCAAATGACATGATTTCCCTAAAACCACATTTTCTGGGCTTTCATGAAACCCAACTCGGACCTTAGCATAATCTGGTGGATTCTAGTACCCACGCAGCCCTCGTCACGTAGAGGATTGAATCTCTGACTCGACTCAGCTCCACTGATAACCCTGAATCAGAGAAAGGCTTGTTTCTCTCTCTCTCTCTCTCTACTTGCTAGCTTAAAATTCAAATGAGATATTTTGGCATGTTCTAATTCTTTAAACTATTTATAGTGGACACATGGCCCACGTCGCGCCACATGTCACACTTCTTCGTTTCCGTTTTCGCCCCGAAACAATTTATTTTGTCCCAAACTACCAATTTGGGAGCAAGCCAACATTAAACTTACCATTATGAACTCATTCGACTTAACATTCCTTGGGCACATTTCATGAAATATCTTCACCCCTCTAAGCATCTAAGAGGCCACCTCCTCGTGAAAAACAGTTCTATCACAGGATTGTTTTTTCTTAAGTACTTCCATAGAATACCTGCCCACACACTCACGATACGCCACATTGGCTATCGTCGACCAAACAAGAGAGGTCAAAGGCTTCTCAATACCTACTTCGACACCTGGGGACACAACCAACACGACCGACAAATTTGATTTAGCTTTTTTTCTTCTTCGGGCTTAAAAACCCTAACTTCGCTTCGCTTCTTCCTTAAAGAGTAAAAAACACGATTCTTCCTCAAACACACAAAAACCACTCACAAGAAACTGGATTGGCTGACTGGGAAGTGAGAGTGAGTGACGACGCCAGAGATCGACACGTCGACAAAGCCAACGATGCCAAAGAAAAGGTGTGCTAGGTTCTTCTTTTTCTTTTTTCTTTTTTTCAAGCAAGGATCGATCAATTTCAACCCTAGGGTTTTTTTTTTCTTTCACCAGCAAAATATTGCATTTTTTTCTCATGAAAACACAAAAAGAACTCTTTGTGAACTCATCAATCATCAACCAAAGGGAATTGTGATCTCATCTCATCACCCAAAAAAAATCGAAAAAATAAATTCAAAGAGAAAAGTAGAGAGGGAAGAAGGGAATAAGAGAGAGTTGAGGAGGGGCTACGCACTCCAAGCAAGGGAGTGTAAATCACAATGCAATGTTGTATGCATATCGTGGTCGATCGTTGTCAAGATTTCTCTAAATTTTCCCTTATATATATATATATATATATATATATATATATATATATATATAAATGGATTCATTACACTATGAACCCCCCGCTAGGCTCGGGGCGTATCAGATACGGCCAAGTATTATGAAACCAAGGTTTTCCTTCCCTATTTTCATCCTAAAGAATGGACCCATCATGAAGCACCACTCCACCAATAATCTAAAATAAAATAAACACATATTCTCGAGTGATTTAAAAAATAGATAAAACCATAAAATTATTAATGTTTTCAAAATTATTTAATTATTTTATGTCGAAGGTTGGAATCGAATGGAGGAAATGGTGGCAAGTGACACCAATCGATTATCAGGTCCTCGTGCTGCTTTCTTAATATATATATATATATATATATATATATATATATATATATATATATATATATATATATATATATATATATATATATATATATATATATATATTTATTTATTTATTTGTTCTCTTTTGAAACTGGCTGTGGCTCGTGGTGTCATAATGTTTTATTGCCAATGCAATTTATTTATTTTATTTATTCTTTAGCTTTTCTTAATTGCCTTTTATGCTTACTGTTTTTTATAGTTTATTAAGGAGAAGTGGAGAACAATTAGATTATATTGTTTTATAATTTATTTTGAATTTCAATGAATGCAAGCATGCAAATTTTATGGAATTAGTCTAATTCAATTAGGGTTTATGGATAGACCAAAAATTAGATTGGTTGGGCTTTGAAATAATTTAGATTAATTTAAATGTATAATTTTTTTATTTATTTTTTATGATGTAGAATTATACAATGAGTAGTAATTCTGAGCCTTCAAGTGATCAACAAAATAATCAAGATGGCAATGTTCAATTATGGAGGTACGTCACAAGAGAATCGAAATTGGGTAAAGGGTGGGACGAACTGTTGCTTTTCAATGCAAATTGTGGAGACAAATATATAGAGGGTTATATTATAAAGTCAAGGCTCACCTGTTGAAAATTAAAGGGGCCGGAGTTGCATCTTGTACTAAAGTAGCGAATGAAAATTTAGTTGAGATGCGAAGGGTGATATAGGAAGCTGAATAAAGGGTGAAACAATCTAATCTTAAGCAAGTTCCTTTACCCACATCAAGCGCTACAACATCTAATTTTGAGAATTCCTCTACTAAGGGGCATATTGATCCAAAATGAGAAAGGCCCATTGATGACCGAGAAGGCATTCAATACAGCGCATTACGAACATTAGTAGTGAGATAGCTAGGATGTTTTACACTGGAGGGTTGTCTTTTCACTTTGCTAGAAATCCTTATTATGTTCGTGTCTTTAAAAGTGCAAGTCAACTTCTAGGTTATGTCCCACCAGGCTATAATGCATTAAGAATTACATTATTGCAGAAGAAGAAGAGTAATATTGAGAATCTATTGGAACCAATCAAGAAGACTTGGAATGAGAAAGGAGTGAGCATTTGCAGTGATGGATGGTCGGATGCTCAAAGAAGACCACTTATTAGCATCATGGCGATTTCAGAAGGTGGGCCAATGTTTTTTAAAGCAATAAACTGTGAAGAGAAAACTAAGGACAAACACTTTATAGCTGATTTGTTGATTAACAATATACAAGAGATTGGTCCTCAAAAAGTAGTTCATTATAATCGATATCGCCGCAGCTCGCAGCAAAGTAGGATACATTATGGAAGAAAAGTTTAGGCATATCTGACCCCGTGTGGTTCATACTCTCAATCTGCCAAGAACACATGTGGTACCATCAACACACCCAAGATATGATGATATCATGGATGGAACAATGTGGCTGATCTCTCGTGCTTCAAGTGATGCCTCTTTCATCAAGAATTTCATTATGAATCATGTAATGAGATTGTCAATATTTAATAATCATTGCAAGTTGAAGTTACTTTCAGTGACCAATACACATTTTGCTTCAATTATTGTTATGCTTAAATGATTTAAGACAATAAAAAGAGGCTTTGAGCAATTAGTAATAAGTGAAGAACGAAAGATGTATAAAGATGATGATGAAAAAGAAAGCTAAAGTTAAGAAATGATAAAAATCCTAAATAAAAGACTTTTGGATGGATGATTTATATCAACATAGCTTAGTCACTTTCGATTAAATTGATATCGATAAAACCTCGCTTTCGCACATTTATGAGTGGTGGGATTCCAATGATCTAAAATAAGGAAGTCATTTATAAGAAATAACATGAAAGCTTCATATAAAATTCAAGGTATAATTAAGATTTATTAGTTAAATATTTGAGTTTTGATTGAAAGTTTTAATTATATTTGAACTTATATGAATCGTTTCATAATTATACTTGTAGGTTTTTTGATACTGTGAATGAAATCTTGGTGGAAAGATGGAATAAAAGTCACACATCTTTACATTCCTTATCTCATTCATTAAATCCAAGGCCGCATCTTAAGAGCTTTAAATCTTTGATAATTTAAATATAAATAATATTCTACGATGTTTAACTTTATAAATTATCTCATAAGAGCATCCACAAGAATTACCAAACCGGGGAGCCAAAGCCATTTTCGGGTCGCTTTGACAAAAATCTCGGGCCCCAAAGAGCTGAGCCAGTCGTAGGCGAAAAAAAAAAAAAAACGGAGGACGCACAATGACGCCAAAACTACCGACATAGCCGATCACCTGTTACAACAACCGTGGAAAAACCCATCGCTATTTCCTCATATCAGAAATTGAACCAAAATTCGATGCAAATCCACAATCCAAAAAAAGCAAAAAAAATCTCCAAAACAGAGATTCAAGCATAATGACCTGATCAAAACAGAACCGAAATTTTTTGAACTCCCAACGGATACAAAATTTTTTATAAATAACCAAACAAACCAAATATTTCATACACCTAAATTGCAGATTTGAGGGAAGAAGAAGAAGGGAAGAACTCAGGTGACTTCTTCGCAAAAAACGACGTCTCCGTCCAAATTCACCGGTCGCCGCCGCCATCTCCGACTCCAGGTAACCTCTTCACTCCCACCGAAGAGCGCACCGCCCCATCGCCGTCGCCGTTCCTCTCTCCCCATCCACCCCCTGCGCCGCCTATCTCTTCCCTCCCTCCCTGCATTTGGAAGGAAGCCCTCCCCTCCCCACAACACGATTTTTAGTAATGAAAAACTTCGTTTTGAGTATTGAATTGAAAAAAACTTTAAATCATAATTTTTTTTGTAAATACTTTAAATACGAATTAAAAAAAAACATTTTTATTTGATATGAATTAATTTATTTTATTATTACCACAAAATATTTTTATTAACTTATAATTATTTAAAAAAATAATATTATAAATAAAATATTATTAATAAATAGAAAAAAACCATAAATCATATTTTTGTGAATAATTTAAAATACAAATTTAAAATAAAATGTTTTACTTGATATAAATTAATTTATTTTGTTAGCCTACAAATATTTTAATTAACTTCTAATTATTTTCAAAAATAATATTATAAATAAAATATTATTAATAAATGAAAAAAACCATAAATCATATTTTTTGTGAATAATTTAAAATACAAATTTAAAATAAAATGT
The DNA here is from genome assembly GCA_016808115.1 of Tetrastigma voinierianum. Lineage (NCBI taxonomy): Eukaryota > Viridiplantae > Streptophyta > Magnoliopsida > Vitales > Vitaceae > Tetrastigma > Tetrastigma voinierianum. The sequence continues at coordinate 49,310 of JAEQBH010004106.1, forward strand.
TTTACTTGATATGAATTAATTTATTTTATTAGCCTACAAATATTTTTCATTAACTTCTAATTATTTTCACTTATTAAACCATAAATAAAATTGATGTGAATTTTCAATTCTAATTATTTTTTTGTGAATTTCTTTTCTACCTTAGCATACCAATACTTAATTTAAGTTTGATTATGTAGCCAGAAAATGGTATCTCCTCCAATTCGGGCTAGGCGGGGCAAATCTTCTTAGCCCGAGAAGGCGTGGCGCGTGCATAAGCTTGAAGGATTTGACCATAACTTGAATCCGGGTGATCGGTATTGGGCGGTCGTGTCGAGATTTTGGGATCAGTGATGCAGTGAGTTTTTGGAGACCCGATGTTGGAGTTGACCTGACGGACTTTATGTGCATCTGAAATCGATGGGATAAAATCAGGCATTATTGTACAAAATGGCGTGGGATACTCGCGCGGTCGCCAAATAGACCGCGAAGTGGAGCGAACATCACTTGAAGCCAGGTCGATTATCTATTATTTATAATTTTGTATAACAATTATTTAAACCATAATTTTATTTATATCTAATTTTATTTTTCTTCAGCGTATGCAAGCTATGAATATGTTCCAAGCAGAAGTTAGGAGTCCGTGGATTTATGATCATTGTTGGGAGGTGCTTAAATACTGTGATAAGTGGATGATTATCTGTAAGCAACCACAGGCCCCACTCCCCTGTTTGTAGGGAACTCATGAAACACACAGTATCTCTTGACTCGAGGATCAAAGATCCATACGACAATACAGCAGTTAGCTCTCCGAGGAAGAGACCCAAGGGAAGGAAGCGGCTAATGGCGACGAGAAAAGTAAAGCGAGTCAACGGATACTAGTAATTCTATTTCAGTCTGATTCGCGAATTATGCAGGCAAAGTGAAAAAGAAAGAATTTTTATGAGGAAGCCCAAAAGCTTGATTACTAAAGGAAGCAACCTGAGAGGAGGATGTGCAACTAGAAAGTACTAAACGTGTTGAAGATAGGATGCGAAGGAGCAAGATAGGTTGAGATGATGTGAATGATACCATTATGGAAAAAAGACATATCACATATGACGGTTGAACACTTGACACTATTGTAACTGCGGAAGAATGCGGTTATGGCAAAAGCGATGAGAAAATGCGAAGTAGCTCCCGAGCTTTAATGTATAAGCAGTTACTGATTTGTTTTATTTTCCAATATAATTTCAATTTTTTGTCGTAGACTTACTTAAAATGAAATATTCAAATTATCTAACAACTTAAATTGATTAAAATATCAAAACTAGCGAATTTTCATTAAAAAAACCATAACATAACATGCGAGCAAAACATAATATTAAAATAAGGAAAAATCCTTTCGATAACGCCTTGTCGGGTGTAGCGTCCTGGATGTGCAATGATGTCGCGTAGAGGGGGGCATAGTGGGTCGTCGAATCTCGAATGGTACGGTTGGTAGCCATAAATTGATCAAAGGGTCTCGGGCCTCGTGAGACTTCAACTGGGCCATCGGTTCCTAAAGAGTCATAGTCGTCATTGGCACCCCCCATTGCAACAAGCTCATCGTCATCAACCCGCTCATCCTCAATTATCATGTTGTGTAAAATAATACACGCTTTCATGATAAAAGTCTGAGTCTTCATGATGCGGAAGTGGCGAGGTCCTCTAATGATAAGCGAAAGCGAGGCTTGAAGCCTTACACGTCTTTCTATTTCTGCATCCGCTTTCGGTAGCTCATTGTTTTTTGCAAAGAATTCGTGAGCCAACTCTTGAGGATGCGAAATAGATTGAACAATTGTTGCCAATCTTGGATATATACCGTCTGCTAGATAGTATCCCATATTGTAATGGTTGCCCATTATGGTATAATTTCTTTGAAGGGCCACGTCAGCTACGCGAGTTAGCGAAACGAGTGGAGCGTCGAATGCATTAATATCATTGTTAGACGGGTATACCCAAAAAAGCATGTCATATCCGTGGTAGGTGGCGGCTCGAGCACAATAGTCGATTGATGGACATAGCTTGATATACATTCCTTGATATCTTTGATGGGCAGTTTTCCCACCAGTCATCTGATCAGCCTTGACATTCGGGGGAAAGCCACGTTGATTAGCTTTCGTAACTTGACCTAGAAATGTCGGTAGCGTTTGGGGATCGAGATATTCGGGCCGAAAATTCAGTACACCACGGCGGGAATCGTTTGACACACTTTCGATGGATTGTGGTCTCTCGGTCCCGACATACTCGTCGAGTGAGTCATGAACATACCGTATCTGGCATCACAGTGCGGTAGATCATTTTTTTGTTCCATAGGATAAACCTACTGTGTTGGCAGCATTTCTTCTTTGCACGAAATAATGATCGTGTTGTTGGAGCGTATGTAAAATTCGAAGAAACGGTAGGCTTAAGCAGCGCGCTGCGAAATAATGTTTCGTCATTATCTTTGGATTCTCAACGAAGTAGTCATTTAGCAACCGGGAATGGCCGTTTACTCGATCACGATATCGATATTGCCTACTGATTCTATCTCTAGAGCCCGTACCTTGTGAGTTTTGCCTTTCAAACTCGATAGCTGCGGCGAACCACGTGTTTCTTTCTTCTTCATCTGAAGAAGATGAATCATTCAAAAGACGAGCAAAAAAGTTACTCATTCCTTACTTCTGAGTAATTGGAAAACCTTTGATGTGTGTAAAATTCTAAGGGACATCTTCCTCAATTTATAGATGTTTTTAACCCATTATCGTTTACCGAAATGCATTAAAAGCCGTGTTTCGTGATTTGACAAGTCACTACAGTATTATCTATAAGACCAACTTCATCAACTTTTTTAAAACCCCGATGTGATGTGACACATCAACCAATGACCTGTTAAATCATCCAGAACCCGATGTAGCTTTTTACAAGACCAACTTCTTCAACTTTTTTAAAACCCCGATGTGATGTGACAAATCAGCCAATGACCTGTCAAATCATCCATAACCCGATGTAGCTTTTTATAAGACCAACTTCTTCAGCTTTTTTAAAACCCCGATGTGATGTGACAAATCAGCCAATGACCTGTCAAATCATCCAGAACCCGATGTAGCTTTTTAAAACCCGATGTGATTTGATAAATCAGCCAATGACATGTCAAATAATCCAAAACCCGATGGAACTTTTTAGAACCCCAATGTGATGTGAGAAGTCAATCAGTGACATGTTAAATCGGCTACTTGGTTATCGACTTTTTATAACAGTATGATTTGAGAAATCAAACAAAATTATTTTCATTATTTTTTATAAGAAGTACAAAAATTTTTAAAAGTAATTAATATTTGTAACCCAAAAAAAGTTCAACTATTGAAATTATTAATTCAAAATATTTATATTTATTTTTATTGAATTAATTAAATATTTATGGCCATTTTATTTTTAATTGAATCTTTATATTTATTTTAAATTTTAATTAAATATTTATTTATCTTCTTAAATCAATTTTATAGTGTATGGAGTAATATAAATGAATGAAGGAATTACGTAGTGTAATTATTAAGGAAGAAAGGGTAAAATTGGAATAGATTTAGGATAGATGAAACTTTGAATTCTTTCATTTCTTTGGAATCTTTGTAGAAACTTCAATGAATCTGCAGTAACTTTTTGGCCCAGAAAAAAATGAGCTGGATCTTTTTTTGGCTCAGCTGCGTGGATAACCACAACTCAACTTGTAGATATTATAGTCAACAATGACTTGATGAGTTTCATGATCGTGTCCCACCACATCGAGATATGAAAGTACTAAGAGAAAGAAAAAAAAATGTTTTAAGAGATATTTTTCAAATGAAGTAGATAAGAGGCGAGCAAATGAGGGTATGCTCTTTGCGTATCTTTGGAAGATTTTAGTAGTGATTATTAATAACGGATGGTACATAGGTCTGATAAATAGTGGGTTGTTAAATGGGCTTAGCACAATGCTTCAATCATAGCATTGAAATTGTTATAATAGCCTTGTTAAATGCTATGTTATTAAAGAAATTGGAGCACGTATAATTTAAATTATTTCAGAATGAAGAAATAATTTGATAACCATGAAAGAGTTGATAGCTTGGTTTATATAATAACAATCTTGACTTATGTCAAAGAGATCTCCAAACTATAATGAAGGCGAATCTAAAATGTGGGACATTGGAGGAGATGGTTTTGACTCAATGGATATAAAGAATGCTGAAATTCTTGAGATTGTGGATCTTTCTCTTGATAAACCTGAACCGGAAGCCATTTTATTTGATTAAGAAAGAAATGCTAGTCTTTAGTTTTAGTATTACTTATGTTTGTGTTTTAATATTTGTAAAAACAATGTTTGAGCATTTGTTTTTTATTTATCTAAATTGCTTTTTAAAGACAATATTTGTAAGGATAATTAATTTTATTTTATCTTATTATGTCGTGTCCTTGCTGTATCTGTATCTTGGTATTTTGAAATTTGTCGTGTCTCCATGTCGCGTCGTGTCGTATCTCCATGACCGTATCCGTGTCCGTGCTTCTTAGATCTTCAAAGCTCCGTTAGGCTGACCATTCTGCACATACCCAGATATCAACACAGCCCAAGCGACAACATCTTTCCCTGGGGCTTCCTCGAAAACAAACCTCGCCGATGCCATATCCCCCCACTTAGCATACCCATCAGTCATTATCGTAAAAGAAACCACATTCCGGTAAGGACTTTCATCAAACATCTTCCTGGCCGTCTTTAAATCCCCACACTTTACGTAGCCGCTTATTATTGCATTCCAGGACATTACATTCTTCTCCGGCATCTTGTCAAACAACTTCCTAGCTTCCACCAAATCACCAAAACTGGCATATCCAACAATCATAGCCGTCCAAGAAACGACATTCCTCTCGCGCATTTCATCAAATACCTTGCGTGCGCATAAAATCTCCCCACACTTGCCATACAAATCGATCAAACTCGTCATCACAAAGACATCACTTCCAACCCCACACCTCACTGCCGACCCATGAAGTGCCACGCCTTCTTTCACCGCACACTCTTTGGAGCAAGCCTTGATCAACGAGGGGTATTTAAATTTATCAGGAACAGCATCCGACCGCTTCATGCGGATAAAAATCTAGATGGTGAGGAAAAGGGAATCATTCTCGGACTGCCCTTTGATATAAGTGTTCCACAGAACGGTACTAGGAGAGGAAAAGAGGTTGAAGACACTAGTTGAGTAAGATAAGTTACAAAGAGTGATGAATTGGGACATAATAAAATGGTCTTCGTGGAGGCCCCTGTGGATTATACTGCTATGGACCTGCTCGAGAGAAGAGGTTGCCTTGCAGAGTTTGAGAACAGCTGAGATAGACAATGTTGTCTCCGACCTTCGGAAAGTTGGGAGGTAATCACGGAAGGGGAGGCCAGTGTATCGACGGATGAAAGTCATAGGAAGGAAAACGATTGGTTTGAAATTGCCTTTACCTTCTATTTTCCCATTCTCTCATTTTTCTCCAGAAATCCCGCTTCTCTACTCTCACCGCCCTCCCACCGCCCAACTCCTGCTCATTGCTCTTTCCTTGAGAGGACAGTCTTTTTTTTTTTCCTCCTTTAATTATTATTATTTTTAAATTTTGGTGTTCATTTCGGATTTTTTTTTTTTAAACAACTAAACATTTTCTTAAATGTAGTAAACTGTTTTTTTACCAGGTTTGCCTTCTTTTTTTTTTTTTTTTTTTTATCGTCGACTTATTATAACATGTTTTATCGTTGATATGTTGTAATATGTCTTGTCGTTATTTATTACTCCGCGAGGTGGTGGTCGTCGACAGTAAGGCTAACTTCGTAGGTTTTTCGATACAAAGTCATTAAACAAAATCATGTTTTTTAGATCTTAGGTATTCTATGTATTTTTGAATTATCAAATATACAGGTCATGAACAGATCTTTTTTACTATTAAAATAGATATTGTGTTATCTTTTAAAGTTTTTTATTACTAACCTGAATTAATAAATTTATTTCTTTTCGGGAAAAAAACTTATAATATAAAAATAACTTTTTTTTAACAACTAGGCACTTGAACCCCTCCCCCTCCCCATGTCCTTGTTAATCCTCATTAAAATTGAAGTTTTATTATTTAAGCTAGACATGATGGTAATATAAAGATAACTTTAAACAAGCAAAGATATTCATAACTAATAAAAGAAATATAATAATAATTTGTAGTTAATAATGAATAACAACAATACATAGGTTAGTAGAGTTAAATATTAGGGAAATATCCTGATATTTTCTAACATGAGTCTAATTCAAATGATAAAGGGGGAATTATGCTTTAGAGTTAGAATGACCTTTTATTTGACAAAAGCCCTATAAAAACATCAAAATTGAACATAAGACTATATATTTTAGGAAGACAAAAATACTCATAACACCAATCCCTCTCTCTTCCCTACACCATAGCCCCCTACCCATTGCACCAGACCTTCCCTGACCACCCAGGTTTAAATAAATCAAAATTTATGATTCTTTATATGCTATTTTTAATTAACTTTATGAGATAATATCTTATTTTCACTCATTTCCAAAATCTACTTAATTAAAAATTTTATTTTTATAAAAAAATTATTTATTCATTATTTGTATTTATTATATTTTTCTGTTGTGTAATAAATATATTAAGAGTAAAATAACTTTTAATATACAATATGTTCACCTTTAGCAATAAATAGTTTAATAAATATATATATATATATATATATATATATATATATATATATATATATATTTGAATTCGTAATACTTTTATTTATAATATTTATAATTTTCGTATTATAATCTTATTTTTTAAATTTTAATAAAATTAAAATTTTAAAAATAAAAAAGTACTATCCATAAGTTAAACTATTTTTTAAATAAAAATAAAAAGTAATATAAAAATATTAATTATTTAACAAAAAGTTAATAATAATCATTTTAGTATTTAATTTCAAAGTATAATACAAATGTGTTAACACATAATTTTAAAATTAAAATATGAATTAAAAATCTTTTGTCAGTATCTTACAACTAATTCATTTTAATAAAATAATATGGTGAATATTAAAGGATGACCCCAAATTCTTATAAAAAATTCATGTAAGGATATTCAAGATTGGTATATTAACATATAACATATGAGAGGGATTTTGGATAAAAAAAAATTCAAATCCCATGAGAAATAAAAGCTTGTACACTCACTATATAGTTAGTACACTTACCTTATACAATTAGTATAAACACATTATACATATAACAAACCCTTTTTTTTTTTTCATCATTAAAGAGTATTACATGCATGTTTTCATTTTCTTGGTGAAGGAAATAAGGAAAAACAACATCAACCATATTTTTCATATTTTTTTAATTGTTAAAGGTTATGACATAAACGTGTACTAAGTTATTTATTATGTTTGAGTTAAGTATGACATCAACCAACTTGTATAAAAAAATATCCTAGGTTGGTATATTAACATATGACTTAGGAAAGATATTTCGGATAAAAAATTTTTTTAATCTTATGAGAAATGCAAACTTGTACACCCCTTATACAATTAGTACATTTTTCTTGGTACAATTAGTGTAATCACCTTATACAAAATAATAAAATCCCATTTTCCTTATTCAAAGTAAATACATACATGTTGTCATTGTCTTAGTAAAGGAAATAAGGAAAAAATGACATCAACTACATTTTTCATATATTTTAATTGTGGAAGTTTATGAATAAATATGTACTAAGTTATTAATTATATTTGAGTTAAGTATGACATTCACCAATGCATATAAAAAAATGTTCTAGGTTGGTGTATTAGCATACGAACTAAGAAAGATATTTGGGATTAAAAAAATATTCAAATCCTATAAAAAAAAAGTACAGTTCATATGCCTCCTTGTACAGAATTAGTATATTTGTCTTGTACACCTAGCGTTATTACATTATACACTATAAAAAAAACCCATATTTTTCTTTATTAAAGACTAATATATGCATTTTAATAGAATACACTATCCACATAAGTTTTGAAACTATTGATAAATAAAATAAAAAGAAATATTTAATATCTTCAATTTTATTTAACAACAAATTAATAATAATAATGTGAATATTAAATTTTGATAACAATATTTGGAATAAGAAATAACAAATGTTACAAATTAAAATTAATTATATTTTATTATTTTAATTAATGCTGTGTTACTTTTAATTTTATTGGCTTTCAAATATTAATTTTAAAATGATTATATTAATTTTGTTAGATATTTAATATTTGTATATAATATTTTTCCTATATTTAAAATAAAAAAATAATAATAAAAAAAACAGTTTAACTTGTGGTGCCCATCATACCTAATTCATGTGATAGAATATTCAACATTTAAATAGATATGACATATGGAGGGGAGGAGGGGAGGATTTGAGTCTAGTGATGACAGTTTGTTATATTATAATTAAAGTGTTTAGTTATAAAATAAACTTGTGGATAGTTTTTAATTATAAATATTATAAATAAAAATCATGATATATATATATATATATATATATATATATATATATATATATATATATATATATATATATATATATATATACTATTCTCTTCTCCTCATATATGCTCTAGTGGAATGTATTCATATATTAAAAGTTAATTTGCTTTATTACATTTATTACACAAAACAAAAAGCTAGCTAGGTCCTAGCTGAACGGATCACTAGGAGACATGGGGTCCCTCCTATGCAAAAGTACTTGGTCCGATGGAAGGGTTTACCGAGGTGAAAAACTAGCTTAGAACGAGAGGATGCGTTGGGCAAGTACGTGAATTGGATTCAATGGTTCGAGTCCGATGTATCGATGGGGGTCGTCGATTGCATGGTTAGGGGAGAGTATCACACCCTCATTCTCTTGGACACACCCTCATACGGGAAAGATCCCTCCATTGGCACAAATGAGCACCTCAAGGCATTACTTAAGGAGATGGGAATATGGAAACCTCTTTGGTTACAAGAGTTTGGAAAATTTTAGAAGGCCCTAGAGAAGTCCACACTCCTCTACACATGTGTGGAAGACTTGAGAAGCTAGGAGAGTCACCTTGAGTATTCTAGAGAAGTCTTGAAAATACCTTATATATAGACTAAGTGTAGAAGATTCTAGAAGATCCTGGAGGAGTTCACACATAAGTGAAAGGCTTTGGAGAGGTATGGAAGATAATAGAGTTATCTAGAGTCTTCCATGAATCTCTTGTATATAGTTGTACATAGTAGAGTATTCTAGAATTCTCGTGATTTGTAAAGAACCAACCAAGGTTTTAAAGAATTTCTAAGATGCCTATAAATAGGTGAAAGCCTCATTTGGCCAAGGCACTCCAACCCAACCCACTCAACCAACCAAGAGTTGAGAGCTTTCAAAGCATTGTAAAGAATTCTTCTATCAATAAGAGTTATTTCTTTCTTAGTATTTTCTTGTGTGTTATCTTAGCATCCATGTAAAACCCAAGAAAATTCTAATTTTCTGAAAAATGGTAAAATGGTAATTCGGTCAAAGTCGGGTCACTACGAATCTCGGATAATGAAACGAACTTGTTAGTTGGAATCCTCTCTCGAAATCTAGGCTAAGCGTCGAATTTCGTCGGTCGAAGACAGGTGGGAATTTGCTGGACTTTCGAGGCACCGGGTGTCGGGTGCCGAATAACAACTTGTGAGAGGCATGTGATGTGACAAGTGCTCACTACGTATATCCGTGTGACACATGTCGCATGAATAGTGGGAGGATAAGAGATAAATGGCTTATATTAATGGCATGTCAAGAAACCCTTAAAGTCAAACTAAGGGATAAAAGGAATTAAATGAAAAGAAAAGAAGCATTCTTTCTTACCGTTTGGCTGGTATCCAGCGGTGAGGAGGAGAAAGCAGTTTAGAGAGAAAGTCGCGACCCATCTAGATTTTTCGGTCGGGCCCGAAGTCGGTTCTCGTCGAGCCAGAGGGAAGTTGATCTGTTGCCAAGGCTACACGTGGACACTTGGAGTTTTGTGGAGTTTAGAGCAACTCAGGGAGGTAGGGGTCTTCTCCTACTTGATTTATTCTTTGGTACAGGCGAATTTTAATGGATGTGGATTACATTAAGGCTGAAGGTCGTGTTTTTCGATTAATTGATTTGGGCCAAGTGAAAATCCATGGTGTGGTCGTGAAACCGGTTTTGAGACTGGGTTTCTGCTTGTTCACATGATCTTGTGTGTGGTTTGTGTTGCTTGAGCGGTTCAAAATGAATTGCTTAAATTGTTTATTAGTCCATGTGAGCTAATTTTGGTGTTATTGCTATGAATTGAATAACATGCGGTTAGTATGTGAATTTTGTTAATATATGCATGTTTGATATACTAACATATGTTGTACAAATGGCGTAATGCGTTCGTATGTCTTAAGGCGGCGCAGAATAGTAGTTGTGAGTGCATGACAAATAAATCGGAAGGTTGTTGAAGCGATGGTCTTTTGTAAAATTATTAAATAATAATTTTATTGGAAGGATTGTCAGAAGAAATGTGTTGGAAAATTGTCTAACAATTCATCGGAGGGCGTAGATTGTTTCGGAGTTGCAATGAATTCAACATCGGAGGATTGTCAAGCGAATTTATATCGGAGGGTTGCCCTGATTAAAACAAATATTTTTGTTTGGAAAATGATTTCATCATGGCTTAGGCATGTGTGAGGGAGTCGGTGAGGTTCGAGGATGTAAGATCAGAGAGAATTTCAATTTTGAAAAGAGAACAAAATCGTCATTTGTTAAAAATAGGAGAGAATTTTCTAGATCTTGGATAGCGAAGCGGATTTCAGATTTGAGGTCGTCTCACGAGAAATCAACTACTCGTCGAATTTTTGTCGGGTCAGAGACGGTCGAATTTCATGTTTTAATGTAGAGTGGGTCTTTAATAAACGGGTTTAGAGACATGATGTGACCAAAGTAAATGCACATGTACTCTTGTGACACGTGTTGAGATTAAGTGATGGAAATGAATGGCAGAGATTGTCTTAGAGTGTAAATCAAAACAAAGGGCATAAGTGGAATTATGAGAATTGTTAATGAGATAATAAAACAAAATGTTGAATAGTTGTCTTCTCAAATGGAAAAAGAGGAGAAAACGTGCAGAATGAAGAATTGGGATGCAGTAGGTGCAGATTTGTGTTTTAGAGAGAAGGTCTGTCTTCTGCAGGATTCGGCTTAGATTGGATGAGTCGGGTTTTCGACGAATGAGAAATGAGTGCTGCGGCGGGGCTACGCGTGAGCTTGCCAGATTTGGTGGAGTTAAGAAACTCACGAGGTAGGGATCTTTTCTACTTGCGTTAATATTTGATTTAAGAGCGTATAAATAGTTAGGAATGTTAAAGGGGCTTGTTTTATCCAGTGGCTCGGTCTCGAAAGCTTTTGAGGCAAGTGGAGAAAATTCCTATTTTTGTGTGGTGAAGTGAGCCTTGATGGCAGGGGTTTCCTTTGTTCATGTGAATAGTGTTCACAAAATTTTCGGTGTGAAAATGTGTTTGGTTGATGTCTGAAATGAATTCTTAGAGTGTTTGTTGAATGGCTTATGTGAGCTAATTTTTTGTGTAAATAGTTGTGAATTTGCATAACATGTTTTTTATGTGATTTAATTATGTTAATATATGTGCATGTGAATATATGCGCTGAATAATGGAATTAAAAATCGTACGTCCAGTATGCATTGGGACACCACACAGAGTATTAGGAGTGAGTGTGACATGAGTAAACAAAAAAAATGAAAATGTTTGTGAGAAAGGAATTTCGACGGAAGATTTTCGGGAGAATTGTGTTGGGAAGATTGTCAACAATTCACGTCGGAGGGGCCCATGAATTGTTTGGAGGGTTATCCAGTTCGCCTCGGAGGGTTGTCGATGTTTTTACCAAAACTACGGTGAGTGTGTTTTCAGAACAAAAAACTTTTGTTTTAAAAGCCGATTATTTCTTTCGCATATTGGCTTAGGCATGTGTGAGGGAGTCGGTGAGGACTCGGGACACGGGATCGGTCATGTAGACATTCGGTAGGTTCGTGTATTGAGCTTTGAATGTGTTTGTTTCTTGATCTGTGTGTGCATTTAGGTGGGAAGTAACGGGTAGGAAATTTTCTCTTGGGCTTTGCTTTCTAACACTATCGGATCACCATTTAGGTACGGGAGGCGATCGGGAAAGCTGACACTCACTAGGCGCACTAGAGGCCCGTGTGTTAGAAAAGCCGACTTGTGGCTTTAGGTATTATTATGTATGACATGTATTAAATTTTATAATTTTAATATATGTTTGTATTAAGAGTAATGTAAACTCTTTGAAATATGATATATATTTGGTTGGGATATTTATTTTGTAGTGATCTGGGGGCTGAAGTGGTCATTATTTCTTCGCATTTGAATGCAATATTGGTCATTTAGTAAACTTGTTAGGACGGAGTTTGTGCGGCAGGTAGAGCTCGTACAAAGGAGACTTTGCCCGATTTTCATGAGTGGTGTCGGGTTACCCGGCATCCACGATTATTCCGCAGGTTGATGGGTTGTCAACGAGACACCCCGGTTTTAGGGCGTCACATGAGACATGGGATTGGGCATGTAGATATTCAAATAGGATCATGCATTTGCTTGAATGTGTTTAGTTGTCATTATATGTGCACTTAGGTGGGGAGTAACTCATGTAGGAGATTATCATTCTTAGTCATTCTTTCATCTTTATCGAGGGTGTTTGAAGTCTGGGGAGTGTTCGGGAAGGCAGTGACTCGCTAGGGGCGCTTTTAAGAAGAAAGCGGATTGGCTTTTAAATTTTTGTAAAACATGTATTAAAGTGCTTAATTTTTAATATATGTTTGTATTAAAGTGATGTAACAACTATTGAAACTATTGTGATATAGTTGGATATATTTTAATTGAGTATGATGTGGCAAGCCCGATATGGTCATTTTCTTCGTATGGAGTGCCGTGATATGAGACACGGGTTTCAGCGTGGGTTGACGGTGGTTGGGGCCTTCGAGAATTGGGGCGTCGCAATCCGAAATTTATGAGTAAGGTTAGCAAGGTGGCTGGCGTGTTGGGAGGCGGCAGCAGTATTCGCATGACGAGATGTCCAAGTGTCGCCCAAGGATCTTATTAAGAAAGGCTAAAGTCTGTGACAATCAGGTGTAAAGATAAGTGATGGTTAAAACCTTGTACCTACAACTTTCTTAAAGGTACGGTGGCAATGAAATCAAGGGTGTCATTGATGGGCGTTTGGCTTAACCCCTAGACTAACTTGTTTTACAGATAGCTAAGCTAAGCTTTCTTCGAGGATGGATCCCCCCATCATTTCCTTCACTTCTTTTTACTCATCTGCTTTATCTTTTCTTTATCTTTTTTTCTTTTGGGAAACCAAGGTTTTAAATTTTAAAGATTCAAAATTGTAAACCCACTCATTTAGGCACCCTTCACTGTATCTTATTTGAATACCAAGCGTCTATTTTGACTTTCTGACTCATCCCATCCTCTTAGGAAAGGGACATTGTCATTTCGAAAAAAAAAACCTGGGCTTTTGGTTCCTATTTAAAAAAACAGTTTTTCCCTCTGAAAAACACTAAAAACTAGTTTGATTCACATGTTTCATGTTCTCCGTGTTCTAAAAGTAAAAACCCTGTTTTCAGATAACATAAAATGGTGTTCTATATATTTTTAAAAATAGTTTTCAAAGCATGAATCAAGGCATAGTTTCTGATGTCAGAAAATAGAACTTGTTCGTCCCCAGCAAATTACACATGTCCCTTTCATCTCAGGAACAACCAAAGAATCACCCAATCAAAACACAACTTTCACTGGTGCCTCCTGGAAACAGAAGCTATAAATCCTATCAAATTTAACGCACTAGAAGTGACTTTTTGACTCAACCAAGTGTCTCCGCAAAGGCCGAAGCAAAATTGGTTCCTTTAGAAAGGGAACCCAAAGAAACAAATCTGAACCTGCCAATTATTTAATAATTCAGCCCATATTTATTATTCAATATATAGAAGTTTTTATACATGAGAAACTACTCTCAATTACACAGCTTTCTGAAAAGGAAAAAAAGGACTGAGGAAAAGGGAAAAGAAGAAGAGAAGAAAGAAAGCTAACATTGAAAACAATAAACTTGAAAACACAACCATTCCTGCATGAAAAAAGTTCAAATTCAATAACCAGTGCTGTAGTTGAGCTACCATGGAGGATAGCAAGCAACACCATTTGTCAGCAAAACGATAATTGTCACCGAATGAATCTTCCTGTATGCTAGGAGCCTCCATCTCTGGACTTCCACATCATCACTTCTAAAAATCAGTTTCAGCACCCCCAGCCCAGGACGAGATAAGATAAGATCTGGTCTCAAGGTTCATATGAGTAAAACATTGGTCTACAGCAGAAACATCAACGTTTTGATCGTCTTGCAGTCTGGCCCTCACCTTTGCTTTCCGCTAGCCTTGACTTCAAACCATTACTCTGTGCAGTAGCAGGTCTCTCCTGAGCACCACCACTGCTAGGATCTCGGGATGGCCACGCCTGTCCCCATTGTCGTGTAGGACTAGCAAAAACTCTGGTAGATCCTATCCTGGAGCCAGCCAAAATTTGATCCCTTAGACCCTTCACTGATTTGTATCTCTGCATTTCATCCCCATAACCTTTTCCTGGTGCTTGCTTCTCAAGTTCATAGAATCTTCCCCAATCTAAACCATCTCTGGAACTTTGGAGATTTTCACTTTTAATGCCCCAATCAATGCCATCAGACATGCTCCTCTGCAGAGAAGTGCTTCTCCTTGACATTTTCCCTGAAGTAGACTTCCGAACTCTGGTTTCTTCTTCATCAATAGGGACTTTCCTTGAGTCATGAGAAAGCCAGGAAGAATCCACTTGTAACTCTTGTTATTGTTGTCCATGTTCAATTCTATGGAATGAAGATCACTTTCAGCTGAGTCTTCTTCACAATCTACCTCATCTTCTACTTCTCCATCATCTTCATTTTCTTCATTTTGTATTGTCCCAAATGAGTTCTCACTAAAATATGCTGCAAATCTCACTAAAGTTATCATAGCTGAGAACCCGACCCTTTTCTTTGCTTTTTTGAGTCCTTATTAAAACTTCAAGTTCATTCTGCTTCAACTTTTCCAACAGCTGCATTTTTCTCCTCAAACTGACATTTAGCCTCTGAAAGTTTTGATTGTGCTCTTTCATCACGCAACACATTGGCAAACTGAAGTATTTCCCTTTCTTTCTCAGCCTCTTCACAAACTTTGGCAGACTCTCTCTCAATTTCTTCCACTTCATCTTTTTCTTCTCCAACATCCTGGGCTAATTCATCACAAACTTGTTCCATTATCTCCCTTGCTCTCTTCTCACACGCAAGTTCTTTAACCGATTTCACAAGAGATGTCTTTGTCTCTGCTAATTCTCTCCCAAGCTTCTTGTTCAAGCTCTCAAAACGTCTTCTCAGCTTCCTCTCTACCTCAAGTTCTCCTGCAATGGATTCAATAGCAGCCTCAATGACTTGCTGCTCCTTGCTTTTCCATGCAGCCTTTTCTTCAGCAAAACACTTCATAAGATAATTGATCTCACTCTGGTCTGAACGCTGTTCTTGAATCAGCTGATTGACATGCAAGCGGGCCCTCTCAAGCTCAGCATGTAATGCTGATATAAGGGACATGCTTGAAGAAGGTTGATCTGCATGACCCCAAATGCGACTGATTATTTTCAGCAGCTCTTTAGATGTCGTCAAAGCATTACTAACATCCTTCAAGCGGGTTTTAACTCCGACTATGGAACCGGAAGGGGTTTGGCCTCGAGATCTAATCTCAATCTGCATCAAGAAATTATAAGATGGATGCTCTTAAATCTTTTTCTTTATTCTTCCGATCTAAATGATATATTGTAGAACAAACACTGACAAACACAGTCACAGAGAGATTCAAATAGAGGTTGGCAAAACCAAATTCAAATGCAGTTGTGTCAAGCATACAAGAAGATATAGAAACAGAAAAATTGAAGTGTTTAGAGATGAGGCAACCTTCCATCTGATAGCCCAGTGAAACAGATGAAAAGCAGCAGGAAGAACAACCTTTGAGTTTCTCCTTTTGATTTGTGTTTTGAAAAAGAAAAAATGAATTAAACAAAAGTAAAACAGTTCAATTAAATCACAGCAATTAAAGTTATAATATCTTCATTTTCCTCATCTTTTGCAGCAATCAAATCACAGCTTGAGGGTTCATTATACCTCCATTAAACTGGCACTGCTAGAGAATCCATAACTCCAACATTATGGTCGGCAAGCCTAAGCCTATGAGAAATAGATGATGTTCTTCTTCGGTAACTACTTGTTCCAGAACGATCTATCCTCTACAAAATCAACAAAAAGAAAAAAAATGCTATTCAGCTGGGGAAGAAAAATAATATTCTTGTTAATTCAGACACAGAGATCTTGATTCTTCAGTTGCAAACATTTGAAAGCTGAGTCCAAATTTTAGAATACCTGCTTTCCTCACGGTTCTTTACAAATTGAGGATACAGAATTCAAACCACAAGATCCATTCAAAGTCCATACAAAATAAAGAACATGATTCGCAAAACTGCAGAACCTTTAGTACAAAATTTTAGTTTCTAGTCCCTCCCCCACAACTTTGTAATAATCAACCCAGCATTAAAGGATTAAAATCAAAACAAAACAAGAAACTCACCTCCTCGAAAACCATCAAACCTTCTGATCAAAATTGTAATCTATGCACACTTCCATAAACCTTTTTTGTAAATCAAATAATGGTCTTCTTTTTAGAAAGAACAAAAAATGAGAGTGCATAAAACCTACCCTAATCTAGCGATCCACCAGCTTGGAAGTCATGAAGAAATGGCTTGCAGGTGTTAGTTTCTACATGACTGCCAAAAACTCACACGGTTGACTTGATGATTGCTCAGTTAGTTTGTCACAGTGCAGTCAACCTAGTAGATTATTAAAGAACTCTAACCTAGATCAGAGTTCAAATTCCACTCTAAGTAAATTCCACGAGATTACACAAAAATTAAAAATAAGGATAATTATTTTAATTTTCTCAACAGATTCTTATCAAACTACAAGATGAATTAAAATCCACATTAAATGAAAATCCACCTCCCGAACAACATAAAGCATAAGATTTAAATGTATGAAGTTTTTTTATCTTTGGCCCCATTTTCTCTTCACCAAAAGACAAATCAGAATCCCATCCCCAAGACAACACAAAACACAAAACACCAAATTAAATTGCTGTCCCGGATTGCCCATTTTCTCACCAACCAAACAGAGATAACCAAAAACGCTTTCCCAACAACCCAACTTTCAATTTCAAAACAACATAGAAGTTATCTTTCAGAAGTCGTTTCTTTTCTTCTTCCCCAATTTCTCGACAAAGAAAACGACCTATAAAAAAGAACACTCCACATTAAACAAAATCGCACCTCCGATGCTGGGCTATGAGACGGATCCGACAAATGCGGAGGCAGAGAACCCGAATGGACAGACCTAGCAACCCGTTCTCTCCCTCTGACCTCTCTCTTCGACCTCTTGTCATCATCTGCTCTGGGTGAAGGCATTTCATTCATCTCCCAAAGCGTCGCCGCCAGCTTCCTTGCCGAAACCTGTGCCGGTTTAGCTTTTCCGCCGCCCATGGACCTCGGCGACTCCATAACGTGCATTGCGGACGCTGGAGATCGAGAGTTCATCAGCCTCCATGTGGGCACGGGCGTGCTGGATCCCCCTCTCTTCCCCACAAGAATCGCCCTCTTGAATCTGTACTTTTGGAGCACTGATGATGTGGATGACGACGATGAACAACCCCTTTTCCTGATTTTTCCAGGGATCAGACCTTGAATACCGTGATTCTGCCGAGGCATTATCACTTCAAATCCGGGATCTCTCTGGTTTCAAAAGAAAACAAACCGTAAGACTCGATTTGCGCTGTTTGGTTGCCGAGAAACCGAGTAAATCGAAAAGAAAAAAGAAAAAGAAAAATTTCGGGAAACGGTAACGTGTCGAAAATCGAAAGAGGTAGTTAGACTCCAAGTTTTCTACTTTTCTTAATAGTTTCTCTTGGTTTCTAGGGAAACCAAACAGGAATCATAACACTTAAATGGGATCGTCAAGTAAAAATTTTGGAAAGAACCCAATGCAATTATTTTAAAATGTGGTGAAACCCTAACAGTACAGAACGATGAGATGTCGTTGTTTCCCATTGTTCTGAAAATAGAATTGAGATAAATTGGCAGGGAGAGGGAGGGGGACGGAGAGAGATCTCTGTCGATATCCACTCGCTAGTTTCTACAACCACTAGCCTGGTAGCTTGGATGAGTAGTAAAGAGAAAGCGAGGCCAAAAGAAGACGAAGCTCATGTGAGCTGGAGAATGTGGCAGTACTCATTTCCGTTGGTTTTAAATTTTTTATTATTTTTATTTTTATTATTTTTAAATGCTTCGTATTTATTTTCTTTCCCAGTCTTTAATCAATGATCTGTGTGCATTCGTTAACCTTTTGATGATCACATGGCATTTTGATGGATATTTCCGAAAAATAATAAACAAATATTAAAAAAAATGTGGTTTGAAAACTAACCCTAAGTATAACGTAG
Organism: Tetrastigma voinierianum; assembly: GCA_016808115.1. Taxonomy (NCBI): domain Eukaryota; kingdom Viridiplantae; phylum Streptophyta; class Magnoliopsida; order Vitales; family Vitaceae; genus Tetrastigma; species Tetrastigma voinierianum. Next base: position 67,959 of record JAEQBH010004106.1, read on the forward strand.
TTCTCAAGTAGGATAAAACTTTAAAAACTGACGGATTTTAATAATAAAAAAAGTTGAGAAAATAGACATTTTCAGTTTTCAAGAGTACCAAAGGTATTAAAGTGTTTCTTTTCAATATAATGCAAAATTTTAAAAAATGTCTCGTAATATGTTTTTAATCTAAATTCAAAATTTTTTAAAATTTTAAAAGTGTCTCTTAAAATACTTTTTAGTATAAATTCAAATTTTCAAGATATATCTTCCAAAAAAAACTTTCAACTTTTATTCAAAAATTTTAAAATTAGAAAAAAATTTATTTTCAATATAAAAATATTTCTTTAAAGACATTTTAGATCCATACAGTAAAAACTATATTAGATTTAAAAATATTTTTAAATATTTTCTATTTGAGGATATTTTTTTTTTTACCCTAAATGCCTAAAAAACCCGCATTTTGATTATATTTGGTTGGCTAGAAAATGTGTTACAACGGGAGTCCGCAGACTAATGATAATTCTTGCGAATCACTTTATAGTTTATACTGCTAATGTTGGTGCCCTGAAAATCTAGGGTTTAAGAAATTACTTTCTTTTTATATATGTAATTGAGCACAATTCTTACAATGTATATAATGTATACGTATAACACAGCTCAATGGATTCCTTCTAACCATTTTTTTCAAGTAAACCCTTCTGAAGTAAGTAATCGCTTTATCTTAAAAAAAAAAAAAAAAAAAAGAAGAAGAAGAAGAAGAGAGATAGTAAGGGAGTGTTTGTTTTTTTTTTTACTTTATGCTAAATAAAACTTTTATTTAGCACAATACCGAATAAGTCTTAATAATATTAAATATTAAATCATCCATATTAGTTTGTTTTATTATTAGAAATATTTTGATTAACAAATAATATAAATATTTGGTTAAAATACTTCAAATAATAAAATTTATAAAACTAATCATTTTTTCATGTTTTTCATAAGAATGATTAATAGTGATTAGAAATATCATTTTCATTTCATGTATTTACATATATCTTGGAAAAAGAAAGGAGTTATTTTTACAAGAAAACAATGATTGTATTTTTATTTAAAATGAGTAAATAAATAAATAATGAATTAGATTTTCAAATTTTAGTTTTCAAGCAGTCTTTCAATTAAATCACCTTTATTATTATGATAAAATAATATATATATATATATATATATATATATATATATATATATATATATATATATATATATATATATATATATATATATATATATATATATATATATATCTTATTGAATGATGATACAAAGGAGATAGTATAACATATGCGGGAAAATAAAGATAATTTCACGAGATGGAAATAATGATATGAGAAATGAGTAGATGGGGAGAAAGATAACTTTTGTTTTTTTCCAGGATGAATCGTACATAGGGTGGGAAGGCCTATTTATAAGCTCCCAAAGTGACATTCCAATATCCTCATTAATGTATGAATTAATGGGGGTGTGTCTGATATTAATGATGATTTATGTATATGAATTGAAATGAATCCATTGTTTGCAAAACCTTTTGAATCAGAACGGCTTTCGTATGTGATGTTGAATGCAGGGTGAGCCGTTCGTTTCAATAACTTTTCGTTTATAACGCCCGCGGAATTACCACCTTTACAGTGTGCCTCATTAAAACCTTGCTAAGTAAAACTGGTAGGAAAAACTTAGCGAGAAGGAAAGAGTAACATTACGTATGTTTATCTTGCACAAAGCAAAAACCTTGTTGCAGGAAAAACCGAGTGGGACAAAATCGGACCCGAAGGGAAAAAGTCACGTTACATTTGGCGTTAGGTCATAGCGGACTTCCTCCATGTCCAGCATCCTTTGGTTGGCGCATTTCAATCTTATATGCGGGTTTTACGAGCGGTTGAAGTTGGTAATGCCTTGGTGAGATGAGTCTCTTAGATTATCGTCGGCGTATTTTGATGAGCGTGAATCTCACCACATTCTTTTGGAGCTCATGAGTGTAAAAGAACTTTGGAGAGATATGCTTAGTTCTGTCTCCTTTGATGTATTCGCCCTTTATTTGTGCAATGCATATAACGTTGTCTTCAAATAATGTTGTTGGATTGTCTTTTGAAAATGGAAGGCCACATGATTCCTGAATATGTTGGATTGTCTATCTTAATCATATACATTCACGGTTGGCTTCATGCAAGGCCAAGATCTCTGAATGATTAGATGACGTGGCTACCATTGTTTGCTTGATAGATTTCCATGAGATAGCAGCACCATTACAATTAAATACATACCCAGTTTGGGATCAAGCTTTGTGTGGAGTGCAAAAGATACCTAAATACGCATATCAGCGGAGTTATTCTTTGGTCTTTTGAATAGAAGAGCCCCATATCAGATGTTCCTTTAAGATATTGCAATATGTGCTTGATACCATTCCAATGCCTTCGGGTTGGACCAGAACTATATATGGCTAATAAATTAATAGGAAAAGCAATATTTGGGCGTGTACAAGTAGTAAGATACATAAGGGCACCAATAGCACTAAGATATGGTACTTCAGGACCAAGTAGTTCTTCACTCTTTTCCGCAGAGCCAGAAGAATGGGTCCTTTTTCACATGAAGTGAGCAGAGACGAGCCGTTGGAGAAGTCAAAGGGTGAGCCCGTTTCATATAAAAGCGTTTTAAAATTTTCTTAGTATAGAATTTGATTGGTGAACCAAAATGTCGATAGGAAGTCTTATTTATCTATAGCCCGAGAGACGAAATTTTGTTTTTCCGAGATCTTTCATCTCGAATTCCCTTTTTAAGTAATTTTTCGTTCTTGTGAGCTCTTCAGGAGTCCCAATAAGGTTTAGATCATCAACATATACGACAATAATTGCAAATCCAGTTTTTTATTTCTTAATAAAAATGCATGGGCATATAAGGTTTTTAGCATACCCTTCTTTTAATAAATACTCGCTAAGGCGATTGTACCACATGCGTCCGAATTGCTTTAATCCATATAGAGATCTTTGTAATTTGATTGAGCACATACTACGAGGTTTTGCATTTACCACTTCAGGTAATGAGATCGCGGGGATTTTATATATATGTCATTATCGATGGATCCATATAAGATCTGTTGTGATGACATCCATGGGGCCCTTATGTCTAAGTCCTGGGACCTATCGAGCATGATAAAAAAGCGAGAAGTGATTGAGTCATCACGGAATTGGGAATGTGTTTCCTCGTGGTGCGTACCAGGCCTCTACGAGCCCTTGTCTTTGCTAATCACGCTTTATATCTCATGATCTCAATATTCTCCCTGATTCTGCGCTCATTGCAAATGCCCATTTGTGCCAATGAGGTATATACCTTTAGGTGTTTGACTACAGGTCTAAAAACTTCTCGTTTCATTAACGAGTTTAATTCTACCTGCATAGCTTCTTTCCATTTTAGCCAATCATTTCTATTTCGACATTCTTCCACATTTTATGGTTTGGGATCTTCATCATTTCTTATAATGTCTAAGGCCACTTGGAAAGCAAAAATATTGTTAATCACAATATTGTTTCGATCTCATTTATCTCCTTTGTGCACATAACTTATTAAGATTTCACTATTTTTAGGTACTTGTGCCTCTTCAAGGGCTACTTCTTTGTTGTGGACCTCTTTAGGGGTCCCTTGTTCAACATATGCCTTTGCATAAGCATTATGTTATGTTGCATTGTGTCTTTGTGTTCTCCTCTTTCGAGGAGGTTTATCTTACAGGCGAAAGGAGTGCTCCCTGCTTTAGGTGTTTTGAAGGATTCGTGCGGTGTCAGCCCGGAGACATCGTCAGTCTTTGGAGTATTTGCAGCCGAGACATGTGACTTTGTCACTTTCTTTGTATTAGTGAATGCATTAGGTAATTGATTTGTAAGATTTTGCAAATGAATGATCCTTTGAACTTCCGATTCTTTGATTTATCGTGGATCAAAATGAACATTACATTGCATTCAGTGATTTCTAAATCGTTCTTACGGAGCCCGACTTTTCTCCTCTTAATGGGTAGAATAAATTTTCATTAAAATATTGATCCGACAAAAGCGTCTTTGTAAAAACATCTCCTATTGAGGGCTCAAGGTATATTATGATGGAAGGGGAATCATATACCACATAAATTTCAAGTCTTCTTTGTGGACCCATTTTAGTGCGATGTGTTGGTGCAATTGGTACATAAATTGCACAACCAAATATTCTTATATGAGATATATTTAGTGGCTTGCCGAATACAAGCTAAAAAGGGGAGTATTCATGGTAGCCAATAGGTCGAATATGAACTAAGTTTGCAGCATGCATAATATAGCATGTCCATCTTTGAAGTGGAGTAATTTAGTTTTCATTAATGAGTGAATTACGGCTATTGGCGAGGCGGCTTGATAAGGGACTTTGCTGACCATTTTGGGTATGAGTGTGGCTTGACAAGGGATACTCAATGTTTATCGGTGACGTCTGATAATTAGTGAAAGTTTGGGAGGTAAACTCACCAGCATTATCAAGTATGATACTTTTGATTAGATAATCAGGAAATTGTGCCCGTAATTTTATTATTTGTGCAAGGAGTCTAGAGAAGGAAATATTACGAGTTGCAAGGAGACAAACATGAGACCATCTCGTAGAAGCATCTATTAGGACCATGAAGTATCGAAAAGGTCCACATGGTGGATGAATGGGTCCACAAATGTCCTATGGCACTCTTTACAAAAATATTGGGGACTCAAACTTGACTTTGGTATGAGATGGCCTGACTATCAATTTTGCCTTGTGAGCACGCAACACATGGGTATTCATGGGACAAGAGGATCTTTTGGTTTTTTAATTCATGCCTTTATGAGTTTTCTATGATCCTTCTCATCATTAAAGATCCAGGGTGACCTAGCCTGTCATGCCAAAGGACAAAAGTCTTTGGGTCGTTGAACTTCTGGTTCACGACAACGTATGACTCACTAGGCTTTATAGTTGTATGATACAACCCAGTGGAGAAAGCTAAGAGTGTCACCGACAAGAGTTTCTTGCCATAAACAATAAAGGTAATATAAAGACACTCTTTATTACCATCATTCATGGTTTCAATATGATATCAATTTCTGCGAATATCTTTAAAACTAAGAAAATTTCTTGTGGATTTGCTAGAATATAATGCATCATTGATGTGGAATCTAGTCCCTTTTGGTAGCATTATATTGGCTCTTCCGGAGCCTTCAATTAAGTTGCTAGTACCAAATATGATACTCACATTGCCACTTGTCAAAGTTAAACTTAAAAAGTATCTTTTATCCCGAAGAATAGTATGCGTGGTTGCACAGTCAACGAGACATACATCACCATCATCCATCTCTATTTGTCTAGAGCAATAACATGTAAAATAATATAATAACAAAATGATAATTTATTTATTACATATATGATGTATCATTTAATAGTAACATTTTCATCATCATCAAATAGTCATTTTTCTCAGTCAGAGAATGCATCATAATAAGATAGGTCTAATCCTTTAGCATCAGTAAAGTTCATTTCTATATTTTTCTCTATCTTTTTCAGTGATACTTGGTAAAGGTCTACCAAATGTTTGATCGTATGACAGGTACGCGATCAATGTCCTTTCATACCACATTTATGACATGTATTCTCATAGCTCTTTGGCGTATTCATGCTTCTCAACTTGTTTTGCCTCGGTATTATTCCATTTCTGGTGGTGCATTGAAGTTTTCCCTTTATGGGTAGAATTATTACCATGAGTTCCATGGTATCGAGAATTTCTTCCACGACCACGACCACGACCCCAACCATGACCATGACTACGTCCACGTCCATTAGTTTGAGATGATATCGCATTCACTTCAGGGAATGGTTCAGTTCCAGTCGGGTGGGACTAGTGATTTTTCATTAAAATCTCATTATTCTGCTCGGCCACAAGGAGACATGAAATTAGTTCATAATACTTTTTGAACCTGCGCTCTCAATACTGCTGCTGCAGGAGCACATTCGAGGCATGGAATGTAGTGGGCTTTCTCTAGAATATCTTCCTACGTAACATTTTCTCCACCGCGGAGTTCAACTAGGAGCGATTCTAAATAAACGAGTTATATTCACTATTTGTTTTTGGAATTTTGCAACCTCGAGGTGCATCCGAGGCGTATCGAGCTTTTGGGAGGGATTCTTGCATTTTACGGTGAGTCGTATCTCTCTTTTAACTCATTCCATAGAGTGAGAGGATCTTTACTGTAAGATATTCATTTTCAAGTCATAAGGGATGATCTTGAAGGAAAATCAATGATTTTGCGTGATCCTGCAGAGATGCTTGATTTCCTTCCTTTATTGTATTTCCCAAATTCATAGCATCAAGGTGGATCTCAGCATCAAGGATCCATGATAGATAGTTTTTTTCCATAAATATCAAAGGCCACAAACTCTAATTTTGTAAGATTTGACATTTAAAAAAATCTTTTGGAATGTGATGAAAAAAACAAAGGTTAACTTCAATGTAGGACTTAGATGATTCCTCGACGAGCTACGTGCACATTAACGTTTTGAAAATCTTTGACTAGTGGTTAAGGGATATTAAGTGCATGTAGAAAAATGAGTGTTGAGGTGAAGCAGGATGAAACAGGAGTAAGATAGGAGAAGATAGTTTTGTTTTTTTTTTCAGGATTATTCATACATAGGGTGGGAAGACCTATTTATAGGCTCCACAGTATTAATGATGATTTATGTATACAAAATTCTAGATGAATCCATTCATTGCAAAACACTGAATCCGAAACTGCTTTATTGTGTGATGCTAAATCCGGGGTAGCTTCATTCATTTCAAAAACCTTTCGTACATATATATATATATATATACCATATATATATATATATATATATATAATAATAATTTTAAAAATAATAGATGGATGAAACCAAAATTAAAAATATTTTATGTTTTTTAAAATATTTGAAATATTTGTGGATTTTAAAATGTCTTTTAATTTTTTTTTAATATTTTATATAAATTCTAAAAATATAGTTTTTTAAATTCAAAATTTCATAAATAAGTTTTAGCAAATGAAAAAAATAAAAAAGCTCATCTAAAGATTAGCAGCAATTTACTTTTAGGAAAAAAAAAAAAACCAAAAGGCAAAAGACCCTAAATAAATGCATTTTTAAAATTTTGAAACCGATCAAGAACGATTGGATACGGTTTTATGTATCTAATCACAATTGGATACAGTTTCATATACCTAATCACAATTGGATACGGTTCAGACTTTGATAGCTCAATAAATAGACGCATCTAATCATATAATAAATATTGTATCTGAATCATAACAAATCCTACAAAAATAGCTAAAATGAGGCATCCTACGAGGATACAGTGCAATGAGGCACTAAAAATAATAGAAATAGAAGTAAAATCCTTCAAATCATTAAAACATGTGCAGAATAGTAACTCCTTTTGTTATGATCAAAATACTCCATGAGTGTCATGTTACCATTATCTATCTTAAAACAAAAAAAAGGAAAAAAAAAATCAAAAGATCATGTTGTACCCAAATTAAATTTGGCTTGATCTAATGAGTATTTAGGCCAAAGCCTCCCAGGGTTAAAAATTCAAATGGGAAAACAATTAAACCCATTTGAATAAGTTCATGTAAAAAGTTCAAGGGTATTTCAAAAAATTTTAAATTTTTTGAAAACTTATGAACGAAGGATAATGAGATTTTTTTTCTCAAAGTTAGAATATGACAAAAGAATGTGGGCAGTTACTTGAAGTGGTGGAGAAATCTTGAGGTGAAAGCATCCCTAATGGAGATATGGGTAGTTAGTAGAGAAAGTGGGAGAGTGGAAATCTGAGAACTTTGACAGGTTATTCAAGGACTGCATTAAAATGAGGAGAGCTCTCACAAAAAATGGGAGCAATCATCGATCAATCAACTCAACAAGTAGCAACGATGATCTATTTCAACATTTCTTAGCCTTTCAATTAGTTTTCACCAATTTCAGCATTATATTTCCAAGTTCTAGTCAATTTCTTCTATTTTCTTCAATACTGTGTTGATTTATTCGTTCCTAGTACAACCAAATATTTTCTCCAATTTTCATTCTGCAATTTTTCATTTCACATTATCTACTTAGATTTTTTGAGGAAATGTCAAGGGAACTAGGGAACTAAGCTGTTTGATTAAGTTTGATTTCTTAGTACAGTCTTAGTTCGAAAATACTTTAATTTCATGGCACGCCTACAACCGTTTGCTTTTATTTTATAGGTTACAGTGAAAATCACAAAATTACCACAATATATTTTTGGCACACCCGGTAGGAGTGGTCTTTGTTGAAGATGTCATTAAAGTTGAGAAGTAAAATCATTTTGAGTCTCGAGACCTTCGAGGATATATCTCACTAATAGAAGCGACACATGAGGATTAGTTCAAACCATGGGTAGAACAATTGGAGAGAAAAATAAGGCAAGTTTTTCTCGAGAGGAACATAGTTAGATAGCTGACTGACGAGGGAGTAGAAATGCAATTGATGTTGATGTACCTAACCATTTTGCTAATACTATAGTGATTTTTCAAGCTTTGATAGAGGAATTGAAGGGCAAGCCCTAACTATCTCTAGCGACTTGAACCACAAATGGTTGAAGCGAGGCTAAGGCCATGGTGGTGGGTTAAATAGCTAAGGCTTAGTAGTGGAAGGGTAAAACAACAATCTCAATCCCAAGTGAAGATCATAGAGGCAATCTCATGAGTTATGGGAGAGTGAGCCAGACGGGCGAGAGGTTTTTCTGTACCTCGGCCTGCAAAGCGACTATCGATGAGCTTAAGGGGTAGCAACTTAGGAATTTTCATTAAGCAGATAAATCTCACCTCTCACCTGCACAAGATGAAAATATCTATCTTCCTCCCCATAGGAGAGATGATGGAACTTCGGCGAATGTCAATGGTGAACGTTCTAATTTGATTAAAACAATGACTCCTTAAGGTTGTTGCTAACACCCGACTCAATTACAAACATGGAGCCTACAATGAATCACTTCCTTTTGCTAGAGGCATGGGGGGCACTGATCAACCACCCTTAGGGGTAGGTACTAATAAAGGGCATCAAATTCCTCAGCCTTTTATACAACCACTTCCACCACCGGACTTGGAGGAAATAAGGGAGGTAATATAAGATTTATGCGAGTAGGAGCCTTAGCGAGTGTGTAGGAATTTTACAAGTCATACCTGGAGGCAATAGTCAGAGAGAATCTAAGGGGGTATAGGATTCTTGAATTCCCTTTATTATCTGGAGAAGATGGACAATCCACTTTGGAACATGTGATTAGGTTCACAGTGTAGTGTGGGGAATTAGCCAACTATGAGAATTTCTTCAACTTCGAACTCAGGTTATTTCCTAACTCATTAATAGGAGCTGCTTTTACATGGTATGCAGCATTGCCAGAATTATATTATGAGTTGGTAGGAAATGGAGAGACAATTCCACACACAATTCTTCAGAGTTAAACTTGAGATTTGCATAGCAGAACTATCAAAGGTAACTCAAAGGGGTGGAGGACCAGTAGATTAATTCATTGCTCGTTTCAAAAGAATGAGGAATATATACAAATTCATCTCTCAGAAATAGAGTACATGAAGATAGCACAAAGTGGACTTAATATAGAACTGAGGAAGAAATTTCAAGGTATGGAGTTTAGAGACTTCTATGAACTTGCTGCTAAGGTAATAGAATATGAAGAATTGCTCAGAGAAGAAAATTAATGAAGAAAGACCTCTATGGGAACTTATTGCTAGGTGGTGAATTTTGAAGAAGTAGTAGTAGCAAATCTCCAAAGTACAGGTTCATTCATTTTCCCTCTACTAATGAAGAAAACACCTAATTTATGGAAGAAATCACAAGCCTTTAATAAACAAGTCCAATATACTTTTCCTCAGGATCACCAACTCCCTAGCAAAGATGAGCTTAAAGGAAAAGTGTACTGTAAATATCACAACTCTTAGAATCATAGCAATAATTCTTTTTAGAGTTTCAGGAATACTATCCAAGATAAGATCAATTAGGGAATACTAAAGTTCCCTGAGAAAAATAAAGCCATGGTGATTGATGAGGATACATTTCCACCAACGGCTTCAATCAACATTGACTCATCTTCAAGTCAAAGGAAATGAAGGAAAGCTTAGTAGAGGTGAAAAAAGAGCAATAGATAGTCAGAAGGTAATTACCATTGACTCATTTGAAGGAAACATGGCTGAGTGATTTTGAAATCTACTAAGGAAATGACAGGCAATAAGACCTCTCTATGTGAGAGCACACTTTAATGACCGATGTCCAAAGTGTTGGTTGATAATGGATCAACGATCCAGCGTGATGTTATTAAGGATGTTGAGAGCATTAAGAAGGAAACATAAATGTCTATGTTAGCTTTCACTAGGGAAATCTAAAAGACTTTAGGTGTACTCCCTACTGACATCACTATAGGTAGTAAGACCTCCTTATCAGCTTTCTTTGTGATTAATTCTATTGCTAATTACAATTCCTTGCTAAGAAGAGAGTGGATTCACACCAATTGGTGTGTGTCATCCTCCATTCACCAATTTTTGCTTTTTTGGAAAGGTGATGAAGTAGAAGTAGTGTGAGCAAACAAACAACATTTCACTACAACTTCATATTCTGTTGAGGCTAGTTACTATGATCAAGAGTTTGATCCAATAAAATTTAAAGGTAAGAAGAAGGATTGAGCTCCAAAGAAAGTATGCATGAAGTCAAGAGATACTGGTGAAATCCAAGACTAAGCTACCAAACTTATAAAGGTTACTGCTGTCGTGCCTTTCAAGTCGATCATTGAAGAGATCAATGACTAATTATTCTCATGAAGAGAATGTAGTCGTTGTAGCTGCAACATTCAAAATGAAAATGTAGCAAATTACTGAAAATATTGCACAAGAATAGTTCCAAGGCATTTGTGGAGCTAAAGTAATTTATGAAGAAGGATTAGATGAAGATAAGGAAGAAATTGAGTGAAAATTTGGAATGACTCCTCAAAAATGGAAACTGACAAGTCTTAAGTATATGATCCTATGGAAGAAGTCAACCTCAGAACTATGGAAGAGCCAAGGACTACTTATATCAATTATGTACTACCCTTTAACTTGAAGAAACAAATCATGTTACTATTGCAGAAATTCAAAGATTGTTTCGCTTGGAATTATGATGAAATGCTAGAAGTTAGACCCAATGGCAATGGAGTTGTCGCCTTCCCATTAGGCCTGAAGTTCACCCATTCCAACAACCACCTAAAAGGATGTCCAAGGAAATAGAGCTGAAGATAAAGGAAGGAATTGAGAAACTTTTGAAGGCAATTTATCAATTCTACAAGGTATATATAATGGTTAGCAAATATTGTTCCTGTAATGAAGAAAAATTGAAAACTTCGGGTATATATAGATTTTAGAGATTTAAATGTTGTTACTCCTAAGAACATGTATGTGATGTCTATTACAAGTATGTTAGTTGATTCCGCTACTAATAATGAATTGTTGCCCTTTATGGATGGTTTTTTTTTGTTACAATAAGATTTTAATACTTGATAGAAGATATATCCAAAGACCATCTTTAGATGTCCTAACTCCATAGGGACATTTGAATTGCTAGTTATGGTTTTTAGTCTTAAAAATGTAGGTGCAACTTACCAAAGGGCGATGAATGTCATTTTCCATGACATGCTAAGTTACTACATGTAGGTATACATTGATGATATTGTGGTTAAATCTAAAAGAGCCGGTGAGCATGTGGACCATCTAAAGAAAAAGTTTTAAAAGGATGAGACATCATCAATTGAAGTTTAACCTACTCAAATGTGCATTTAGAGTTAGTATATCTGAATTTTTGGATTCACCTAGTTCAACAAAAGGGATTGAAGTGGATTTAAACAAGCGAAAACTATTACTTCAGCAGCTCCACAATAAGAAAAACTCCAAAATTTTTAGATTCGAGTAAATTATTTAAGATGATTTATCTCTTTACATAGCAGAAAAAAAACAAAGAATTCTCGACTTGGTAAAGCTAAAAGATGTGAAAGAGTTTAAGTGGGAGGAACCACATCAAGCGACCTTTGAAAAAATCAAAAAGAAATTACCTCTCTAAACCTCATGTTTTAATGCCTATCTGAGGTCGATACTTAAATTACTCTTTATGGCCCCTTAAAATAAGTCAATAGGTTGTCTTTTGGCACAAAACAATTCTAAAGGTCATAAGCATGCTGTGTGTTATTTGAGTAGGATCTTAAATCCAGTAGAAACAAGATATACCTCAATTAAAAAATTATGTTTGGCCTTGTACTTTTCATGCACCAAACTGAGACATTACTTAATCAAGTCTTGAGTTTATGTGCTTTCTCAAACTGACCTTTTGAAGTATATGCTTAACCGGCCATTGATTACAAGGAGGATTGGTAGATGGTCCCTTGATTTATCATAATTCACCTTGATTTATTTTTCACTGAAATCAATAAAGGGACAAGCACTTGCAAACTTCCTAGCTGACCATCCTTCCTTAGAGATTGAGCGGAAGCGAGTATGGAGATAGATTTATGGAGCCGAGAAATTGGTTGAAGCATAGAGGAATTCACTGGTGCGAGAATAGTGATTATTTCCCAAGAAGAGTAAATACTACATTGTCTTTCAATCTAGCCTTTGAATGCACCAACAATCAGGCTGAGTATGAAGCTTTGGCGATTGGCTTAGATCTCCTGTTAGACCTTGAGGCAAAAGATGTTCGAGTCATTGGAGATTCTCAATTGGTACTTCAACAATTAACAAGGGAGTACAAATGTAACAGTTTGCTTATGGCACATTACTTCACTAGTGCCATTCAATTGTTAGATTCCTTTAATAATATGGAATTTGAACATGTGCCAAGGGAATCAAATTGGGAGGCTGGTGAACTTGCTCAAATAACCTCTGGTGTAAAAATGGGTGAAGAATGACTCATAAACTTGTGATGATAGAGAAGAAGAATCACCATTCAATTTTTGAAAGGGGGATCAACTTTGATAATGACATGAACATTACTAGAGATTGGAGAACATAGTACATAGAATATTTAGAGAACCTAAACTAGAGGGGCCCCCATAAAGTGAAGGCTCAAGCTTAGAGTTTTGTTCTATTAGAAGGAGAACTATACAGAAAGAGGGTTGATAGTTTATTACTCAAGTGCTTATCTTTCCCAAACAACATGGAAGTTATGAAACAAGTTCATGAAGGGGTTTGTAGAGCCCCCAATTTGGAGTAAAAATGTGTTGGTTAATTAGAAGACACAATTATTTTTGGTCAACCATTCTAAAAGATTGCATCACCTACTCTAAAGGTTGTCAACAATGCCAGAAATATGGAGGTATATAGAGGATCCCTGCTATTGAATCACATTCGATAGTAAAGCCATGATCTTTTAGAAGATGGGTCATGGACTTGATTGGGAAAATTTCTCCAACATCATCAAAAGGGCATAACTTCATCATAGTGGCTATAGACTACTTCACTAAGTGGGTGGAAGCAGTACAATTGAAGAAAGAATAATAGAAGGACGTGATTCAATTCATCAAGGAGCATATTATTCATATGTTTGGAATTCCCAAGTCTATTACTACTGATCGAGGAACAATGTTCATTAAAGTAAATGGAGTACTTTGTTGCGGATCATGGGATCCTGACTCATCATATCAACTCATTTCTATGCTCGAGCCAAAGGACCAAGCGAGAGGCATCGACAAAGTGTTGATAAGGATCTAGAAATCTTTGGAAAGAAAATCGTAGAGATTGGCACAAGATTTTATTAGAGACATTGTGGGCCTATAGGACTTCTAAAAGAAGTTCTACATGGGTAAATCCTTTTTCTCTAACTTATGGGCAAGATGCAGTACTCCAAATGGAATTAGTGATGCCTTCTCTAAGAGTTTCTAGGCAAAATGGCCTTACTCCTCAAGAATACAGTGAGACCATGAGGATGGAACTTAAATAAACAGATGATAGAAGAATGCAAGCTTTCAACCATATGTTGGTTCATAAAACTAAAGTAGCCTAGACCTAGAACAAGTAAGTCAAGAGAGAGAGCTTTGAAGTAGGAGATCTTGTTTGGAAGATTACACTACCGCGTGAGTTCAAAGGCAGAGAATTAGAGCGGAATGGTCTCCTGACTAGGGAGAGACCTTTCAAGGTGCATCAAGCACAACTTTGGAAATGTCTATTGGTTACTTAAACCACAAGAGACCCACACAAGAGGTTCATCTATGGGAGATACCTTAAGAAGTATTTCCCGACCATATGGGAAATTGTAGAAACTTCCCAAAAAAATTAGGTCAATCCTACGACCTTTAATGGGATAATGTTGGAGAAATGGTTCTACTCTATGATTTGAGTAAAGAAGTAGGCTTGTTTTCTCAATTTCTCCAGCATAGTACCTGCTCAATATATATTTTTAGTCAAGAAGTAGGCTTTTTAGCCACTATTTTCTCAAGCATTCAGTTTTCCCCAACATATTACCTATTCAATATATCAAGAAGTAGGCTTTTTAGCTATTGTTTTCTCAATTTCTCCAGAGTTGTACCTGTTATTTTACATTCTCAAAATAAATGAAGTAGGTCCAAAAACCACTTTAATTCAAAAACGGTATAGTACATCATTATTCCACAACATTCAATACATATCCAAAGGTAGGCCTAGTGCCACCTTAGTCCACTAATGCAATGTCATGGTTGTAAGTGTACGAGTGATAGTGTTCAGTGAGTTCTCATAAGTATTCCATAACATTCAATACAAATCCAAAGGTAGGCCTAGTGCCACCTTGGTCCATTAATGGTAATGAAAGAGTACATAAAATATACGGGTTGTAACACCTTTAATTATACCCAGTAGTTTTATTACGTGTTTTAGGGTATAATATAAATAAAATTTGCATTTTTCGGAAATTAAGTGTAAAGTACGAAAAAGGTTAAATTGGTAAATTGTAAAATGAGGACCCAAGGGTCATAACACAAGAAAATGATATGTTATTATAGATTTTGGATAAGTTGATAAATTTAAGATAAAGCCAAACATGGCCTTCTAACGTAGAGAAAAAAAATATCTCATTTTGGTGTTTTGAAGTCTAGGGCTTAAGGATTTTGAGAAGAAAAAGAATCCATTGTTTTGGTTCATTTTGGTTCAAGAAAAGAGAATAAATGAAGAAAAAGAAGCTAGTTAAAGTGTTCAAGATCAAGTATGGAAATTTCTCATTTGATCCTCCTTGTCTAGGTTTGGGTAGGAAAATCCTAATCAAAGTGTTTTTTTGGATTGTTTTGAGGTTGGTTTGTTTTTGGTTGAATGATTTTTGGTGAAAATGGCTGAAAATGGTCCATTTTGGTTTTATTATGACTTGCCCATGCCTGGCGTAGGAGTGCTAAGTGAGCTCCACCTAGGCGAGGTCCTGCGCTAGGTAGACCCAGGGCCCCTCGAAGTTTACGCTCGCCTGGCGAGACCTCATGCTGGGTGGCGTAGCAACTGTTCATGGGAATTGACTACGATTCAGGTTTGCTCATTCTTGGGTTAATTCTAGAATCTATTACTCTTTTGTTTGGACTTTCAATGGAAGATAATTAGGCATAAAATTAGATTAATAGAGGATCTACAATAAGTACAGATAAGAGGGTCAGTACAAGTATAATATTCTGTGATTAAGCCGCCTCGCGTGTGATCTTGTAGAGAATGAGACATTGTTTCTTACCCCTTATTTCCTTATGTGATTAAGAAAAAAATAACAAGCTCAAAAACACATACAATTGTATGCCTGTCGAAGACCGGATAGTGAATGAATAGGCATGTCTGATTAGTGTGACAGTACTCCTGTATTGTGCTACGACACCTTTGTTACATGGGTAGGCACGTTTCTGTTCAGTGCGACAACACTCCTGCTAGTGCTACGACACTTCTGTTACGTGGGCAGGCACGTCTCTATTAAGTGCGACGGCCTCTACGTGTGCTACAAGACACCTACATTACGTGGGCGGACACGTACGTTCGGGACTATCTGGAGTACCCAACCGAGTTTTTATTATGTTGCATCCACATCATTTATTATTCTTTGATCTATACGAGGCAATCATTTATATGATAAGAATCTAAATAATGAGCTGATAAGAAAGCATAAGGAATCAGTTATGTTCTGTAATGTACCTACGGGTACCTTTTGTACAAGATCTCTGTTATGAACTCCTACGGGAGATATGAAAACCCTGTTATAAAAATTATGTTATATGAAAACTCTGATATAGATTTATGTTATACGTAAAGAATTGTGACATATGCATTATGTTATATGTATCTTATAATTGTGGACCACTTCAAATTAGTCCTTATCTATTATCTAACACTAAGCTATAAACAGCTGATGTTTCATTCGTATGAGTGCTGAAGAGGACATCAAGGCATTCGCATCTGATAGGGCTGACACGGCCCATTAGGAATCCACCTAATGTAGGTTTTGACTTGGTTTTGAAATGTAAATGTAAATGTAAATGTTTTGTAATAGTGGAGTTTGTGTTAGTACAAGTAAATGAGACTCAGGCATGTATATACAGGACATTTAAACACCACTACGGTGGTAGCTCTATAAGTTTAATGTGGTAGTTTTACAAGTTATATTATGATATTTTGATTTGTATATTGAAATGGGCCCACCAATGTCAGAAAATCAGTTAAAGGAGTTCCAGTCCCGTGTCGCGCCCTCTCTCTTCACCTAGGCGGGGGTTAGGGTGTGACACGGGTGCTAGTGTTCACTGAGTTCTCATAAGTATTCCACAACGTTCAACACACATCCAAATGTATGCCTAAAGCCACTTAGGTCCACTAATGCAATGTTATGGCTGGAAGTGAGCCTTTGCAGTGTTCAGTTAGTTTTCAACAATAATTCAAGCTCACTCGTGGAACCAATAGATATCTCAAGAACACATCCCAAATTTCCTCTTTCCACCAACCAAAAATGGTAGGCCAGTGGCCACCTAGCAAGGGTTGGAAATGGATCACAATAGCCTCGGGACAATCATTTGTCATCTTAGGCTATGGTGTACAAAAGCACAAAAGGATATAGTACAAAAGAATAAGGTGCAAAAAGGAAGCTTTACAAGTGAAAAATGCCAAATGAATGGCTACAAAGTTCCTAAGTCAAAGTTCTACTACAAGCTATGATTGTCCATAAGAACAGTCAAATCTTGGAGAAATCAAAATAGCGTAGAGAATCCCAATAGTCAAGGCAATGTAGCAAGAAACATCAATTTGCTCTAGTCATGAAGCTAATCATGCTGCCTCTTCGCGTCGGGAAGCTAAGAATTGGCCTAAGGACTCAGCCCTTTGTTGATGCTCAAGCCTTTATGGCTTCACATGGCTCCACCAAAGAGGTTAGATTAGCTTTCTCCATCTCCATTTCTTCGGTCAACAACTTGATATGCCCTTTGTGAGCATCATACTGTAGCGCCCCTTCCTTGAGCTGACGGGTGAGGGACGCCACCTGAAGCGAGACCTTTGCTTGATTTTTGGCATTATTTGGGACCATTTCAACGATTCCATAAGTGACATAAACTTATTTCAAAAAGCCAGAATTATGGAAATTCTTGACTACAAATCATAACCTTATAAAACTACCACCATAGTGGTGTTTAAAATGTCATGTACATATATGCTTGATTCTATAACTACTTGTATTCATACAAGTTTCACTATAACAAAATGTTACATTTACGTTTATATTACAAATCAAAGCAAAGTCAAGGACTATAAGGAGGACTCTTAATCTTTGTCTTGGCCTTAGCGAGTGCGGGATGTCCACAGCGGCTTGGGAACCTACATTGATGAAACACTCGTGTTAAACTTCTAGCTTAATAGGAAAACAAAAGAACATAAATGACCACTTATAGTGATCTTCAACGTATCATATTATTCATCTCTCTCATAGGAGTACATATCACAAATTTCATAATATAAGGTACCCGTAGGTACACTACAGTACAAAATTGAGATATGCCTTAGCATCTGAACTAATTACATTTGTTTTCATATTGTTCATTATTCAGATACTTTTCATATAAATGTTTGCCTACATAAACTAGTGAAAATGAATAACAGAGACACGGTATGTTCGGTGCACAGTAGGTCTGATATAGTCTGAGAATAGGAAGTGGTCGTAAGCGAGCCCTTAATGGCACCAGCGAGCAGGGAGTGCTAAGTAGCACTAAACGGATGTGCTAATTGGTACAAACGGACATCTTCTGATTACGAAATAGGAGTGTTGAATAGCACTATTCCCTATTTATTCACTATTCGATCTTAAGCAGGCATACAATTATATGTGCTTCAGAGCATTTTATTCAAGTCTTAATAACATTCATGTAGTTGTGTGACCCAATGCAAGAATTCACACCCATTCCTAACGATTACACTAAACCCCCCATTTGCTTAGGTTTTGTAGAAATAGAAAGCAAAGCAAGCAAAGAAGAGGTCAAACAAGCCTTGAAAACAATGCACCTTCGAAGCCTTTGGTTTCTTGGCGAAGGATAATGGTCAAAAGATGGTCTCAGGTTCGCCTAGGTGGGACCTTCGCCTGAGAGCGGAGCCTTTTAGGAAAGCACTTCACTTAGGCAAAGAGGCGACAACCGGAAGGAAGACACTGGGCCCTTGAGGAAGGACTCTTCGCGAGGAAGGACTCTTCGCCTAGAGCGAAGGGTGACAGATAGAAATGTAAGCATTTTTGCCTTTTCAGAGACCAGATCCAACTCAGAAACCAAAAACAAACTCAAAACCAACTTCAAATTGACTCAAACCAACCCGAAAACATATTCTGAGGGAAGAGTTAGGATTTTTCCTAACCTTGATTTATCTTGAAAGCTTCAACCTAGTTTCCCTTTTCTTCCTCTTCTTCTCTTCTTTACAATAGAGTTCCAAGCAAATGGAGAGAAAGCAACCCAAGAATGGATTCTTCTCCTCAAACCAGATGCCCTAAACTCTCAAAACCTAAAAATAGGGAATTCCCATTCTAGAGACAAGTTGTTCTCTTAATGTAATTTGGCTCAAGTTTCCCTGCCCACTATATTTAGTCCTCCATCTTTATTCAATTTTGACAACCTAACTTATCAAAAATTCTACGTAATACTAACTTCTTATCTTATGTCTTTTGAGTCCTTGTTGGTAATTTACCGGTTACCATTTTTCACACTTAGCACTTAAATTCCAGAAAAATACAGAATTTGGCTTGAATTATATCCTAAACATGTCGCCAAAACTCTTTAGGGTATAATTTAGGGTGTTATAAATACTCAATCACTAACTTCGCTCAATCTCTCACGGGTAGCTGTTTCTTGTAGTAGATAATGATCACATTCCACCTTTTCTCCTTTAATGCATCCAATTTAGAGCGATTTCACGCATTAGATTTTCTGGCCCTGATCTATGGAGGAGAAAATATAAGAAGTTTGAGCTAAGGCGTTAAAGATAAAAGCCTTAGCCTTAGACATTTGAGAAGTTGATTCCAACATTGCCAATTTACTTACAAAAAACATCATACAAAATTTGGAGGGCGGTGAAAGTAGATCGAAGCTAAGAAAATGGCTCCACAATAGAGCAGTAGCCACGTCCCGAGTGCGTTGAGGGACTCTGCAAAGATTTGAGAGCGGGAGTGGTTTGGTCCAAAAAAAAAAAGTCAAAGAGGATGTCTCTGCCTCTACTTGAAAGATCGATCGAGATGAAACCTAGAGAAATGGAAAGGGTAATATGTACGAAGATGAAAATATGCAAAATAAAGATAAAAGAAGAAGAACAAATCGAAGGGAGAGAAGCAAGAGGTTGGGGAGTATATTCATGTTGGCCTTCTCCAATGGTTGCCATCTTCTCATCCAAAGAGTCCTCTACTGTAACGCCCTAAAAATACCCTAACAGTTTCAGAACATGTTTAGGGTATAAAGTAAAAATAAGTAAATTTTAGAATTTAAATCCTAAGAGCGAAAAATATGACCGGAAATTTTACAAAGAGCGAATAAATTTAGTAAAAATGTCGAATAGGGGCGCAGAATTAAATAAATAGAAGAAATACAATTGTCAAAATGTAAATGAAGTGAAATGAAGTGTTAAAATGGAAAAAATGAGAAAAGTGGATTTAATGAGAAGGTAAAACAAGGCCTTAATCTTTTAATGATATTAAGACAAAATATAGTCCTACGAGATACTGCACAGGGCATTCACGTTTTTTAGGAGAAAAGCTAGGGCTCCATCCCAGGTTGGGTGTGAAAGAGGGAGGAGATTTGTGATTTTGGTCCATAAAAGCGGATTAAGGATCAAAGAACAAGAAGAAAGCTTGGTAGTGGAGAATCGAAGTTAAAGGTAAGAAAAAGCTAAACCTAACCCCTTTCTTGAGTTTGAGTTGATGAAACCCCAACCTTTGGGTTAAAGGTGTTTGTATTGGTTGTAGTTGAGTTAGGGGTTGTTTTGGGTTGAGTTTTGAAAAGTATTGTTGGTTGGTGTTGGTTTGGATTGGTTTTGAGGAATGTTTGTAAAAGGGAAATGTTGGGTTTTCAAAGGAAATGCTGTCAAAAATTTGTCAAAACCCTTGTTCTTGTTTTGGCTATAGGTTAAGTTATAATCATCCAAATGAAGTGATTCCAATTGGTAAAGAACCATAAGAGATAGGGCTACAAATTTATGGAAGGGACTAGGAGCAAATTGTAGCACTAAGTCTCTCGAATATGGGCTTAAATGTGAGTTCAGGTAGCTCACGGGTATGCCCCGTTTTGGGTGTAGTTATGGTGATTTGGTCATAAAATGAGTTTCACTCATCCAAATTGAGTGATTCAAAATTCTATATATGGCTAGACTTCTAGAAATAATTTACTTGAAGGAAGTGTATGCAATTGTGACCCCAAAGTGCCTAAAAATCTGTCAAATTGGAGCTATATATCACGATTACATTTTTAAAATAAGAGTAGTCTAGATGTAAAATGTAATAACTTGAGTTAGGTGATCCAAATTGGATGATTCCAATTGGAGAAGAAACCTTAGAACCATAGCTCCAAATGAGTAAAGGAATCATTATCAATTTATGGAATTAAGACCCCATAAATAAAAATAAAAACAGTGGGTGATCCAGTGAGTTGGGCATATTGACTAGTTTGGTATTAAAATATCGTAACTTGAGTTTGGGTGATCCAAATTGGATGATTCCAATTGGAGAAGAAACCTTAGAACCATAGCTTCAAATGAGTCAAAGAACCATTATCAATTTTTGGAGTTAAGACCCCAGAAATCGAAAAAAAACAGTGGGTGATCCAGTGAGCTGGGCATATCGACTAGTTTAGCATTGAAATGCCGTAACTTGAGTTTGGGTTATCCAAATGAGATGATTCCAATTTCTACTGAAAATAGAACTCCTATAATAACCGACTAATATGTGATTGTCATTGTATTTGAATAGGGGCTGATGAGGAGGAAAGCCCGCGTGAAAATCGAGATTTCGAAGGTGGAATCAAAGCGGCGATTTTTGGTTTTTTGTTCTCAAACTCTCTCTCTATTTCTAAAATATTTGAATAATTATGAAATGATTTGAATTTGGAAATGATTGACAAGAAAGTGCATATTGATTTGTGTTTGGAAATGATTTGTTTTAAGTGATTTGGAATATGTGCTTGTGAAGCAATTGGCATGAATGTAAAAATGTTCTATTTGCATACAAATGTATATATATCTTGGCTGTAAATTGTATTGAATGATTTTAATGCTAGCCCAAAAGAATGTTACTTAGATTAGAGTGAGTTGAGATAAATTGGTATACCAATAAGTCGAACAAACATAATGTGTGTGGCATATCGTCAGTAGCCCGAGCGGGACAGTATCGAGTAGTGTACACAATGAGAATACATATATATATATATATATATATATATATATATATATATATATATATATATATATATATATATATATATATATATATATATATATATATATATATCTTAAACTGTAATAGGGGCCAGAGTACAGTGATTCATTATCAGTGGGCCAAGAAAGCATAGGTTAAAATTCAATGGGAGCAAAATGATAATGAGATTGAAAAGTGCACGATTTATGCTTTGAATGATTTTTTTTTTTTCTTTTACGCCTATGAGAAATGCATAGCTTAGAGATGACAATGAATTTGTAATTGATTTATTGAATAAATATATAGATACGTATTATACTGCATTAGTCATTGAAAATTGTACAAAAGCATTGTTTTATAAATATTGCATGTTTCGATTTAAAATGAAATGAAGAGATAATAGAACTGTATAGAACCATTAAGCATGAAAATGTTTAGCGTAGTGTTTTTATCAACGCGCAAGTACTGAGTGAATAGGTACAAGAGTGAAGACCGCACAAGCACAGAGCCAACGTCAAAGCCATTCGGAGGAAAACTACAACTCCGCGACACGCATGCATGAAATTGAATTGACTCTTTTTGTATAAAGTATCTTGTGAAAGTTAAACTCTTATTCTATTTTGTAAATGTTTTTTATAGTGAAAACTCTGATAAATTTTGTAAATAATGGTTCAAATGTGGGAGTTATCCTAAAATGATGGGCCTTCCACAAAATGTTTAGTTTCGCGAATGTTTAATGTATATTTTTACGTATACTGATGAGTATTTGAAATGCGTTTGGTATTGAAAATATTCACATTAGTATTGAATTTTTTTTTTTTTATTTGGATTGGAAATGAAAGTGAGGTGGCGTTCCTCAGTTGGTTCGGATCCGCCAATCGGAATCGGTCGGGTACGGGCGCGTCGGGAGCTTACACTTAAGTGGTATTAGAGCCATGGTTTAGGTGGTTCTGCAAATGATTTTTGAAAATGGTTTAAAAAAATGATTTTAGAGAATTGTTTTGTAAATGATTTTGGCTTATTTATGACATACATTGCATTTGCATATAAAGGATGACGTGACTCTGCTGCGGATCTTGTCGGTCTTAATAGGTAAGCAATGGATAGTTGAGACCCGTAGGGTCGGAGTAACTCAGTCTCCCAGATAGTCTGTTTGGTGTGGATGGTGGGCAGAAGCATCCGTACTCCACTTAGATGAACGACCAAGGTCAAGCAACAGGAGGTGCTATGGATATCTTTCAATAGATAACTCGGAGAGCCTTCTGAAGAAGCGTATGACGGTTGCGATTGTTCCTCAGTGGTCAGCCATAGAGAGAATGGCAAAATATCGACCCATGGCTTTCCTTGGGAAGAAAGATGATGAGCCTTCCATGGCAGAAAAATGGCTCGAAATAACTGAAAGAATGTTGCGGCAAATGCATTGCACACCAGAGGAGAACTTAAGTGCATAGCTTCTTTACTACGGGATGAAACATTAGTGGTGGCTTTAGTGATGGAATTGCACCACGGAGGAATTATTACATGGGAGTTCTTCTGATAGAATTCGAGGGAAGCAATATGTAGATTGCATTTATACGAGCAATGGCAAGGACAAGAGCTTCATAATGCCCAAGCAGACGGATGAGTGTGACCAGGAATATCAAGGAATTCACCCGGTTGAAGCGAGTATGCTCCCAATGCTAGTTACTAAGAAGAGAAGTGTCGTAGAAAGTTTGAAGATGGCTCGATGATTATATTCCAGGCCCGTGTCACAAGATTTTTCCATGATGACTTTTCTAAGATTTGTGACATGTGCCTTGGATAATAGAAAGATTGAATAAGGAAGAGTGAAAGAAAGAAAGAAGACGGGGGTAGAAAAACCGGCCCGAGTCAAGTTCTTATGACACGGAGTAAGAAATTCGAGGAGGGCTGTGAGGGTTCTAATCGCTACGGTAACAGGCTCACAGATGAGTAAGACTATTTTGTCGGCCTTTGTCGGTTGCTAGTGCACCGGGAGGTTCTTCGGGGGGACTAGTTCTCCTTTTGCACACATTGTGGGAGACATAAAGAAGAGTGTTGGAGACTAACGGTGCTTGTTTGGCTTGTGGATCAATGACCCGCAGATAAGGTGTCTGAGGCTCGTTCCTTCACATCACCTTGATTTGGGAGTCTGAATTTCGTGAGTATAGAAGAAGCGACAAGGACAACAGAGTGTTGCATCATCGGTGCGCGAGACAGCTGACACAAACTGGCGGGGGGGACCACCGCTGCTCCGGCTAAGGCATATGCAATGAAAGCAGTGGAAGACAAAGATGCATCGGATGTGATAGTTGGTAAATTTTCTATCTTTGAGACTAATGTATATGCATTGATTGACCAAGCAGCATGGTGCCTAGTGCATAAGGCCAACCAAGGGCCAATAATTTCACAAAGAGAAAATATTCCATGGATGGTTTGCCAAAGGTGGGAAAAAATACATTTCTACACAAAAGAACCTACAGAAACTCAACATGCTCTACAATAGTGGGGATCTCAGAAACACCATCCCATTTCCGAATTGTAGCGGAATACAGAGTCTAAGAGGTGGAAGAAACCTCAATAGATGGAAGGGATGGGTCTTGGGTATCAAAAAGAAGGGCTGATGGATCAATACCTTGGATAGGCAATCCTATAAGAATTGAAACATCTCTCAAAGTGAAGGAAACATGACCGAAAGGTAAAATGAAAGAGTTAACACTCTTGGACCAAAATCTTAATACAACACCCATCAATTACAAGTCCAAAGGAGTGTTCCACGGTAATGCAAAAGCAATAAATTTGCTCTATCCTTTAAAGACACCCATTATCCCTTAAAATGGGTAGATAATCTAGTGACCCATGCTACCCATCCATTGGAAGCCCATGGCCATGACTTGGTCAGATTCACGATCAGCCTTAAACATTTCCTAAGAAGTAATTATGTTGTCAATTGCGATGGAAAAGGGAAAGGAGTTGAAGAGGTAGCTAGACACTTTGCCAATAGAATGTGCAACACTTGACCCGAGCAAAGGAGGAAGATAAATGTGTCTGAAAGCAAAAGTTATATCAAAGCGATACGGATTAAGGAAGGTGAAACGAAGCAAAGGAATAAGATTACCTTGATGTACATGGGACTAAGTTGAAGTCATGGATCCAAAACAAGAGGGCCCTTGAGGAAACGAATTCAAGGAGATTAACAGGTGTAGAGAGACCACATGAAAAAGCCAGAATTTCAAATTTCAGGATGTAATGCTAAAATAATGAATATTGGTATGGCTTCATATATAAATTGGTGTAATATCAAAAAATTCCCCAAAGTAGAAAGCAAGCCTATCTGGTAGAATGATGAAAAATTACCTTTAAATAGTCTCCATCGATAGACAAGATGGAAAGCTTTTACAATAGGCAGGTTAGAATATGTAGAAAGAGTGAAGACATGCAATTCCCCAATGAGACAACCTATAAGCTTTGGTGAAGAATCCTCACTAGCTGTACACACGAAAATTTTTCTTCTCTTCTCCAAAAAGAATAATACTAGAGAATTCAATGGCTAGTAAATGTAGTTTCCATGGGCTTTGGCCCATGCCCCTCCTTGTGAGGCCAGTTTGACTAAAGACTATAATTAAGGTTGACCAGTAGGCCAGGCTGTGTGATTTAAGAGCGAGGCCCAAATATCCTCCCCTAGCCGGAAAGGGGTCGACATTCCCCGGATGCCATCTCACCCGCCTGGAGATTTTATTTAACAAATGCTGCCGAATAGACTCCCTCGAAGAGAATATGCACCCTTCCACGCCCTTCCATGAATCATGCCCCCAGCTACCTCATTCGGGTTGAATGACGCTCTCGGGGCCCTTCATTCGAAAACATCTATTTAAAATGAAGAACTAGTCTCGGCGGCGAGATATATGCGCCACCTTCTCCCTTCAGGTTGGGAGAAAATGTCACTTTTCCATGGAAGAGTGGATCCCTTCCTACGATAAAAGGTCGACCACGAGGAAAATAAGGTATGAGGTCGAAACTAAGAAGAGAAGGGTCACAATTTTTCTTTGCGAGAGGAGAATCACGATAGCTTCGGAGGCGACGACGGAGCCCCACCAGCCAATTTCTTGTTTGTTTTACAGATTGTTGCAAACGGATGGATGCAGACGATCGATGACTCGGAAGGTGCGGAGGCTGATTGGCGCCATTTGTGGGAAACGCCTAGCAGGAAATCTCAGAGGCGATACGCGAGAGCCTGGGTTCATCCACTCCCAAGTGATCTCCCATTACCTTAAGCTTTAGTAGTTCCCGTTCATCCCACCGGACCGTCGAAGATTGTGCCGCATGTCTGCTTGACCCGGTGAACTTGACCCATCGAGATCAGTTTATTCTGCGGCATGTGGGAGATGAAGGCAAAGCAGGAGGAGCAGGCCAGACAGATGGCCGAATTACGTGAGCATGTGAACCGCTTACAGCAAGAGCGAATGCTACGGACTGCTTGGGGAACCCGGCAAAGTGAAAACCCGCAGGTACACTTGACATGTACCCTAACCCGAACCGAGCAAGCGAAACTGCTACTGACGCATAGTGATCACCGTGAGATGGCAGTTATCTTCAGATAGCTTTCCACTCCCTCGTCGTTCACCACCCCAAACAATGAGAAAAGATGAGTCAAAAAGGGGACCTCCTCTTCATTCACTTTGAGTATTAGTGGCATGGCGTCGTCGGATGCGAAGAAAGCGACCAGACGGACCCGGAATTTGGAATTGGCCCTTGAGCCGTGTCTGCCGGTTCGGGGTATGGCCCCCGATTTCTGCTTGTGCGTGCCCATTCGAGTTGCCCCCGCCCGACATGCGACACTTTATCCCCCTGTCAGGATGCTTGACATGTTATCTTCCCCACTTTGCTTGGCCTTATTTTGATTATGAGCCTCATCGCGATTCGTCATCTTGTCGTTTGCCATGTTCGACTGACTCCTTTGATCCATATGATCATATGTATTTGCACTTTAACCGAGGCAATGATCCTTATATGAAACGTCGAGCTTACATGTAAGGTATTCAGCTAGCTGAAGGTCAGCTGGCTTGGTTCCCTGAAGCTTCCAAGAGGGTATCTGGCTCGTTCGAATTGTAGACTACGTTTGTCTCTCGATATCGTGCTCCGGTTGTGAAAAACATCGGCTCGCTCGATCCATCTTCAAGCGGGGACGGCCAGATCCATCAGGGATTTCACACGGAGATTTGGAATGACCATCCGACAAATTGATGTTTACGGGTATGGATGCGGTCTTATAGAACTTACGAAGAAGCTTTGGGGCGGAACTGCCCTTTCTTCGGTCCACTTTCGCCAGTCCACCCACATGACCATGGAAGAATTGTATCGCGAGGCAAACAAATACTCACTCTGGGGATGCTCAGTAGCCTCCTGGGACCGGTGATGATAACTTCCCGGGCGACAAGGCACGCCCTGAAAACCCGACCGAACCAGGAAGCCAAAGCAAGGTCAGCGCCCCGAACGGTCGAGGAAAGAAAAGTGGGCCTCCCAGTTCACCCCCTCGACATCTCTAAGGCGATGCTCCCCCTCATCTCGGACCACCCCGATTTTAAATGGCCCCCGCCCATGCGGGCAAATCCGGATCAATGCAATTGATCTCTGAGGTATGACTACCACAGGGACCACGACCATGAAACAAACCATTGCCAAGGCTTGAAGTTCTTGATAGACAGATTAATCCAGGCCGGGCACCTCAGAAGGTTCATTAGAAGCAGGCCAGGAATCAAAGAATACCCCGCGGTAAATGGCTATTATGCAAGCTCTTGAGCATCCATCAGAACCCCGACCCACCATTAACTTTGCATTGGGAGGCCCGATCGATGATGTGCAGTCTAGAAGGCAAAGGCGAAAAAATGCTCAGCGCGACCTCGGTCGAGCAGGAGTAAACACCATCGGTACCTGAGGAAGCTATTTCGGCGGTTTTAACTTTATCGATGGCCCCATATCCTTTCCTCCATTGACGGGTCATCACTCCCCATTATGATGTCTTATACTCACGCGTGTATTAACAACTGATGTGCACGAGTCCTTGTTGATCGACGGTAGCGGCTGGATTTTACCTCCGGGCGCCGCTGGCGGATGAAGAGATCCCACTCAGTCATCTCAGTCCAACTAGCAGAGTTTTATTTGGATTCAACGGGGCCACCACGCTGACGGTGGGTGATATTTCTATCTCTGTCAAGGCATGACCAGTAACTCAGAAAGTATTGTTTTCGGTGGTTGAAGATTTGGAGTCCATTATAATGCTATATCGTAGGTGATTTGGCTACATATCTATGAAAGCGATCCTGACTTACCGCGATCTATCAATTATCTTATTGCATCCGGGCAGGTTGACCTCTAGGGTAGCCAATTAGCTACTCATTAGTGCTATCAGTTGTCAGTTCACAAGCGCGAAAAGGATAAAGGCCCTGATAGCTCGCTCTCCAAAACTCGACCCTCATCATAGCAATTAAGGCCTACTGTCCGGGACACTTTAGAAGACAAGGAACAATTGGCAGTAAATCCCCTGGAATCCATGCTCATAGACTGCCCGGACAGATGCACCTACGTTAGTTCCCTCCTGACTGAAGAAGAAAGGGCCCAATTGCAAGAAGTATTAAGGCTAGCAGCCAGGCATGTGCTAGACCCATTCGAACATAGCGGGGATAAGCCCTGAGTGAGCGCCCACCTGGGTTGGATGTTCTCCGTCAGCGGACCGGATTCATGAGAGTGCGAGCTTCCACCGGACGGCCGTCAGATCATCCAGGCCAAAGTAGATAACCTTTTGATGGCTGGGTTTATTAGAGAAGCCAAATACCCGGAATGGCTTGCTAACGTAGTGGTAGTTAGAAGAAGGGGCCCAGTGGAGGTATCGTAGACTATATGGATCTTAATGGCCAGCATTATCTGAGATAGCTTCCTACGCCCCACGGATAGATCAGTTAGTGATCGGCCGGGCATGGCATGTTATCGTTTCTAGATGCATTCTTCGGCTAACATCAAATCCCCATGTACTCTCCTGATGCAGAGAAAACGTCTTTTATCACCTCCCCACGGGCTTTTCTCTTGCAGCGTGTGCCATTCGGGTTAAGAATCTGGGGGCCACCTACCCGAGACTTGTAACCAAGATGTTTGACCTTTGCTCGGAAAAACTATGGGAAGTGTATATAGATTACCATGTGATAAAGTCGGACGGCCGGATCACGCTACTCATTTATGCATGCTAATTTGAGCCTCCTCGGGACTTATGGTATAGGCTTCGGCCCACAAAATGTGCATTGGTCGGTGCGGTCGGTTCTGGAGATTCATGATGACTCGAGAGGGGATGGGGTAGCCCCTCCCGACTTAAAAAGCCATTCTAGAGTCTCCATTTGAGCTCTAGAAAATAGGTACAACAATGCAAATTAGGCGCCTAAGGATGGTTTTATTTGCAGTTCCTGAATAGCTTAAAGCCATTTCGCCACCCTCGGGAGCTAATTGTAGTAGAAAGCGGTGTGTAAAATGTACGCCTATGTACTTGATGTACGTAGCCCAGTAATATAGTGTACTCAAGGTACGAATGTCGATCCACGAGGACAGTGTATTGACTCTGAAAGTTCGGCTTTTTAGATAATATGCGAAGAGATGATTTTAGGAAGAAGGTGAATATGTGAAAGTCGGCGAGTTTTAGATTCTAATGGTGTGGTATTGAAGGCTAGGGTTATATACTGTCACTTTTAATGGATTATTTCTTAAAAATATATTGTTATTCAATGTATTTACAATTTATCTGATGACGAGGTGATCTTACTTCACGAGATATCACTCTCTCGAGGTATATCAGCCTATCACGTGAATAGAGTTGAGTATATCTCTATCTCAACTCGGTATTGAATAACCGCGTTCTAACCCCAAATGCCACCTTGAGGATCGAATATCTACATTTACGAATCAAATGAAAATTGCTCATCGAGATCCTGGAAAACCTCATCTCTCGAATCTCGGATCTCGGTATGATTATGCTAATGTTGGCGGACATTATCATATAATTGAATTACGAAATAGGCGAGATGTAACAAATTGATAAACAAGCTGGAATAATATAAAGGTCGAACTACAATCCATCGACATATGACGAGGGTTCGTATAACCTGAGAAATAAAATCTAGAACATATTGAGTGAAAAGATCAACATGTTTATTATTAAAAACATAATTCTAATATCCAAAATAAGAACGTACAAATCAGGGCACTTCCTCGAAGTCTGTGTCCTCTGCTCACGGAATTGGTGCCTTCGTTGATCGCCTCTCCCCCTTTCAATTTCTCAGTCATTCGTACTTTAAATGATAGGGTTCAGATCTCGAGCTGATGTCGCGACGTTGCAACGCCAGCGGCGTTTTCCGCTGTTGACTTACGCATTGTTGATCCGGCGTCGTGGCGTTGGGGCGTCAGCGGCGATGGGGGCGTCGCGGCGTTGGAAACGTCAGCGACGTTGGAGCGTCATGGCGTGTGACCGCTCTTGCCTTGGTCCCCATTGCTCGAAAAATGCTTCGTACCGCTCTTTTGCTCGATTATTACTGTAACCAAACAAAACACCAAATCGGGAATTTGGCCACAAAAAAACTATAAAATTACTATAAAATAAATGTAAGGAAATGAAAAGGCCCAAATAGCGAGTATAATATAGATAATTTTGGGCACTTTCCTCATCACACCCCGAACTTAGTTCTTGCTTGTCCCGAAGCAAGAATGGACTCTAAACCAGACACACATCCGACTTACTAAAAACTAACACTAAGACCGTGTTGCATCTTTGAAAAGTAGAGGATCAATTGGGCCAGGCTCACGGCTATGGCTGGCATTTGTTTTGCTTTCCGAGTTCACGAGGATGAATACAAGTGTTCGACTTTGGGCTTCAGTTGAAATAGGTAGAAGTGACTAGTGCATCAAATCCCATAGTACTCGATAACCTCCCAATGACCACACATGTGCGTATAATGAATGACCTCAGTGTATGCCTAGGCTCCAGAGCACCCCGAACTTAAGCTCGGCTTACCTATTTGGAAGGGAACTAACTAGAAAGGATAGGGCAACCCATTTGTGTAGCGAGAATACACAAAACTTCCTAAGTACACAAAGACATAGAAAAGACCTAGTGCCGAGAAGTTTTAGTTGAGTGTTCACAGTAGCGGGATCATTAGCTCCTACCCGAGTTAGTTAAGGGCACCGGGCAGTAAGTTCCCTTCAAACTTCACCGAACACTCAATCAAACTCAAAGGCCCTAGGTTGTGGAAAAATCCAAATCTTACATCCCGTGTAGCGGGCGGTGAAGTCGATGACTCGGCCAGTTGGCTTAGGGCATTAGGCTTTGAAAGGCCCCTGATTTGTGCCGTAGATTGGATAATCCGCTTATTCTTCTATGCGAGATATATATATATATATATATATATATATATATATATTTTATTTTTTTGTCATTTTTCCCTTTCTTTTCACCTTTTCTATTGTTTTGTATTTTCTCTTTTGTTTGGGGCTCGATGGCAATCCTCTTTTATTGGGTGACTCCCACATCACTTAAATGGTTAGTCTCCCAAGGTTAGTCGAACTACAGTAATTGGTCTCGGCGCCTATGCATACTCTGAAGGTCATTAGTGTGTGAGTGCGATAGGGTTCTTGAGGCTTTGGTGTCTTGGTTACTCGAGTTGGTTCACTAACCCTTTCCATCTATTCAACCTAATTCAGAGCATCAAAACAGTAACCTTACATTTGAACATCCATGTTAATCGTGGTCAGTCCAAAGTGATCCTCGATTTTTAACATGGCACCTGAACAAGCAATTATTACATATAAGATTGACTAACCGCAAGCATAAACGAACTACACATGGCTCGGGTAAGTGAACTAAACATGAACTAAATAGAAACCTGACTATCTTGAGCGAAATAAAAGCCTTTATAAAAACGAAAGCCTTATAAAAACACTAAAAACAAACAGAACTAAACAAAGCAAGAACCACGATCCACCACCCCCACCCAGACAAATAGCCGGTGTCCACGAGCGAGAAATAAATATGAGGGAAGGGTACTCCCCTGGTGATCACGGCGGTGGTGGTGGAGGTGGTTGGTGGAAGGCCAGGAGCTGCGCGATGCAGTCTGTAAGGTCTGGCTGGCTGGCTGTAATGGTGGCTGGTTGGCGATGCAGTGCGCATATCATACGGAGGGCCTCGAGTCTGTGTAGCGAGGGTGCGATGCTCCTGGGTCTCGTCGAATCACGTCAAGCGCTCGGTGAGGGAGGCACCCAGGGTCCTCAAGGTCGGGAAGGGCGGAGGGAGGCTGCCCCCGTAATTTCTTTGGGGTGGTGGTGGAGGTGGGTGGGACGGGAGCGCGATGTCTCCTGGGGATCGCCCGGGGATCCATAACGACGATACTCATAAAGCTCGTCGTCCAGGGCTCGTGACCCCGAATCGTACACCCTCAGGTCGCGGGACACCGGGTGTGTCTAGCAGCTGAATATTGCCTTGATGGGATGAAGCCGGGCCTTATTATCGTGCAGGCACCGGCTTGTTGCCTGGCTTAGATCGAGGGTGTCCCGGGTTCATCTTAGCGTCAGGTTATGGAGGATGGCATCTCTATGGCACGCTTATTTTGATGAAGGTATGTTACGTAGATGGCATAGTTGAGCGGGCGGCAGCGATCACTTCACACACGTGCGTCGTGAGATGAGGTAATGAAGTGATGAAGTGATGCCGGATATAGGGATGAAGGCGAATGCGGCCTTGAGTGCTTGCGTAATCGCACTATTGATTTTCCACTCACCTGGAGCCATTGGTCGATGCGTGTATAACCTCGGGAGTGGTCGGGGTCTTTCGTGGAATGGTCGAATGCCTACGAAGGGACATGCTCATTTGTAAAACTATTGATCGACTCCGCACTGAAGTCGACCAATACGCCCCGCACCCTGACTTTCTTCAACACATGGGAGGCGAGATTGGCGTAGAACTCGCGCACCACACTCATCGCTGCTGGATGAGGTGGTTGGCACAAAGCACGCCATCCCTTAGCCGCAATGGTCTTGCGGAAGAAATCATCGGGGTGGTGAAATCCCTTCTCCTTGATGAAGGTTCGGTTTTTGCAAATGATGCCAAATCGATCAGCGACAACAGATTCCGCAATCGGCGTGACATCGTAAGTGGGGTCGGGTCCTCGTAGTAGGCTCGGCAGCGGGCAATTTACGCCTCTTGCGGACATATTGACCTAGGCGGCACGTGGTCGTGGCACCCAGAAGTGGGCACTTCTTGGCTTAGACAAAAGCAAAAACACCTAGTGTGCAACTAAACGAACCAAAACTACTAAGTGTGCTAAAAAAAACTAACTATGACTCCAAACCCTAGAATAGACCTAACAAAACCCTAAAATAGAATATAAGAGACCCACTAGACCAAGCCCGAGAATGCCTAGGCTAGACACGAACACTGATGTGGTGGAAATGCCCACGAGGACCCGGAGCGATGTGTGAGAGGCTGGGATGCACGGTCGGAGAGGCGATATCTGAGCCTCGGCCGGCGTGTGAGAGCTCGGTGAAATTTGGTGAGTGTGGGTAAGCAAGATGGGTAGGTTTAGGGGGCAATGGAGTGGGCGAGGTGAGATCGAGTAGACAGTCTTGGCTTTAAAACAGGGCAACGTCGCGACGTCTGGAACGCGTCGCGACTGATCTTGAGTGACGTCGCGGCGTGTAATTAATGTCGCGTGTGGAGAGTGAAAATCCGCGTCGCGGCGGTGGCGGAGTCATGAAAATCCGCGTCAGCGAAGTTAAATTCCGCGTCGCGGCCCGTGGCGGAAGAATCTGATTTGGCGTCGCGGCGTTGAGATCCGCGTCGCGGCGTGGCGAGGAGAGAGTCGATTTGACGTCGCGGCGTGGGAGGTCCATGTCGCGGCTGATGGCGAGAGGAAACTATGGATCAGTAATAAATTTGTGCACATTGATGATCTCTTGATCAGGAAAACCCTCCCCACTCGTACTTGTGACTTTATGGACTTGTAATGCACAGCTTGAGCAACGAATCCTCCCCACTAGATTTGCAGTCATGGGTTAAAAATTAAACAAACAAATTAAAACAGGTCTGGAGAAAGCTAGAAACCACTGTATTCTTTGAAAATAAACAATAGAAGTGGAACTAAGAAAAGGAAAAGTTTAAGAAACACTTCGGTTGCCTCTAGAAATGTATGTTTAATGTCGTTATCTCGGCGACCACTGAAGGTAACAATATTACAGGAACCAGAACTCATATGATCTGTCGTGTGCAACTGGCATCAAGGTCGTTTGGCAATACCTTGAAACTACGCCTCCATATCTGGCTTGATCGTTGGGTGGTATTTGTAAATGTCTTTTCTCGGGATGTGTAATACCTTACCGTGCGAAAAGACCTTGGTCACTGAAGGCCGGACCATCGAGACTTCGGTTTCACACGGAAAAAGCTTAAGGCGGGGTGAGATAGAAGAACTTGTTGTCCCATTGTGAACTCCTTTACGATGATGTGTTTGGCAGGTGCGGGCTTTAGTCTTTTCCTTACAAATCTTGGCGTTTTCATAAACCGTTTAAATTCATCCGATTAGTGAGTTGGAAGCGATCGTTTCGCGACGATATCGCTATACTGTTTAGCGCCAGTGGCCCGATAGGCTTCGATGCTCCGATTCCACTGGAAGATGACGCGCACCATAAGCGATTACGAATGGTGACATACCCGAGGTTTTAAATGTTGCTGCGGTATGCCCAGTGCATAGTCATCTTTTTTAGACGAATCCTTCTGGAGTACATTAGCTGTCTTTCTTGAGAATGTATTTGATTTCTCGATTTGATACCTACCTTGTCCAGTTTGGTGTGCGGGTGGTATCACGAGAGATGTACGATGCGTACTTGTACTTTGCAAAACCTTATCAATTACCTTATTGAAGAAATGGGTACCATTATCTGTGATCAAGGCTCGAGTTCAAAGCATTGAGAATATATTTAACTGCGGAATTGAGCCACAACCTTGGCATCATTGGTGCGTGTAGGAATCGCTTCTACCCACTTTGAGACATAGTCTACTGCCAACAAAATGTACAAGTTGCTGTATGATGCAGGAAATGGTCCCGTAGAGTCTATCCCGTAAAAATCGAGCAAGATTCTACCTCGAAATGGGATGCATGGGTGGCGTTCATCTGTCTAGAGATGTTCCCGTTCGTTGACATTGTCTAAGTAGAAGCAATTGATGAGCATCTTTAAACAAGGAAGGCCCATTAAAGCAGATTGAAGCACCTTAAATACAACGTTCTCCCAGCCACCAAAGTGTCCGCACACGGTAGAGTGTGACAATGGTTTAGAATGCTCTGCATTTCATCTTCGGGCACACATCTCCTTATGACTGTTCGGCTACGGTGTACGCAAAAATTAGCTCCTCGATAATAGTGTTTCAGGTGTGCGAAAAACCTCTTTTTCTGCTGATAGTTAAATTCAGGAGGGACTAACTAGCCACAAATAATTCCGTATCTGAACCATGGAACTACCCTCTTTTCTCAATAGCTAAGAGTTTCTCGATGCAGGTCGTCATTCAGCACGGAACATCATCTCACGGCCCTTCTAATTAAAGTGAAGATGGTACGCTGCTAGGTTTCGGTGCCTTTCTTGTCTTTAATTTCTACATCAGATTCTTGCGACAAAAGGACCCCTTAGAATTAATCGGGAGTTTGCATCTTTCTTGGTCATCAAGTACTTAATGGCGAGAATGATCGGTGTGCACTGACCTTATTGCCAATCAAATATGGCCTAAACATCGAAAGCAAACCTGATGGCCAACGATTCTTTCTCTGTAGTGGCATAATTGATTTGAGCATCATTGAGTTCTACTAGCATAAATAGATTACACGAAGATTTTCTCGTTTCTGCCCAGGCGTCGAAGTCGTGGCGTCACACATGAGTTCAAATGGGAATGACCAATCCCAGTTGCCACCCTGATAGGAATTTGAAACCAGCTTATCCTTCAACAACGAATGCATGCAGGCATTGCGAATCAAAGTCAAATGGGATCCCTTGGTAGGAGGTTAGGCGATGGTTTGCAATGCATGAAAAATCCTTGATGAGCGCTGTAAAATCCAGTATTAACAGAAAACTTGAATCCTTTCTTGTGAGGTGGAGGCAACTTTTCAATTGCTTCAATCTTCACCCTGTCTACCTCTATCCCTCTTGCTGATATCAGATGTCGAGGCGATACCCTCTTGTACCGTGAAATGGCACTTTTCCCGATTAATTACTAAGTTGGTCTCTTCACATCTTGCCAGTGCAAATCTGAGAGTTTTCTAAACAATTGTCAAATGAATTTCCATTCTTGAGAAATCGTCCATGAAGATTTCGGTGTCTTTTCACCGTAATCGGAGAATATGGCCATCATACATCGTAGAAAAGTACGATTGCATTACTGCAGTCAGAGACATCGTAGGAATGCGAATGTACCATAGGGCAGGTGAATGTTGTCTTATACGATCTTGGGAGCTATGGAAATTTGGTTGTAAGCAGGAATATCCATCAAAGCAATAATATTCATAGGCTAATCGATCCGACATCTGATCCAGAAACGGCAATGGGAAGTGATCTTTTCGAGTGGCCTTGTTCGGCTTAGATGTCAGTAAATTCTCACACGTGCTTGTTCTGAGCGCGGTAAGATGTTGTTTTAGTCGATGTGATTGTTCCTCCACTTTTTAGGCACTACGAAGCTAGGCTTACCCGCCTGCATGCGAAATGGGATAAATTACCTAGTGTCTAGCCGTTTTAGAACTTCTTCACGAGACTGACCTCATAATTTGTCGGATTTAACCTCCTCTGCGCTTCCAACGAGTTTATGTCCATCTTCCTAATAAATACGATGCATGCATAGAAGGACGAATCCCTTTTAGATCGACTAGAGACCATCCAGGAATTGCATGTTTGTGATCTCGAAGGACCTCGATAGCTTCTCTTCCTCTGGTGCGGTCGAAGATCTTTGAGATAATCCGCGGGTAGCGTAGATTACACTTGGTATGCATACTTCAAATGGGCTAGGTAGAGGTTTTGTTCCATCTTGGCGGTTGCTGTCGATGGGGCCAAGCGTTTAACTCCTTCGCCCGGAGATTCGATATTCCCGAGTCAATCAGAAAGAGTCCATCCATTTAACATATTCTTACGCCTCTTCGCTGGGTTCTCGGACTCATTCTCCGCTAAGCTAGTCTCAGGGTCGATGGACCACTTTGGCTAGACCTTATAGCCTCGACTATTTCGGCCATGAAGCAAGTATCACTTTACGTTGGGTGTCTCAACACTTCAAGCCACGTTGAACTTTACTTCCTCTTCTTATTGCTCTCGGTTTTAGTTAGCCCCTCACATTGCATCGATCATTGCCACACCAGTTGCGAGAAATGGTCTTCCCAGGGTGTGGTATTTCTTTATCTTCCTCCATGTCCCGAAACAATGAAATCTGTTTGGAAAGATAAACTTGTCGACCTTAACTAAGACATCTTCTATTATCCCTCTCGAGGATGCTTCAAGATCATCTGTAGTGAAGAGTGGCCCATGATCAGGCGAGCTTCTCCTAATCGGCAGCTTGAAAATGTGGATAAGAGGCGTAAGATTAATGCTTTGGCACCCCAGATCACATAGGGGCTCTCTCAAAGATAGCATTTCCAATTGTGTACGAGGATAGTAGAGCGCACAGGTCAGCAGGCTTTGCGGAAGCTTCCTCACGAAGGATAGCCTTTGCATTCCTCGATTAAGTCCGTATTTGAGCTCGGCTAATCTTCTCTTATGGGACAAGATGTCTTTCATGAATTTTATAGCTGGGCATCTGCTCTAGGGCATCAGCAAATGGGATAATATTGATATGCGGCTTTTTGAACACATCCGTGAATTTCGTGGTGCTTATCCAGTTTATGCTTTTTGAGAGCCCAGTAAGGTAGGAAGCTGGTATCTTTGGCCTTTGCGTCGATGGGGATTCTCTGATGACTACTTCTCTGAGGTACATTCTTCTCTGCCTCGTCTTTGCTCTCAGGTAGACCGACCTTCTCAGTCCTCTAAGCGTTCTCTGACGAGGATTATGCTTTGTATTTCCAATTCTTTCCCACTTCTCGACATAGTGCTAACATGCTCATTCCCATCTCTTCTTGGGTTGACCTCTGAATTGCTCGGTAAGGAACTCGGTTGCCTTTCTGTCAGTAAATTTGCCATTTGGCCCATTTGTGCCTCCAAACTTCTAATTTGTCTTCCTTTCAGTTATTCAATGGGTTGCTTCTTCTTTGCATGTTTGCTTTAGTCTCATTCATAAAGGCGAATGGAAGTTAACATGTGCGAAGCTTGTTCACAAATCGACTTTTCTCGAGAGGGTGGTTCACTAGTCAGTTCGATAATATTGTCCCGATTATTCGCCACCCATATCATGATTGTTACAGTATTACAGTTTACGATTATTACGCCGTCCTTGGCCACGGGTCTGATTGATAATGTTTCCCCATCGGCCCACTAACGCTGTGATTGATTCGATTAAACACGGACACGTCTTGGGCTTGCTCTGCGTAGGATTTCTGTGACATTCCGTCTTTGTTGTGCGGTCCACCTGGTCCTGCTCCCATGGGTTGATGCGGATGGCGTTCGCTGGTTCCTTCTTTGTCTATTTAAGCTCATTTGGTCGTGCCATGATTCACGGATTATTGAGGACCTCATTATCACATGCCACCTACCGTGTTCTGAGGTGTAGCCTTCTCTAGGCCATTGATTAGTGTTGAGGTAGCGACATCTTCTAAAGATTTCATAAGCAGTGCAATGGTTTTCTTCATCGGTGCTCCTCCGAATTTGAAGCATCGATCATTGTTCTAGTTGCATTTCTCGGACCATTATAGAAGGTGTGGACTTGCATCCATCCCAGTTGGTCGGTGGTGTGGGCACTTCCACGATAATTCTTGAAATCTGTCCCGGTATACGCCCGGAGTTCTCCCCCTCTAATTGTCCAAAGTATTGATCTCGCGATTGTGCGATTTTCGACGGTGGGAGGCAGTCGAGAAATTTTTGTACCAAATCGTTCCATGTAGTAATGGAATCCGTTGGGTGGTAGTTAGCGGTGTTGGCCCTATCCCAGTGAAGTGGAACAACCATAACACGAGAGCTATTGATAACCCAGTTGTACTTGATAGTATCGCAAACCCGAGGAAGTTAGTCAAATGCATGTTCGGGTTCTCATGGGGTAGTCCATGGAACAAGATGTTACGAAACATCACATCTTGTGGTAGACTTCAATTCAAAATTGTTTGCTTGAATAGGTGGTCGTCGATAAATTTGTCTGAACAACGAGTTAATTGAGTATCTGAACTCATCCCAATAGCATGAAAGGATCATCATTGTATAAATGCTTTGGCGCTTGATTCCTTAGTGATTCCCATTTCGGCCTCTCACGTGGATTCGATCCCGATTTCAATGCGAGATCTTGTTCTTGATGTTTCCATGACTATTGGTTCTGTCTGTTAGTTCTACGTTCTCGTGTGATCTGTGCGCGAAGTCTTTACGGCTCAGGGATCGAACAGGTGTTAGTTAGTTTGATCTCGATGTCGCGTAATATACTGAAACCTGCTTCTTGATAACACACGAAACAACAAAACCAAATTACCGGCACTTGTAAGAAATAAACAGTAAAGAAAATTTCGAATAATATCTAATTGCTTAATTCTCTATATCAATCTGGCTTTGTCCCCGTGGCGCCAAAAAACTTGTGGTAGAAAGCGGTGTGTAAAATGTACGCCTATGTGCGCAGTGTAACGTCGCCCCCGAGCTAATATAGTGTACTCACGGTACGGATATCGATCCACGAGGACGGGTGTATTATTCTAGTTCGGCTTTTTAGATAATATCTGAAGAGATGATTTTAGGAAAGAAGGTGAATATGTGAAAGTCGACTGAGTTTTAGATTCTAATGAATTATTGGTATTGAAGGCTAGGGTTATATCTCCCCCTGTCACTTTTAATGGATTATTTCTTAAAAATATTATTATTCAATGTATTTACAATTTGTCATTAGCCAGTGATCTTACTTCACGAGATATCCTCTCGAGGAGTATATCACTTTATCTAAGTGAATAGAGTTAGGTATATCTCTATCTCGACTCGGTATTCGAGATGCTTAAAAACGTTCTAACCCCCCCGAATGCCACCTTCGAGGATCGGAATATCTCTATTTCTAGGAATCAAGCGAAGAATTTGCTCTATCAGTCCACTGGAAACCTCATCTCTCGAATCCTGGATCTCGGTGTGATTATGCTAATGTTAGCCGGACATTGTCATATAATTGAATTCTGAAATAGAGCGGATGTAACAAATTAAATATATTGAATAATATAAAAGATCGACTACAATCCATCAACATATGACGGGGGTTCGATATAACCTGAAATAAATCTAGAACATATTGAGTGAAAAGATCAACATGTTTAGTATTAAAAACATAATTACAATATCCAAAAATAAGAAAGCGGTGCAAATCCAGGGCACTATAAAGTGCATTGTCACTCTGCTCACGGAATTAGGTGCCTTCGTTCGTGCGCCTCTCTCCCCCGCTTTCAATTTCTCGGTCATTCGTACTTTCGTATTAGGGTTCGGATCTCGGTGGCGTCGCGGCGTTGGGAGCGTCGTGGCGTTTTCCACTTGTTGACCTGCGTTGTTGATCAGGCGTCGTGGCGTTCCCAGGCGTCGCGGCGATGGGGGCGTCGCGCGACGTTGGGAGAACGGCTCAGCGGCGTGACAGCCACTTTCTTGCCTTGGTCCCCATTGCTCCAAAAATGCTTCCAAGAGCTGCTCTTTTTGCTCGATTATACTTGTAACCAAACAAAACACATTAGAACACAGCCACAAAAAACTATAAAATTACTATAAAATAAATGTAAAAATGAAAGACCGACGCGAGTATAATATGAGTGTTTTGGGCACTCATCACTAATCGGACCGGATGGAATGAAGAATGTGATCGAGCTTTTATCCAGATCAATTAGTATTTAGCCGAACCCCCGATTCTTGCAAGTCAGGCAAGCGAGACTCTCTTCGATCTATTGTGATCTCATATGCTTGATAAGTGCTAGCTTTGTTCAAAGAGAATGAAGACTGAAAACAGAGGCATGTGTTCTTCGTTAGCAAATCCTTAAGCCGTGCAAAGACCGAACCCTTAGCCCGTCTTGAGTAGAGCCGCCTTAGCCCGCCGGATAGTAGCGAAACTTTGCCGCTGCCACAGGCACATCCCATTGTTATACTAACCGACCTCCCTCTCCGAAGCACTATACATAAGCCCGACTTATCAGGAAGAATGGCTCGTTGGGCAATCGAACTAAGCGAGTATGGCATCCAGTACAAGCAAGGCTTTTAAGAAGGGACGTAATATTTACAGTTGACTTGACGAGCTCAGTCGGAAAAAGCGCCCGGCTTGGCTTGGACCCAATTGGACTCTTTAATATTGATGGGCGTCTAAGATTGAGCAGTGTCGACTCGAGGTTTAATGCCTATGATGAATCAGTACAAGGCCATCCTAAGTAGGGCTCAGTATGACCCATACTGTCTGTAGGCAAGCTCCTAGTCGAAGTGATTCCCGGTGGTGGTCGGGCAAGTTAGAAGGTCGAATCCGAGACCCGAGATGGTGAAATCACGTCTCGGTGAAACAACATGACGGTTCGGATTACGGAAGTTGGAGCATATTCCCAAGGACTCTAATGAAAGGTAGACGCCTTGGCTTACGTAGCCGCTTCTCACCAATCACGAAACTATATTTCCGCCTATCTCTTGTCGGTCGGTTCGTCAGTGCATCCTCGCAAGTAAATTAGGTGGGTCAGGACACCCCCACCCCCTTCATGGATGGACCCCATCACACTATGCTCCCCAAGCACGGAATGACTCCACAGTGAGAGATAAGGCCATGAAACTTGAGTCAGTCGGCTAGATTTTCCTTAGTTTGATGGTGACTAACGATCCTTGACGACCCTATACGAAATGCTTAACGCTGACGAGTCATTATGTGTTA
This sequence comes from Tetrastigma voinierianum, assembly GCA_016808115.1. NCBI lineage: Eukaryota > Viridiplantae > Streptophyta > Magnoliopsida > Vitales > Vitaceae > Tetrastigma > Tetrastigma voinierianum. The sequence goes on from JAEQBH010004106.1 coordinate 109,909, forward strand.
ATTTGCATGAAGGAACATGTGGAAATCATCCTAGCGGAGACTTTGGCCAGGGCCCACACTCGAGTCTTGTTGACTGACCATGAGGCGGAGCCATGATTATACTAGAAGTGTGATCGCGTGACTTGCTCTATCTTGAAATCCGTGCAAGACCTGATATCTATTCGAGCCCTTGGCCTTTGCCCGATAGAGGTCGATATAGTCGGACCGTTACCCCATTTGCCCGGCCCGAAAGCTATTGTTAGTGGCCACTGACTATTTCAGTAAATGGATTGAGGCCGAAGCATTCTCCTCGATCAAAGATAGGGATGTTACTCAGTTTATCTAGAAAAATATTGTATGTCAGTTTAGCATCCCGGATCCAGTGTAATAAACAGCGGGCCCCCGATTTGTATTTGGAGTCTGTCGAACTTCTATCGAAGTGAAGATAAAATCTATACTCCACCCACGGTATCCATGAAGCAATGGTTTAGCGAGAGGCCTCGAAACAAAACCACTGTTGACAACCACGGAAGAAAGCGATTGGATTTAAGCTAAGGCAAATGGGTGGATGAACTCCCAAGGTACTCAAAACTACGAACTACTACCGTAACGAGCCAGGTATATCCCCATTTGCAATTACTTATGGGATGGAAGCTATAATCCCTCGGTTCAAACGTCCCGAGCAGGGAATGATTTGTGATCAGGATCTAGGCCACATGATCCAATGAATTAGAGAGTCGGTAACAATCCGCATAACATCCTACCGGCGTCGATTAGCGAAGTTCTCTTACAACAAGCGAGTCAAACCTCGAACGTTCGACTAGGGGACTGGTCCTAAGAAGGTATTTGAGAGTCACGATGACCCGAATCGAGAAAGTTTCCAGCCCAATTGGGAAGGACCATATCTTGGCTGCATTTGGGGTGGTCAGAGATGTATGCTTTATACAAACTTGATGGGACCCACATTACTAGAGTATTGGAGCATCTGAAAATCTTAAGAGATATTGTCAATAAAGAATGATTCAATATCAAAGCATATGTCGTCTATTTTTCTTCTCTTGCAGGGTCAACCTCAAGCCCGGATGAAATAATATCAAAGCCGATTTAGATAATATCTGGCGAATTACGACATAGCTCGGATGGCGCGATAAATAGCACATCAGGCCCGGTTTATATAATATCCCAAATGGTGTGCAAGTGGGATGACGTAGTAAAATGACTGTCAAACTCGTTTAGATAACATCTAGCGATCAACTAAGCTCGGATAAGCGCAGAAAATGACATCGACCCTAGTTTAGATGTTTAATTGCTGCGTTAGGCCTCAAGCCCGGATGGTCTCTGAAAATGAACATGTCCAGAGCGGTTTAGATAACATCTAACTTGTCAACCTAAAGCTAGGATGGCGCGAGAAAATGACCTATCGACCCGGTGTAAGATGGCATCTAGCGGGTCGAAGCTAAAACCGGATGGCGCGAAAATGACTGCCCGATTTGGGCCAACATCCCTAACAGCTGGTCAAGCTAAAGCCGGGATGACACGAGAAAGAATGGCATCAGGCGGTGTGAAGATAACGTCCTAAGCGGACAAGCCTAAAAGTCGGATGGCGCGAGGAAAATGATCTATCGGAGCCCACGGCATAGTTGATATCTTCTTGGTCTACATGGAAGTAACTACAAAGTCCGGATGGCGCGATGCGAGTAAGACCTATCAGGCCCACTACGAGTAACTTTTATCCTAGTCGCGTTGTACCGGATGATATCCCTTTCGACTCACCGGCGCAAAATCGAGACGGGCATGCGAGAATGAGATATCTGGGTCTAATCGGGATGATTATAACTCGCGCCACTTTCACGGCTAAACCGAGAGAAGGAAGTATTTATCAAAAAGCGAGAAAATGAAAATGCCTTTCAAAATGTCCAGTACTGAGAACTTTTGAGAAGAAAATAAAATGTCTTGCAAAGTAGAAAGTGCATCCGACGGCGGTGACAATTTCAAAGCCTTAGCCCTCAGCAGCAACATCGGGCTCCTTATCCGATCTAGCCGGAGGCCAGATTGGAATATCTATTCCATCCTAGCGGCAGGAGACTCTTGGATATAGCAAATCTTTACCAAATGAAAGTCTTGGCAGGCTCAACATCGGGAAGACGGATGAAGGCAAGGGGGCATCGAGGGGTTCATAAAAAATTACACAGGTAGGAGGGTAGAGTATTAAGAAAAATCGAAGGAGATCGAGGAGCCTACTCCACATATGTTGTGCGCAAAGTGCGACATGTCTTAAATGATTGAAAATCACATCACTACTCGCCAGGAATTCCGCCTCCATTATCGTGCTTCTTTCTTTGAAGTCCTCTCTGAAAACCCTGAAAATCGTCTTTGGTAGCCCACAACTCCAGCGGAGGCAAAGGAACTTGTTCGTTCATCAGTTGGGTGACCATTCTCTTCCTCAGCCTTAGATGGGCCTGGAATTGCGGCGACCGAGGCTTGTTGGGAAGCATCAAGCTCCGGAATCTGCAGCCAGTAGCGTCCTTGGCTGCAGAGGACACCCCAAGCGACCCGACTACGCCTACTGCGTGCTCGGGCCTATCTGTCAGCTTCAATCTCTAGCAGGGCCATATTTTGCTTCATCGCTGGGCGGCGTCCTCTCCACCTCGGCTGGGATCGCCCTTTCCGACCTCTTTGACTACCAGCTCCCCAACGTCGGGGGAAGAATGCTGGGCCTCTTCCAAGGGCATCCGGCGCCTCTTGATCGGCACCTCAACTGAACAAGCTGGCCAAAAGCCTCTCGCTAGCTCTCAGCCAAATTCAAAGTCATGTTGGTGGGCCGTGTTTGGATAGCAGCAGTTGCTGCGAGGAAGCATATTAGAACACGTCAACACTAAAGTGGGTTGATGCTAGTGTTATAGTAGGGTTCACTATCTTACCCGATTCGGATGATTGGATGTAGTTGAGGTTGCGGATGCGTATCCCATCATCGATTATCTAGCGGTCTTCTTTGTTAGTGCCGGCGAGGAGCGATCCGCGAGTAATCTTTGCCCACGCCATTATGGCAGGAGGCCCGCCGGCATCGGGCATCGCAGTCTGAAACTGTTTAGGCGATCGGCCCGGCGGTTCGCCTGGTTGAAGGGCTTCCAACGGTGGACAATGTGCTTAACGTCTTCTAGCGGTGCGAACACCTCCTCGCCCGGAGGAGCCGGACGCAAGCGGGGATAGGGTCGTTAGTTTCCGGTATAGAAGCGGCCTCTTATTGATAAGAGATGGCTTCGGACTACTGGTAGGCTTCAACTTGAGCGAGGAGGAGGGATCATTTGAAGAGTGAGACAGATGTTCGGACGGCCTCCCTCGACTCCCAGGGACATCGTCACTTTGTATCCGGGCGTCGTTGGATCCGGAGTCTCGAGACGGCAGAATAATAATTTCTTGCTCTTAGACTCTTGCGAGTTCGCGGTGGCTTGACCCATCGGCCCCGATCGGGCGACATCGGACCCCTTGTGCGACATCTTCCTGCCACTTAAACCTCACGACGGCATAGCGGTCGAGTAACCGAGTCATCTCCTCTTCCTCTCCTTAACTACCCGAATCAGGGTTGGCTGGAATCAAGGGCAGACCCGAGGGATAAAATCTCATGGGTTCCAAGTGCATTGCCTCGATTGCCTTAACTATTTTTAACCTTTAGTACTCGGGGCGGTGCCTCCTCTTGGGTGAGGAAGGCGTTGGGAGAGCTGCCCCCACCGTCTAGCGCGAGGTTGGGGCTGGCCGGAGCACTATTAGGCGGATGGCCTCGACGAGGCCGGACCCGCGATCTCCAGTCTTTATTTCGGCCTCGCACCCCGGGATGTTGATCTGTAGCGATATTAAACCTAGCCATCGGCGATGGCACAAATGTTCTCCATCGACTACTTTTGAAGGCGGTGGTCGCGGGATGATAAGGAGATTTATAGCAAATCGGGTTAACGTCTCATAATTGGCTAGAATTCTTTGAAGTAAAGAACACTTATAATGGAGTTCCTTCGAAGCCTCCAACGGCCGAATTTTTTCAAAGCTTGCTTTCTCTACCAGCCTACCCTTCCAGCCTTTCTCTGCACCAATAACCCACAATTAGTTACGTACAAAAACTTACACACATACACACTAGCAAACTAAACCCATTGCCGTACACACGGAAAGGCGCAATCGATTAACAAGAAGCCAGAGGTTGAGGTCTCATCAAGGCCCCACTAGAAGCGCACCCTTCGCCTCCATCTTAGGCGAATCGGGGAGTTCGTTGACAATTTTCAGCGTGCACTCAGGCCAGACATGAATGATAGGCCACCTTGACCACACTTTAAGGGCATAGATAAAACAAATCGTGACCTACGAAAGTTGGTATAAGAGATTTAACCTTGCCTTCTGTCGGTTAATATACGGATATTAAGTGGATAAGGGTAGAAGGCGCTGGAGTAAAATGGAGGAGGAATTAGCAGTGAAATGGAGGCATCGGGAAAACGGCCGTCGCGAGTTGCTCTCGGGGGCCCAAAATACGGCAGATTTGTGAACCTCCACCCCGAGGTGGACTGTAGTGAGGCTTCCATCAGCTTCAAGGTCAATGTTATCGGGGGATCTGTGGGTTCTCAACTCCTCCATTATCAAGGATGACACGATGTTGCTTGCAGAATGGGTGCCTGCGGCGAGCCCCCGTTTGGCTTTGCTTGAGGCGGGTGGAAGTTTCTTATCACTCTAGTCGTCTACAGCGAGATAAGAGGGATGGGAGAGAACTAGTATCAGCCCCAAGCCACATACCAAACGGGCAAAAAAGCAAAACCACCAAACCTGGGCGAGAACCACCCGGGCTTAATAGGTTCTAGACCTACCCTCACCCAAAACCTTCCCACGGCCGAAAAGGGGTTGTTAGCAAAGATTCAACACGCCTACAAGGGAAATAGTAATTACCTGTAAACTTAGAATTGAGTAAGCGTTTGGAAGAACGATTAGCAAGAAAACTATGGTCGCGGCGGTGTATCTCTGAAGATTTCTAGTGGTGATGGGAATGTAAATCAGGGAGCCCGTAGGAATGAGAGGCAGAAAAAGCCCAATGATGGCTCCACTACATACCAGCTTGCTTGGGTTTGTGGGCATTAAATGCAACGCTAACCCACACTCCCTCGTTCGTTTCGCTTCTTGGCCTCTGTTCCCAACTCCTGAGGGCACGGGAAATGGGGTTAACATGAGCCAAATTGGTGGGCCCTCCTGTTATTCTAACCAATTGAGCCCCCACCCAAAGTCGTTCCACTCATCGGGATCACTGAATATCCCAGCCGATGACAATGAATTGGCCCCTGCCTTAGGATAGAAAATAAAGCGCGGAATATTGAGATAGAACAAAGTACATAAATGTCAAAGAAGTACGATTTTATTAATTGTACCAAACAGCATCCATCATTACATTCATGCCCTTACAACCAATCGATCAGATTAAAATAGTTACATAATTCATCTGAATCAAATATTGAGCACAGGCCAAAGAAGAAGTAGTAGCGAAGTAAAAGAAAGAAGCGATAGAGGCGAAGCGTGGCAAAAATCACTACAAAAACTAAGAAAAAAGAAAAGATGGAAAGGGGGCTCAAGAAGGGGAAGATGAAATCAAAAAGCCCTGCTGATTTGGCAGGGGGTGTCCTTAGATGCAGAGGATTCCGTTCGAGTTTTAGAACCACCCAAAGGCCAACCAAAACATGGATAATCCATTCCGACTCCACTCAAGCCTTGCAATCTTGGTCCTGGATTCGTGCTTTCGAAAGCATACTTTGGTCGTCTATATGTCGGCCTTCATTACGGCAATCACTAAGTCGATTCTCGACAACGTCTAACCGCACTTATCGTGGAAAAATATCGATAACAGTGGGTACAACGGACTCAGTCACCGCCCGGCCTTTATGGCAACCTCCAGCCCCAGAGTTATCTCAAGCGACCACATCTAATGCATATCCAAAAAGTTAGAAAATTCACTTTGGAACATACCAGCATTGATTGCCTACTGTTCCCCATGCTATGCCGGTTAAGTGTGTTTTCTTTTTTCTAGCCAAGGACGATCGCCCTCCCCAGCAGAAAAAAATGGGGGCATTATGGGTGCCATGGGCTTTGACTATGCCACTGCTTGACAGGGCTCCGTCTAATAAGACTATAGTGGGTGACCCGGCCGGCCCGACAATGAGCCAATTTAGAGCCAAGGCCTAGATATCCTCCCCTAACCGGAAAGGGGTCGACATTCCCCGAATGTCATCTCTCCCGCCTGGAGATTTTATTTAACAAATGCTGCTGGATAGACTCCCCCGAAAAGAATATGTGCCCTTCCATGCCCTTCCATGAATCATGCTAACCACCTCATTCGGGTGGACAAGCGCTCTCGAGGCCCTTCATTCAGGAAACACATCTATCTAAAAGGAAGAACTAGTCTTCACGCGCGAGATATGTGCTACCTTCTCCTTTCGATTTGGGAGGAAATCATCCACTTTCCACGGAAAGCGGATCCCCTTTCTACAATAAAGAGAGGTCGAAACCGCAGAAAATAAGGTATGAAATTCGAAACTCAGGAAGAAGGGTCCTAATTTTTCTTGCGAGATGAGAATCTGACTTAAGCATCGGAGAGGCGGTGGAGCCCCCACCGCCGTTTTCTTGTTTGTTTTGCAGATTGTTGCATACAGGTGTATGTTCCGACGATCCATTCTAGAAACTACAGTAAAAACCGAAACTTGAATGGTGAAGGATGGAAACACATACTCTTCGAAGGATGATGGTTGAATGGAGTGGTATCGAATTTTCACGGGTTTGAAAAATCGAATGTCGACCTTGGAGCGGCATCGAATCGTCGCGGATTCAAAGAATTGAACGTTGACAAAGGTACAACGGTGAGACGTTCGACGACATCGAGATGAACAGGTTTCCGAGGGGTAGATTCAGCAACAATGAAGGGATGAACAAGGACGAAGGCCGAGGGAGATTTGAACCTCGTAGCAGTAGTTTCAAAATCGTCAATGCAAGCAACAACGTCGGGTTTCGACGACCAAAAAATCAATGCATGCAGCGACGTTTTACGACGGTTGGAATGGCAACAATGTCGGCATTCTTCTTGGTGGCGTCTGCTTGAACAACAACAACATGCAATGGCGAAGGAGTGGCCGAAAAGATCGAAGCTTGTAACAGCGAAGCTCAACAACGGGAAAAATCGAAACTCGTGACAATAGTAGCGGCAACGTCGAGGTTCTTCTTAGCGGCGTCGATGACGGGAAAAAAAGGTAAATCAGACCTTGCAACAGCAACGATAGACCTTGAGTTGGCTGTAGCGATGTTTGGAGGAGAGGTGAAGGTGGTCGTCGGAGGTTGAAGGGAAGATGGAATATTGAGAACGTCTCTTTTGTTTGAACTGAAAAGGCTTGCCTTGACAGTAAACTCTTGAAATAAAGAGTTTCTTGGAATGGAAGACAAGGACATTGATTGTTCAAAGTTCGAAGAAGAAGATGGAAGGGTGATGTCGTGCTGTGTAGAAGCACAATTTTTCGGTGAAGGAAGGATGAAGGTAACCGAAGGTGGTGGGAAGTTTATCTTAGGAAATCAACACTTGTCTTCTTATTCGATCCAATCAGGTTGGTTTTTGCGATTGGAATTCTAAGTCATGGTTCGAGAACTAGGCTTTGGGTCTCATGTTGGAGATAGGCCAAGGAAAATATTTTTCATACAATATGATCCTTGAGCCATAATGTATGCGGGGGAATTGTATGTACCCAAATTAAACTTGGCCTGATTCAATGAGTATTCAGGCCAAAACTCATATCTACGGTTAAACATCCAAATGAAATAAGCATAAACCCATTTGAATAAGCCTATGTAAAAAGGCTTGGGGTATTTCGAAAAATTTAAATTTTTTTGAAAATTTACAAACGAAGGATAATGAGACTTTTTCTCAAAGGCGGAACATGGCAAGAGGATGTAGACAGTTACTTGAAGTGATGGAGAAAACTTAAGAGCAAGCCTCCCTAATAACGATATGGGTAGTTAGTAGGGAAACTGGGAGACTGGGAAAAATGCAGGACTTTGGCAGTTATTAAAGGACTCCTATAAAAGGGGAAGAGTTCTCACAAAAAAGGGGAGCAATAATTGATCAATCAACTCAACAAGCAGCAATGACAATCTATTTCAACATTTCTTAGTCTTTCAATTAGTTTTCATCAATTTCTGCATTATATTTCCAAGTTCTAGTCTTTTAACTGATGTGTGTTGTCGATTCATTCCTAGTGCAACAAAATATTTTCTTCAACTTTCATTCCTACAATTTTTTCATTCTTACGGCATTATTTACTAAATTAAGGGAACTGTCAAGGGAATCATAGAACTTAGTTTATCTGATTAAGAAGTTTGATTTCTTAGCACAATCTTAGTTTGAAAACATTTTAATTTCTTAACACACCCGCAACCGTTTGTTTTTATTTTGTATGTTAGAGTGAAAATCACAAAATCACTACAACATATCCATTCACTTTTCTACTGTCATTGATGGTCCAAAAAATGGATAATTTGGACAATATATCAAAAATATTTTCTATAATTATATTTTTAAAATTATTAATATATTTATAAATATTTAGGTATTTTCATAGTAATTTTGATTAAATATATAATAAGATAATAATTGTGTAATAACTTCTGTCATATTTAAAGTAAAATTATTTTAGGAATTTATTTATAATAATATTTTAGAAAATTTTGTATAATATATAAGTGGATACTGACTTGATAAAAATAACGAGAGAGAATTTTCATATTTAGATTTAAATTATTTTTAAAAGTAAAATTAATCCTAATATCTACAAATAAATATTTAAATATTAAAAAATAATTTAAATTTAAATATGAAAATTAATTATCTCTACTTATTTTTATCAAATTGTATATTATACAAAATTTCCTACAATATTATTATAAATAATTTTACATTAAATGTGACAGAATTTATTATATAAAATTATTGTCTTATTATATATTTAATAAAATTATTATGAAAATTAATTTAATTGCTATAAATATTAATAATTTAAGATATATATATAAAGATATTTTATGAGATATTATTAAATTCTCCCGAACTTTAAAAAGGGAATGGGTCATTTGATTTTTCCTTTTTTTTTAATATGATGGTGACCGCTGGCGGCTGTAAAAAAATGGTGAGTGATATGACAATGATGTTTGTCTCTTTTTTTTCATGAAGCTCGAGAAAGCCTATATATTTATTGTTGAGGCTGCCCTTATATTTTGATATTATTATTATGGCCTCTATTACATGCTTTCGAGTTTTTATAATATATTTGCATTTATTGATTTGATTTTTTATCTCTAGTCATATATAATTTGGTTGTCTTAATTGTCCGGCATACTAAATAAGCATCCTTGTATGCTTGATGATAACTACAAAGCTCACAAGAACGTGATAATCATTTCAGCCTTGTCGAAAGAGAGCTTGTCGTGAAAAAGCGAATAAAGCACAATCTGTATTGAAATAACAACTTTATTGAAAAAAAACAAAATGGAAATAAATGTAGAGGGATGATTATAGGCCAAGAATGAAAAAAAAAAAAATCACTCCTTCTTACTTAAGAAAAAAGATTAATAGAGAAAAAAAGCATTTTCGTCTTAATAAAGAAAGTTTTAGAAAAATAATATAAAATTAAAAATAAATCTAAGAAATCATGGTTTGAAAAATAATCTCAACTTTAGTGTAAGATGAAGATTTAAAAAAGTAAAGGTGTATCTTCAAAAGACATTTCAATCTAAATTTAAAAAATTCAAAATTACTGAAAATATCTCTTAAAAAAATATTTTTAATTTAGATTTTAAAATTCTTAAACTTTAGAAAATGTCTATTGAAGAATTTAGGAATTCAATTTAAAGTTTTCAAAATTTTTAAAAGTATTCACATGGTAAAAACTAAAAAGTACATTAAATTTAAAAATATTTTTCAACCTTTTGTATTTGAGTTTTTTTTTTTTTTTTGAGACAAAATGTCATAAAAGTCTCTTAATAAAAGGTTATTTAAGGAAAAATAATCCTAAGTGTAATATAGATTTTTCCACGTCAGCTTGACATATCCACGTCAGATGAAAATTTTGATAGTCAAACAAAACTTATAGTCCAGGCCCTAAGAATATTTCTCTTCTTCTTCATCGTTTTGGTCTCTCCCCCCATAGTAGTGCTCCCCCGCTTTGCCAGTAGTGTCAAGCAACGATTTCGCACTCAGGTGAGATTTATTTTTCTTCCAAAACACATTTTTTGTAATTGTTTGTTTTTCTTTTTTGTTTTTGGGTTTGGGAGGGAGATAAGGGAAGAGGGGCAGCGACGGCGGTTTCCTCGGTTGGGGGGTTTTGGACTGTGACGAAGACGGTTCTTGTCGGAGGTAGAAGGGGGTGGAGTTCAGCGCCGTCGTGGAGGGGATCTGATTTTAAATGATTTTTTTGGAGAAGGAGCAACGGGGGATCCAATTCTGGAGAAGGAAAGGGGGGTTGAAAGGGGAAGGAGAAAACTAGGAAGAGGAAGGGAATCCGATGTTTTTTTTTAATTTTTTTTAGTTGTTTAGGGAGAAGGAGTGTGTGTGTGTGTGTGTGAATCGGCGTTTTCTTTTTTTTTCGTTAATATTTTTAGTTTTTTAGAATTTGGTTTTGATTTTTGATTTTTTCTGAATTTTTAATTTAATTTACCCATCAATCGTATCAATTTTAAATATAATTTTTTTTAGTTGTTTAAGAATTTACCCATCAATCTTATCAATTTTAAATATAATTTTTTTTAGTTGTTTAAGGAACCCATCAATCTTATCAATTATTTTTTCTGAATTTTTAATTTAATTTACTCATCAATCTTATCAATTTTAAATATAATTTTTTTTTAGTTTTTTAAGGAATTTACCCATCAATCTTATCAATTTTAAATATAATTTTTTTTAGTTGTTTAGGGAGAAGGAGAAAGTGTGAATCGGGTTGTTAATATTTTTAGTTTTTTAGAATTTGGTTTTGATTTTTTATTTTTTCTGAATTTTTAATTTAATTTACCCATCAATCTTATCAATTTTAAATATAATTGAAAATGTCAATTAAATATATAATCATGGTGCCTAAAGTATCAATTTTAAGAAGTCATGTAATAATTTTCGGGATTAAGTTATATCATCATTTATTATGTGATAATTATCCATTATTGATGTCCAAGTAATTTGTTAAGTACATATTTCGTATAATTGATTATTTATAGGTATATGAATGAATAGTTTGATTATAATTGTTTGCTATAAGAATTGTGAAATCATTAATGGTCTAAGTAGTGTGAGTTTGTTATCCTCCAAAAATATGTTTTGGTCAACAATATGATAACATATAATGAATTAAAAGATATCATGTCCAATGTTGAAGAGTTAGTTCTTACAACCATTGTTGATCAAGATAGACAAAAAGATGATTATCATTGAGGAAGTGGTAGGAGATGTGAGAAGAGACATGGTTGTCGAGAACATGAAAGGTGTACGCTAGTCCCATAGAATCAATGCTTGGACATCATGGACGTCCAATACGAAAAATGAAGGCTTCTCCGTGCAGTACTCATTGAGGATGTTATTACATTTGACTTATATTTTCGATATTATTAGTATTTTGGATGTTGGTGCATGTATTGTGTAATTTTTATACTTCTACTTATGATTCATGCTTTTGATATTATTAGTACTCTGAATGTTTGATACATTGTATGTAAATGTGTTGTTAATTTGGTTTGATTGGTATTAGATCAAATGTTGATCATGATGTATGAAAGTAATAAAGTTATTATTTGTATTAGGGATGAAGTGTTCCGATAGAAAATTTATTTTATAGAATAGTTTAAAGGTATCTCTTGAAGTAACACCTTCAGTTTTTCAAATTTTTAGAAAATGTTTCTTCAAGAGATACTTTTTGTTTAGATTCAAAAGTTTTAAAATTATGAAGGTGTCTCTTCAAGAAACATTTTCTTTTCCGAGTTTTTAGAAATTGTTTTTTCAAGAGACATTTTCAGTTTAAATTTAAAAAATTATTAAATATTTGGTAAAAAGACACTTTTAATGTAAAATTTTCAAAAAATTTAAAAGTATCTCTTCAAAAGACACTTTCAACGTGACAAAAACTACATTAGATTTTGAAATATTTTTAAACCTTTATTATTTGAGGAATTTTTTTTATGCTAAATGTCTAAAAAGTCCTTGTTCACATGTCACATGTTTTATGTTTTTATTATTTTATTGAAAATGTCACATGTTTATATGATTTGGGGGATTTTACATCTTTTTTTTTGATAGCTTCATTGCCGCTTAAAAAAAACACACATCTCTGTATACGTATGGGTTGACAAATTTGACGGCAGAGACAGCGGTTTTTGCGGGTTTGGGTTGAGTATAATTGTATTTTGGTCATATTCGTGTTGATTCGCCTAACACGTTTAATAAATATGTCATATTCGTGTTGACCAACTTAACATGAATTTGACCAAATTGACCCGTTTAATTATTATATTAATTAATTAACTTATTTAATAAGTTATTTGTGTTAAATATGGATTATTAATTATAATTCCTATTAATTTAAATAATAAAATTAATAAACATGTTAAATTTAATAGGTTATTTTTGTTAAATATGCATGGATGATTAATTATAATTCTTATTATTTTAAATAATCAAATTAAATATGTCATATTCGTGTTGATCTGCCTAATATGAATAATAAATGGGTTGGGTTTGGATTAGCGAATGTTGACACGTTTATTATTCGTGTCGGGTTTGGGTTAACGAATATTGACAGAATCTATACATTGACACGACACGAACCATTGATACGAATTACTATTCCTACATACATACATACATACATATATATATATATATACATATATATATATATATATATATATATATATATATATATATGTATGTATGTATCAAAATTCTAAATCAAACATAAGGAAAATTATTGCCCTATTGCTTTATGCAATGTCTCTACAAAATTTTGGCAAGGTACTAGCAAGCTTGGCTAATAGACTATTCTTAATCATCTTTTGTACCTAGTAGATCTATGACAAATAATGTATTAGCGACTTTCAAGATTATCCACTACATGAAGTCAAAAAAACAAGGGAAGGATAGAGAGGTGGCGGTGAAAATAGATATTAACAAAGCATATGACAAGATCAGGTTAGCTACTTCATTGAAAATGGGTTTCGCAGAAAAGTGGGTTAAATGGATCATGATGCGTGTTATGTGACACTCCAAAATTCGAAGGTCTGTTGATCAATCGTCAATCCATAGAAATACCCATGGATATTGTATATCTCGATGCCACGTATCTAATGCTTATTAATTTATGGGTACATTCATCGAGGTCATGGGTAATCACATACCTCTCGCGCGACACTAAGCTAAGTCGATTAATTACACGTGGATATCATGTGTCTCAAAACCACACTATCCAAACTCATTTACCAAGATCCGTTTATTCACATTTAATAAACATTTTATGTTATTTTCAAAACATATTACTATGAGTTTAATTACAAACCTCATACAAAAGTGTGTTACAAACATTGTTTGTCCAATACTTTTACAAATATGTTTCAAGGCCATAATCCAGCTTTCTTCACAATTTAGGCTCCTAATGAGGCATCATCCATCGGTGTATCTCCTACACCTGAAATGTTTTTCTCATATAGGGTGAGTCATGCCCAGTAGAGAAAATTCCTACAGAAGCTACTCCTCACTTAAGCGTACATGCAATGTTCACACAACATTTCGCATCAACATTCCAATGAAGAATATGTTAATTCTAAATGGAATCCTACATGTCATCTGTAAATGGAATGACACTCACCCCATGCATCTGTGCGAGTCTTTACTTATCGACTCCTACCACACATTATGATGTCAATGTGTGATAAAATCCATCATTTGTGGATCACATCCAATGATCATTTTTACAAAACGAATTCATTTGTTTTCAAACCAAAAGTTTTTTGGATGTTACACCTCAATAATCATTTATATATTCAAAATCATGTGTCTTTTTGTGGGCATCGAATTTGCAGGGTCCCTAATAGGCTTCATACTTCTACCGCACTTTCACGAACTTCCACCATTGGAAATATGTATAACCACATGTACCAGGTCTTTCACTCGAGGGGGTGTCTATCCCTACTTGCTATTACCCGACACATATTTTCATTTTCATATATGCAACCGTGCAACTCTGTTAGACTTTATCCAACGGTACCGAGCTCACCAATCAATCACCAAACACAGTGTTTATTCATATCATGCACTTACACCCATGTCATGCGATGTTTCCATGCATAAATGTAATGTGATGCGCCATTGCATGTCTATACCATGTCACATATATGACGAATGTTATATGGACAATTTGATTTATGCATACACCATGCATATATCTTAGACAATTATAACACATGCTTTTAATTTCCAAACATCATTCATTCAATGTCAATACAATAGCACACATGTATTAACAGTCAATATAATAACACACATATATTCCCAATTTATCTGACATAGCGGCATGATCGGCCAAATACGTAGAGTACACCTGAAACCGATCCTGAGGACCCTGGAAATAGGCTATACACGACATGAAACCCGGCCACTGCAGAGCCTCAAACATGACTCCAAAAGGCCATAGAATCAATCCAAATCACAATTCACACACATGCCACAACGCCAACCTCAAACAGGCCATAGTTAGGCCACAAAACCAGTCATGGAACAGTGTCAAATCAGACCCGAAATCAGTACGAAATCAGCACCGAAAACTAGTCCCAAAATCCCGGACCTGGCGATAAAACAACCTAAATTTGGAGCGGTCCGGGAAATTGACCATAGCAGAGGTTATAGGGTCCACATTCAGGTGATTTAAGCCTAACATCAAGTTCACAGATGCAACTACCTTCTATGAAGAACACGAGTCGAAGTCCCTCGTTTTCCCAACTAAAGTCAGATCAGATAGTAATGCGGGAGCTCAAGCCGGGTAGCATTCTCTCATTCCAAAATTTGACCAGTCAGCCCCTTAAGGCAAAAACATAACCACACAACCCTTAGGGTCGAAAATAAAGCAAAGTATGAAGAATCTCTACATCTTGGAGTGCAGTAGATGAGATTTCCCGAATTTTCTTTGTTGGATCTTCGGTGAAACTCCTCAATTTTGATACCCACTTGTAACCCTAGTCGCGTAAACGGACTTTACTTCTTAGTCTGACGAGTCCCGATTGTCAAAATGCCAGAGATCTGAGGAAGAAGCTCGCCAACTTTCCTCTTTCTGCGTTTTCAACTCTGCTTTTTCCACTCACTTGTCTTTTTTCTCTCTTTCTTTTCTCCTTTCCTCATTGTCTCACTCCCTCGAACTTACCTCCATTTATATACTCTCACTTATCACCCCTTTGCATAGACCGACACATGGCATGTATTACATGCCATGTATTTACATGTGTTACTATGACACAAGTCCTCATGCCATGTCACTCGCGAGCACATGCATCATGCGATGTGTCACCCAGGCATCTGTTGCCTCGAAACGTGAAATCGGAGCTATTTGGTGCGAAATTCACTTAGATAACTAGATTTCGTGAGACGAATTCAACGGTGAGGTCTGCTTCATCATCAGAGATCTAGAAAAAAAATTCTAGGTTTTCAATCTGCATTGTAGCGACAATTTACCGTTTTCACCATTTTTCAAATTTACCCAGGTTTTACATATTACTAGGGTACAATATTCAGTCTCATTTAATGAACATTTAGTAGGGCAGATCAAACCAAGTCGGGGCCTTAGACAAGCAAACCCACTATCTCCTTATCTATTTATACTATGTGTGGAAGGTCGAACAACTATTCTAAAGCAAGCAGAAACCTCAAGGGTCATCCATGGATACAAAATATGTAAGAAAGCCCCTAGCATTTCTACTCTCTTATTTGCAGATGACGGTTTTTTTCTTTTTCAGGGCGAACACTTAGAAATGTGAGTCTATGAGAAACATCCTGACAACCTATGAAAATGACTCAGGGCAGGCTATGAATCTACAGAAATCAGTATGTTTTTCAGCAAAAACGTCTCTCTTAAGGATAAGGCCCTCTATTCAGATATCCTAGGCAACACGGTTCCCCTCAACACTAGTAGATACTTAGGGCTTCCCTCGTTGATTGGGAGAAGTAAGAGGGAGATATTTGGCTTTCTCAAAGATAAGCTAAGGAATATAATCCAAGGGTGGCAAACCAAGCTACTATCCCAAGCTGGCAAGGAAATTCTTCTTAAAGCGGTTGAAGCGACGGTTCCATATTCTTGCATGAGTGCATTCCCTCTTATCTAGGATCGAAAATATCGGTAGCAATGAATATATTGGTAGTGGATTTTATGAATATATCGGTGTTAGCCTAAGGGAACCTCTAATTGAGGTTTTGATGATAACAAACCAAGGTTGTTGGTTACTAATGGCTAACATTGAGTTGAGTGATTAGTTGAAATTGATCAAGTATCAAATGAAGATATTTCAATGTTAAGATGACAATAGTGTATTTGATCAAGCTCTTGGAAGTCAAGTTCACTCAAATCAAAGAACAAAGATGTCAAATCCAGAATGACAAGTAACCAGAATCCCTAGCAAGCATAAAAATTGAAATTTTGTAAGCTTAGGAATCTATGTAAAGATAGATCGTGGTTCACTTTAGAGGTATATTATCTTTTTATGCATAATCTTAATAGCTTCGATTTTGTGTCTAAATTGAATATCTTTTTGAAAACTTGAGTATGAGCATCAAACCTTAAGCATTTAAAGTTTAAAAAGTATTTAAAAGTGTTTTCTAAGGTTTGAAATTGACTTGGAATGAAAATAACCTAAAGTTACCACTTTTAGAACTTTGCAGGCATTCTTTATGAAGTCCATGATTTTTAATTTGGTTTGACTTTAAGTCCAGTTAAATATTTTGGCTGTGTTTAATCATCGTCTTAGGTATTTGGAGTTTAAAATGTGTGCTTGAAAGAGTTATTTAAAATTAGAAATGATTTGGGCAAAGGTTAAAGGACTTAGCGACTTTTCGACAAAACAATGATTGGCTACCACAGGAATCATTTGCTCGATCACGGTTGGTCAAGATCAGCAGCTACAACCACGTCGAAAAGTATAAGGTTGACTATTTGGAATCCAAAGAAAGATACGCTTTTCAATTTTATAGACAGTATAACAAGCGAGTCGTCCCCATTAATCAATGATCAAGTAGATAATTATCTCAGCGGTCACTACGGTGCATTAAATGCACAACAAGTAGTTTATTAATAGAAATACGTCGCGGTTTGATAAAATTGCTACTCGAGATTTCCCCCTATAAGTTCTTCAGTTGAGGATCATTTATGGTCATGAGACTTGTTGCATTTATCCTCTAAACTACCATTTCTCTTGCTCATTAATTCTCAATCTCATTTCTTGGTGCATTCAATTCTCATTTGCGTAATCACAAGAGTGCATGGTTTTCATCTAACTTGAGTTATATTTGTTTAATCTTATGAGCTAGAGAGAGTGTTTCATTATGTTTAAGAGTGAAAGCTTCAAATGTGCATAGCTTGAAGGATTTGTGAAGTGTCAATTGGAGTCAAAACCCAAGTGTAAAAGGAAGAAGCTCGGGTTAGAGCTTGACACTAGTGGAACCCTCACCAGTTGAATGTAAAGGAGAAGTGGATTTAGGCAAGTTGCTGAACCATTATAAATCTGAGTTTGCACTTTCTATCTTTATCTCTTTATTTATTATTCTTTAATTAAATTGAAGATTTCTTATTCATTTGCAAAACATTTTTGAGAAAACAAATTCACCCCCTTTTAGTTAGTTTGCTAAGTCATATCTAAATTTCAATTGGTATAAGAGCTTGGCCTCTTGTTTTCAATACTTAACCGTCTAAAAGGAAAATGACTAGTACTAACACTAAAACTAGCTCAAGCCTTTTTCAAGCTGAAAGTTTTCCCATCAACAAACCTTCTTTCTTTGCTAGGTCTGATTATCAATTTTGGAAAAACAAAATGACTTGATATTTGCAATCTCTTGATTTGGAAGTTTGGAAAACAATCCTATTTGGTTACACCTTTCTACAAAAAATGTTTATGAAATAAAATCCAAAAACCTCTTAAAGTAATTATGAAAATAAAGCAAAAAATGTTTATGGAAATAAATCAAAAACCTCTTGAAGAATATAATGATGAAGAAAATAGGAATTTCAATTAAATTCGAAAGCTATTTATATTCTTTATGTGTTACTATGGATAGAACTTAATATAATAGAAATTTGCATCATTACGAAAGCATTAAGGATGTTTGGAGGATATAAGTACCGCGAAAGAACCCAACCAAGTCAAAGATTTTGAAGTTGAAATTCTTGTTGTGTGTGAAAATGTTCAAATAGGCAATGAATCTATTGTTGAGATGTTTTACACAGGGTTCACGGATGTTGTCAATGGACTTGAAGGTTTGGGAAATAGGGTAAGTGAAGAAGACAAGGTATCTAAAATTCTAGATCTTACTTCCCAAAATGGAACCTAAAGCGAGGAGGCTATTTGAATGGAATCAGTGAAGAGCTACACCCTCTTGGGGAGCTTATCGGTTCCTTGATGACCTATGGAATGAAGATTGCAAGACAAGAAAAAAGAAATGCAAGAGGAAAGAAGGCAAAGAGAGCTATATTGCCCTCAAAGTTTAAGAAGAAAAAGTCATTGAGGAAACAAATATGTCAATGACATGGAAGATGATACCGCCCTCATCACCGAGAATTACAAAAGCTAATGATGAGGATAAATTTGGTGGAAGGACCTACAATGATAGTACAAGAAATAAGGTCCTCTAAGAAGAAAGAAAGAAAAAGAGAGGAGCTAGAGAAATGAATTTGCTACAGAGGTGCAAAGAAACATGGTCATGTAATATATGATTGTCCTCTTTACAAAGCCAAGAGAGAAAAGAGAAGAGCCATGATGGCAACATGGAGTCAAAGTGAAGATTCATCCAATGATGAAAATGAGAAAGAAATTGCCAACATAAGCTTCATGACTCTTGAGGATCAAGATGAGGTAAATTTTAACTTTGACAATGATGAGGAATTTATGATTAGATCTTGAGGTGTAGAAGACATCAACAAGTTTGATGAAAAAACCTCACTTGAAGAAAGTTTTGAGCTTCAAAGAACTCAATGAAATCAAAGGAAAATTTTCAGAAGTTAAAGCTACAATGTAGCACCCCATTCCCGGCCCGACCCGATTGGCGGATCCGAACCGAGTCAGGGTTGCTAGCCGAGTTCATTTACCAAAATATATACAAAAACAAAATACTTAGTTTAGATTAAAACATTCATTAGTATAAACAACTTGAAATATGTGCATAAGCAATTTCAATTGGTAGGCCCATAAACATTTACACATTTAACAAAATGCATTTACATTGGTATTTTCATGCCCATTCAAAATAATATACAAAAGCGTTTCAGAGTTTAACTCTTTTGATCATAAAACATCAATTGTTCAAAAGTAGGATGGATGCATATGACGGAGAATATACTTTTAATCCGCAACTTTCTTGATGACTCTAAAACCCATAGATCTTGTCATCGTTTCACATTCCTCTGAATTTTACAGCATAGATAAAAAACTAGAAACTCTAGCCCATTTTCATGTAGTGGTTCTATCTGATTCTCTCTTTATTCGTTTAAATCAAATCATGCGATTTCATAAGACAAGTATTTGGTATTTTTCCTTAAATGACCAATGCGATGCAAATACATACATGAGATAGTATTTCCATTTAATCAATTACAATTAATTGGTCATCTCAAACTATGCATTTCATGAAACGCAACAAATCTATTCGGATAAATAAATCATGCACTTTTTCATTCCTCATTATCGTTTGCATTTTAAGTATATCGAACTTAACATATGCTTTCAGATTGCGGGATAACAAATCATGGCACAATCCACATTGAAATTGCGTTGTGATATGGCAGCGTTTTATAAAATGTCTTTGGGTTGAAGTTGTAACTACCGTCTTGTCGTGAGCTACGGTCGGTAGCCGCACGGCAAATACGTTGTTCGACTCTTATTCGTATACTAATTTATCCTTAACAAATTTGCGATTAACATGCTATTAAGGGCATTCAAATCATTTATAGGAAAATACTGATATAAATGCATGTATTTTTATACAAACAAATCATTTCAATACTCATGCAATTTTCCCTTGTCATTCATTTCGAAATCAATCAATTTCTCAAATTTCTTAGCTTAAAATCAACTTGCAGGTCATTCTGTTTATTGCATCAAATCAATTTAAAGCAATTCATGCAATTCAAACATTTTGGAGATAGTGATTCGAAATGGCAAGAGAAAGGTGTGAAACAAACCCAAAAAGCTTTGCACTTTTGGAGTTCCGGTAATCTCGGAATCTCGATCTCGGTTCGGTGTCCTTCTCATAAGCCCCTAATTTCAATACAATTAAAGAACAATATTATTAAATTAGTATAGTGATTTTGGTTAGGGTTTTGAACTTAATATCGTATTCTTAATCTCATTAGCAATTAAGGGCAAGATACAAGCCCCGGTATGGTTGTTAGTTTCCCAACTTTAATCCATCACATAACCAAAATACTAAAATTTCACCCTGCCTTTTAATCCTTTTCTACCAGTACTCTTGATCAATTAAACCATTCTCAAAGGAAGATTGATCAAAAACCCTCAAGCAGGACACCTAACACCTGTCTGGGACCGTTATTTTCTGTTTTGTACTCTCTGAACTTTATACTTAAGAGTATTCAACGATCTTCAAAAATTATGAAACTCTCTAGTTTAGTCACTTCCTTATATCCAATGACATGCTTTGAAAATTGATTTAAAAGTAACCTACAGGTCCTCAATACATGTATGAGCTGTAATAACATATTGTTTTAAACAGACGTACCTTTAAAATGTCTGCAAAACCAATCCTAATCTTGTCAAAATTAACTACAAACATTGATTTGATTAGCTTAGACCAAGGTCACAACAGAGCACGACATAAAATCATATTATAAACTAATTGGTCAAATTTTAACTTTATCCCAAACCACAGCTTGTCCACTTTGTGACTTGTAATAAAACACTTTCTAAATCAGTAATTCTAAATAAATTTGTCCAGCAGAAAAGGTTAATATTTGGGCCATATATTCGAAAACCAGAACCTTTAATCATCTAACAATCTTTTTCATAAATTCCGACATAGCCAAAAAACAATCCCAAGCTCAGGATTACGGCATTTTAATACTGAAATTGGTTCAACTCACCGGATACTACTTTATTATTCTCCGAATTTACAAGGGTCTTAACTCTATAAATTGATACAATGGTTCTTAGCATCGTTTGAAGATATGGTTCTAAGGTTTCTTCTCGATTGGAGTCATTTCAAATTTGGATCACGGCTTCAGTTATTGCATTTTTATTTAAGACTCTCTAATTTGCAACGAAGTCTACACATAGCTCCACTTTGACAGATTTCTAGGCACTTTGGGGTTACAATTTGCCCCACATTTTCTTTAAATGATATATTCCCCTAAAGTCTGGTTATCAAAATTTTGAATCCCTATAAATTGGATGGTGAAACTCATTTCTTGTTTTTATTACCACAATACACCAATGAGGTACTATATTTAGACCACCATTCAAACCCCCATATTGGGGCTATGGTGTAAATTTATGTGAGTCCCTTCTATATTTGTAGCTCTACTCCTACTGGGTTCTTTAAATTGGAATTATTCAATTTGGATGATTCTATAGCAATCTATAGCTAACAAAACTGGGGTTTGGGCAGTGCTTTGGCCATTTCCTTTGAAAACCAAACATTTCTCTTTTCTGTATATCAAACTTAAATCCCAGGCTATTTCAAACCAACAAACCTGTACAAAAATAAACCCCAGCACAACTATTTAACTAAAACCAAAACTCTTTTATCACATTTGAGTTTTCTGACTCCAACCTGAATAAAAGGGGTTTAGGGTTTGATCCTTATCAATCATAAACTTCATCTAGGTTCCATCACTTCGTTTTTTATCCTTGTACTTTAGGTTTTTCATGAGCAACTCAAAAATCTCCCATTAAAACCTCGCTCTCTCACCAGCTGAAAATGCCATGGGGGATGTCTCTCAAAGGCTGAGAAATATAGTCAGCTGTCTCATCTATTCACAGGGCCCCTATTTGAAGCTGCATAATCCCATTTTCTCATTTTCCTTTTGAACTTGTTTGGATTTTTATTCAGTTGTTTTACACTTTTCTTACCTCATTGGGATATGGACATTTATTTTAAATTTAATTGGTTTATAAGTATTTCAAGTTGTGCATATCTTTTAGTTGAGCATTTAGATTGGAAAATTTCATTAATTTATTTTCTATTATAATAAAAATGTCTCTTATAAAAAATACAAGATGTTTTTGATATATAAAAGCCCCTGAGAAAGTAAATAAGAACTACAAGAATGAATGTTGGTCTCTTTGCATATAAAATTATCTTATGGATAAAAGCTTTTGACATGATCTAACTTCATTAAAAATGTGTTTTTTGATCAAAGAGCTGGGCTACAGATTTCAATAATGAAACTCTTTTAAGCTTCTTTATCGTAGTCTGAGTGAAAATTCTCAAACCAGTTCACTTTACATAATGATGAGATACATTATTCAGTATATCCTCTTAGATTAAATACAAGGCTGGCCTCTAGTAAAAAGACCAGTTGAAAGAATTCAAAATTCACTAACACTAAGATTGAGGCTGATACCTAGGCTTCTTGATTTTTCTTGTGGGATCAGAAAGGAAGATATTGATTAAATAGTTGCTTAAGGCCTTTGATAAAGTGAATTAAATTTTCTCACAAGGAAAATAAGATTTTATAACCTTCGAAATAGAAAAGGTAGAATCATTGGATGTGGTTATACCAATTATGCAATTTTCATCTCTCATTGAAAATGTTTTTGATTTGTAAATGGTTTGAAATATAATCTTTTAGCATTAGTCAACTTTGTGACAAATTTGTGACAAAGGTTTTTAAAAGTGATTTTGAGCCTTCTGTTGCATCATCAAGTTCTCGAAATTACAAATGCATCTTTCAGCTATAGAAAGCCAATATATACCTGATTTATATTTTAAATACTTGAGCCATGATGATCAACTTTTTCTATCATGCATGATGAGGTTGGTTTGTGGCCTAGGAGGGGTTGGGACATGTGAACATGAATCTCATTTTTAACTCAACAAAATAACTCTTAAAAGCCTTTTGAAATTTCTTTTTACAGAAAATACCTGAACTGTGACATGTCAAATGGAAAAGTAAATAAAAAACATCTTTTAACAACAAAAACTTCATTTCTACCTCACGATCTTTTGCTCTTCTTCACATGGATTTGTTTGGACCCTAAAGGACTACTAGTCTTAGAGGCAAATCTTGCAAACATGATAAATGAATGACTTCTCTACATCTCATGATCTTGTTCTTAACTCCCAGCAGTGCATTCATGTTTCAGCTTTTGCAGAAAAAATTTAAAATGAAAAAGGTTTTATCATCTCTTGTATAAGAAGTAACATGAAAGAGAATTTGAAAATGTTGATTGACTTTATGTGATGACAACAAATTAGAACCTCTTTTTATTCTTTTAAAATAATAAATAAGATTATTGAAATAATATAACTTTGCAAGAAATGGCAGACATCTTCGCGTAATAATTTACTTAACTTATTTTTTGAATTGGCAGGTCAATATTTCATGTTATATATTGATAGAGTTTTTGATAAGATTTATTTGAACAAACTATATGAACTTAGAAAAAATAAAAAACTAACATTGGTTATTTAGTATTTGATAAATGCTTTATTTTAAGCACCAAGGACAACCGACATTGATAAAATCTAATGTTGGGATGTTCTTGGCTATTCTTCATCCAAGTAAACCTACTAGAGTTTTCTTTGAAAAGATATGACAATAGTAGAAGGTCTGTCCATGTAATCTTTGATGAATTTAATAATTCTCTTCAAAAGAAAGTGTTGATGATGATGTAGGTTTGGACTTCACAGGAAAAGATTTTAAATTGAAAATGGGGTTCCTCAACGAAAAATGAGATTGTTCAATGGAAAATGGATACACTGGCCCCTTCTCGACTTGGTAGGAGAATCTAGTCAGGGACTTCCAGGTGAGTATGCAGATATTACAGATCAAATTATGATGTCATGATTGGGGTGAGAACTAGATCTTTTAGAAATATTTGCAAGAACCTTGCCTTTATTTCTCAAATTGCACCAAACACTAATGATGTATATGAAGGTACAATTAATAACTATCAAGAAGAACTGGTCGATTTGAAAAGGCATGAAGTGCGTTTTGAGGTTAGTACCTAGGCCTAATGATCAAATTGTTGCATGAGCCTTTAAATGTGGTGTTTACGAACAAAATGGATTAGAAAACGACATAATAGTTGAAAACAGCAATATTAGCGGCAAGGATATAATCAACAAAGGAGCTATTCTGAAGAGACCTTTGCTCATTCAGATTAGAAGCCATAAGAATGTTGCTTTATTTCTTTATTAAAAACTTCATTTTATATCAAATGGATATGAAAATTGCAATAAGGAAGTGTTTTGAACAACCACCTGGGTTAAGAAAAGTTTATTTCCTCTAACCAACAGCTCAAAATACACTTTGTGGCTTGACAACTATCTGGAAACACAGTGCCAAGACTAAGAAAATTTCTTATTTTTAGTAGTTTCAAATAAGCAAAATTGATTCAACTCTTCATTAAGTCAAAGGATAATGACATGCTTATTGTTTCAAATCTATATTGATGATATTATCTTTGAATACTACTAATGTTTTACTTTATGAAGAATTTTGCCAAGAATGCATTGCATAGTAATTTGAGATGAGCATGATGGAAACTGGCCTACGATAATTCACAAATCAAACAACAGGAGAGACACCTTCATAAATCAAACAAGAAATGCAGTAAGAGAGCTCCTCGAAAGCCCCATTAGGAAGAAGTAACTCCTCAGAAAATACAATTTGAAACAAGTAAAGACCATGATACACACCACTTGATATCCGTCGAGCTTGACATGAATTGAGAAAGATGCCAATGATACTAAACCTAAATATAGAGGCATGATTGATTAACTTTGTTGTACTTAACGGCTAACTGGGCTACGATATCATGTAGAGTGTATGTTCTATATACAGATTTCAAGCATGTCTAAAATTCATTTGAATGCGGGTTAAAGAATATTTGTTCTTGAAATACTTATGTCGTACCAGTCTTTGGTATAAAAATATTGATATTTGAATTGATATATTGCGTCGGATGCGGAGCGTTGGAGGTTATAAGTTTGTGAAAAAGCCTGTGAACTTATGTCCTTTTGCAATTCTTTCGCTTGTTTCTTGAGTATAGTAAAAACAGAATTCAGTTACTATCGCAGTAATTGATATATGTCTCTTAGGATATTTTATAATCATATGTGAGAAAATTCAATTTTCTAAGAAAAGGAGTATAACCGATCATTTTGGTGGAAAATCAGGAATTCTCTAGATCTCTGAATGACAAAGCAGGACTTCACCATTCAAATTGTGCGCGAAAATCTAGCTGCAGTAGATTTCGTTAAATTCGAGATAGTGAATTTGTTTCGAGGCAGAGTAGTACGGGACACTTGGCGGCACGTGTTGGGTAATCCTGATTCGCCATGTGTCCAAATTAGATGTCTCAGACTAAAGAGAGCTTAAGTGGGACCTTTAGAGACATGTGGCGACGATTGAGTAAGAATCCAAAGTAGGTGGATGAAGGTGGAACAATAAGCCGATGGGATGGCGACATGTGGCCAGTAAGTACTCCGCTTGTTATCTTGGATGTGACTTAGGTGGGATGGGGGAGAGAGGAAGAAAGAAAACTAAAAAAATGTTGAGAGGCTTTAGAGAGAAGCTCTGCCTTCTCTGCAATTTCCGTCGATCGGTGGCGGTTTCAAGCCCGGAAGCAAGGGAAAGTTTATCTCAGCGAGTGAGCTTAACATGGATGAAGCGGGAGTTTTAATGACTCAAAGGTAGGGGTTTTCTTCTAACTGTTATACCAGCCATGAAAAAATGGGTTTGGGGTTGTGAAGCTTAAACGTGATCTTTGAGTCAAAGTGGGACCTAATGCTTGATAGATTTGTATCGCCCAAGACGATCCATAAAAACCATTAGACCTATTTAATGATCAAGACGATTTTGGACTGAAATTGTTCTTGTAAATTGCTTGCATGTTATTGCTTGATATGGGCCGGCATGTTTGTGTGTGATATGAGATTGTTGATACATAATTTGATGTGTTAACATGATTGTTTGAATTATATGAAATATAATGCGTATGAATACCGCGGAAACTGGATATGAATTTAACGATTGCATTCATAAACCATGTGCAACATCGCGCTGATGAGATGTATGCGTTGTGATGTTATTACCTATTCCAAACGAATGATGATGTTAGAAATATGAATAACATCTAAGGTAGAACCTGATCTATTGGAAACAAAGGAAATAAATAATAATAAAAAAATCGACGTATAATGAGTACGACAAGTTATTTGATCCACCACTGGATGAAATCCCAAATTCACGTGCGATTAACATGATCTCATTGACAGAAAACCAATATGGAAGAGGTGTCTTGTCGATCTAGCGGTGTATTTGAAAGCGTAGCCCATAAATAAATAAACACACGAAATTGACTTGTGATTAAATGTATGTGGGATTGAGTCCAATATGATTAGTTCATTGGGTGGAACACAGGTGGTTTCACTGCAGCTTTGTAAAGAATGTGAGGAGTGATCGGGACTGAGTGCTAGTGAGTGGTTTTCATATCTGCACAGTCTCAAAGCCTTCCATGTAATAAATTGAAAATTGTGGAATGGATGATTATGGTGTGTGTGCATCGCGCATTTTAGGAGGATTAACCGCCATAGGGAAAGTCGACTATTGGGCATTGCTACGCAATATACCGGATCCCATTTTCAGAGAAGATGAAGTGCCGGGAAGGCAGCTAAATGGGGCGCTTTGAGGAAGAAAGCTGGGCAACAACGCAAACGAATATATTTTTGCTGAAACATGTATGAAACAACCATGGATACATGTTTGTATATAGAATTAATAGTTAACTTTTGAAACTATTGTAATATAATTGTTCTATTTTGAGGTGAAGTATGGATGTATGGGCCCAGACGTGGCCATTTTATATCTTGATCAGGGTGAAGACCATTTGTTTGTAGCATTGAGACACTGATGGCTTTATATATCATAGTTCTAACAGGATTAATCAAAGGATAAGTTTGAAATCACAACTTAATTATCGAGCTTAGGTTTATAAGTATCTGGCTGAGTCTGGAGATCTCAGGCCATAGCTTAGTATCGGGAAGTTGGGTATACGATTACAGGACTTGATGGGCACGGGTTAGATCATGTATTCTTGTGCATTCTGGTAGGCCCATTATGTGATTCTGTATTGTTTGTGTTGTGTATGAATTCATACTTCAGTAAAAAGCATATGGAAAATATCTTCAGAACTTATAGATTAAAATATAACCTTAGGGGTTTGAGGTGTGGTACATAATAATTAAATAAGTGAAAAAAAAAAAAATTCTAGACAGTGTTCCAGTTTTGAATATCGCAGTTTACATGTTTGTGGAATTCTGGAATTTTTTTAGTTTTTGCACAAGAAAAGTTGTATTAAACTCTTTAATTTGTGATATATAAATAACGAGGTGTTTATATATTTTCTAGTGATTAGATCGATCACCTGCCAGATGCGAGGTTTTTGCTAAAAATTTATAGAGCGAAGTGGTGGGAAGGCTCTTTGGAGGATACGAAAAAAAAAAATTCAGATCTGAAGATACTGGAAAGCTAGTAGTGACGGAAGGAAGGTTGCGACTAGGTATATTCACAGCAGGGGTTTGGTCTTGGGGAGGCTACGTGTTGAGACGGAAATCACATCTGTGGAAGCGTCATTGAAGAGAAATTCTTGAGTCGCAGTGCGAGTTTTGGGTGAAGTGGCGGAAGGATCTTAAAATGGAAGGAATGAAGGAAAGTAGATTAAGCCTAAAATTTTGAGTCATGACAGGCTCAGGCTGAACCAAAAGAAATTTGGTCACAAAGGAATTTTAGGTCAGCGACCTGGTTCGATCGTGGCGGGAAAGTGGCATCAGCCGCTACGCCTCATTTTGTGCATGGCTGACGCTGGTCTGGTGGATGTGAGATCACGGGCTGTCGCGACAACGATTTTCATGTCGCGACATAGGTTGAACAGGCTGAAGGAAGTCCCAAGTCGCGACATGGTTTTTAAGTTGCGATCGAAGATCTTGTTTGGGATGCTCTTTAGGGCCCGCCGCCAGCGATTTTCGGTCGTGACCGGTTCCGCCTCTTGGAAGGGTTCGCGTGTGGCGTTTTGCCAAGCGAGAGGGTGTCTGAAACCACGCGAGAAACTGAATCGCGACATGAGGTTTTGGGTCATGACCGAGTTTAGTCATGATTAAAAGTCTTCCCGATGCGTGACATCGAATTTTAGGTCGCGACAGGAGTGGCGAGCTTCGACGCGCGAGCGCTGGAAATGCAGCGACAAGGCATGATTCGCGGCAGCGACAACGCGCCGCGACATGGCATGGCGCACAGCGCCGAGGGTTTTGGTCTCGAGCGCGGCCAGGAGAAGCCTTTGGCCGACAAGAGTTCTCTATCACGATAAGCTTCTTCGCGGTAGCCGTATGCGCGCTAGCTCGCATTCATGAACGCGATACAAGGTTTCAATTCAATTTAGTCGATGGGACTACGAGCGATTAAAAAAATATAGCGATGTAATATAGCCAGATGTTTGCGCATTACCTATAAATGCCTTGACGTGGTGCATGAAAAAAAAAATTGGGGTATACAGAATAGTGTCACCGGTATGTTTGCACCTTGAGGCTACGCTAACAAAACTCGACTTGTCATTTGGCGTATGCCGATGGCATTGAAGGCTGGGGGCGTGAAATTAGATCCTTTGAGATTTTGTGCAGCACACGTTTTCGATCGCTTACTGCGGAAGGCGCATGGGTATTGCATTCTTTGCCATTACCACGAGCTAATGGGTTAGAGATGCTGAAGGGCTGGAAGTATTTCGGAGGTTTATGGCACACCATCCTCCATCATTCGGGGAGGAGGATGATGTCGTATTGACCATTGGTTCGGCAAGTGAGAAGGATTTTAGGAGCCATGGGGATCACCTCGTCACCACGCGAGTGAGACTAGCTACGATTTAAGCTAGGAGGTGAATCAGTGACTGGAGCTCAGGCTAAGACCTCTAGGGACTTAGAGGTAATGACTTTACGGCCAGAGTTCATGGCGATCCTTCCGCATGAGCCGGTATTTTCCATCCCGCGCTGGTGCATCTGACCGGGGTTCGCGGGGCACGAAGCATGGGCGATAGCCCGGTGAACCAATCTGACTAATTCTGCTGAGTTAGCCCATTTTTGATGACTACATTGGCATGGACTCTTGGCAAAGGTAGGAGATTTGAGGCTGAGGCGAGTTGTCCATTAGGAGCGAATTGTGGGCTCGCTTCTGAACATGATGGCATGGTCGAGGCATTGTGACCATAGAAGGGCTCAGAGGGCCATGCGAGAGGCGCAAAGTGTGGTGGTGAAAAGAGTGATCGCACGAGATGTCGAAAAGCGAGCTTCTAAGTTAATGGAGTGGAAGCGCGACCATCGCGGGCGAGCGATCAGGTTGATGACGAACGAGCGATACGTATTTACGCTATCAACGGACATATAAAAAAGCGGGATACTTTGAAGAGCGGGGATCTGGGTTTAAAGGACTTCATCGATCATCGATAGAGCGAGCTGGGCCAGCGATTTTATTCTCCGCTAAATGCGGGTGGAGCGTGCGCCTGGTCCAGGTGGCGCGGCGACTTTGCATAGGCGAGGCAAAGGCCAGTTATGGTGGCGAAACGAACTGGTGAGGCCTGGGGACTGGGAAACTTTGTCTATATCTCAAACCTCTAGCCAGTGGATCGGCCAGTCATATAGGAGCCGCGTTCTTGCTATCTACGCCCATGGGCAAGGTATTATTGATTCTGGTGCATCGCATTATCTGTGTTGCATCGGTGTGAAAGAGTTGACAGTTGCTGGGACGCGAGGAGCCCTTGTATGTGAGTTCTCCCAGGGACCAGGGTGACATGTTGTCTTCATCGGGGTTGCGGTAGAGATCTTCGAGGATCTGCTCACAATGGACTTAAGAGGGTCATGGACATGTCGAGTTGATATCCTGCTTAGGATGGAGCTGGGTGGCACTTTTCTCAGACCGTCATCGATTATATGGCACATGGTGATGCACTTCACCGTAGGAGCGGTACTCGCGTTTATTTGGGGACAAGCACGACGTTTCCCGAAGCCGTGTACAACTCGAATGTACGAGCAGTTGATGGGTTGGCTAGCAAGCCTTACGCGGAAGACGGCGAGACAAAACTGGATCGCCCCGAAAAGTGTCAGTATGAGCGTTTCGGATGATTGGGATTACCTCGTGAAGGGGATGTGAATACGTATTGAGTTACCGTACGGCCGCCGTATGACACCCGTTTCGAGGTGGATTGTGACAGTCGACTGCTGAATATCGTATCATATCGCGAGACACATCGTTAGTAAATCATTGAGTCCTCGACGGTGAAGCGACCGGAAGTGATAATCTCTGCATGGGTTCTCCGCTAAGTGCATGTGACAGCAACCAAACACACTCGATAGCCGCAGTCTGCTAATGTCTACATGCGATCCGGCTGTCTCGAGTCCTCCATAAGGCTCCTCACACATGCCTAAGCAGACCATGAGGGAAAAATCCCCAGTTTTCAAAACAAAGGTTTTATTCTCGGCTTTACTACTCGAGGTTTAGGTAAATATTTTGGACAATATACGAGGGGTAATTCTTTGGGTAATCCTCAAAGAAATAGTTAATAGGTCGCCTCGAAAGATGAGCCTTGGAAAACTCTCGAAAACTGATTCTTGAAATCTTCCTTGAAATTCCTTTCACAACCATTTTCACTTTTCTTTCTTTTTCTTCTGTGCACTCTGTTTCAGGTGCCCGATTTTCATGGACTAATTCATACAATTCGAACAACTCATGCTAATATATATATTACACTTGCATATAATATAAATTAACTGCATAAATCGTATTATTAATTCACAACAACGCACCCCAAAACACAATATGACTAGCAAAACCATTCAAGTAATTCATTTTGAGTACCAGCAACCATAATCACACACACAAATCACGTGAGCAGTTTAACCTGACATTACTGTTCACGACCATATCAGGGATTTTCTCCTTTCGATCCCATTCGTTTGGGCTGAAAAACACCTGGCCGTTCGTACCGAACATCCCATCCATTCACATGGCTCTTAGCCAAAAATAAAAACAAGTAGGAAAAGATCCACACCTCACTTGGGTTATCGGGCTACCTGAAATCGAATTAATCCATAGCATTGGCAGGTGTAGCGTAAGACTCAAACTTCTTTAACTGCTTTCAGCGAAACAAAGCAGATGAACGACCCGAGAAATACAGAGAAGTAGCTCTTCTGCTCTCTAAAGCTAGTTCTCTCACTATCTTACTGCAGTTTGTTTACTTAAGGAAATGTGGAGAATATGACTTATTCTTTTCTTTCAATTAATTCCATTTATGTCCTTTAGTTTTTTGTTTAGGGACCACTTAGTACATATTTCCGATATAAGTAAATTAAGTACTCTTATCTCATTAATATTCTGACGTATTGGCTAGCATGAGTGCAACATACAATGATAAAAACGTATCGCGTGTCTCTCCTATGGCCAGTTATCGGCCTTTATCCGTCTTATCAGCGTGAAATTTACATTTATACCCTTCATTGACAGTGGCGTGATAAGTAGATTTGTAAGATCAGTTCTGGGCGAAGTAGTTTGTCATCAGAGATATAGAAAAATTCGATTTGCGGCAAAAGTACCGTTTTACCGCACCCCGAAAAATTAGAATTTTAGGGTTTTTCACATTCTCCTCCTTAAAGAAATTTCGTCTCCAAAATTACATCTGATATGACAAATCACATGCATATGCAAACGTGCTATGTCATGCATGTAAACTAATCATTTAAATTTTCAACGAAATTGTACATTATCGTCCCTAACAAGAAGGATTCGGTGGCGCGTCGATGTCACTGTGCTATACGTTAACTCCTCTGCCATGATGCGTCATAGCACCCTCCGATCTTCTGTGTAGCTTTAATCAGGCTGTCTAACCTTTACTGATCCTCCTCGAGGTCCGTGCGTATCTCGGCGCCGTCTGCTCACGGTAAAACCACGTAGTTAGGATCTGGGTGTATAGAACATGGAGGCGTGAAATGCCTCATGGACACGACATGTTGGTGGTAAAACTAGCCCAGTGCTTTTTCAATTTTACCATCTCGAGTATCTTGAAGACTGATAAACCTCGGCGATGAAACTCGCGCTTACTTGGGAACGGCCTCCTGTAATGCGCTAAAGGCGATCTCGTGCCTGAGCTCTAAGGGTCGGCGTCGGCACTGACATAGCTCTTAGCCGACTCTGGCGCGAGAAGTGACGTAAATAATCAAGCTCGCGCTCTCGGAGGTGTCTCTGTCAGTCGGGACCCGATGTCAGGCTCTCTCCTCAGGTCTGACATATCGGTGATTTGCATGGCCTCCCCTTTGCCTGCATTATGTCGTATCGCCCTGTAAGCTGACATTCTGGGCGAGAGATTCCTGGGCAAGTGCTCTTCCCGACTACCCTGATCTAGCTGCTGCTCGCGACATGTCCTCTAACACACAGCTATGGTCATCACTCTACGACCATGCAATACGTAGATTGGAAGGTTGCTCATGGTCGGTAGTGTGCGGAGTCTTTTGGAAACTCCTGTGCAAACAAACCTCGAGTCTCTATCGACCACTACTGGTCAAATTTTTATACTGGCCAGAACTATCTGAATCTTTAGCCGTAGAATCTCTCGATGTGAAGGTCCATATGGTAGAAAATGTAATGGAAACTTAGTGAGCACGATTTCTTATCACCATCTGTATCATGTCCTATGGTATGCATGATGGGTTACAAAATCCTCAGTGGCATCATCCTTCCACTCGATACCTCATGGCGAAGTAACTGTTGACCACGGTGTAGCCTTAACACTATTGTTGTTCGTCGCAGTCCCCGTGTCTCTTCGTCCCACTACAGTGGTGTGTGAGATCACGAACTATCTTGACTGCCACTGGATCAAACAAATGAGAAGCGATGAAAAACTCAGAAATCTCCCTCTCTGAATCGATCGTGGGAACCGCTACCCGTCCTCATCACAGAACTACCATGCTGCGACCGATCCTTCCCTCGTCTTGTACCCAGTAATACCGATCTGATGACCTTTATCTCGCGTCCTGTCACAAGATAATCTGCTCTATGACGGTATGCTTCTAACTCCCCAGCGTGCCACGACGCTGCTCTTTGTCTGTATTAAGCCTCCCCTATTCTCGACATCCTTTTCCCAGGAAAACATACTAGCCAATGCTCCAGCGTAGCTTCGGTAGTGTATCGACCACCACGTTCCTTACGGGTTGTTAATGGAAAGTAAAAGTCATAATCTTTCCCAAGGAACTCCATCCATCTGCGTTGCCTCATCAATACTAAGATGATTGTAATATACTTGAACTTTTATGGTGAGTGCCTCAACTCGCCACATAAGTAGTGCGCCGTCTGGCTGAGCTTCGGTACTTCAACTCATGTATCGTGTGTGAGGGTAGTGCTCATGATTCTTCAACTGAAGGGATGCAGCTCACCTAGACTTTATAGTACTCCAGTGGCTCTGAGATGCATCCTGATACACTATGCCCTTTGTCCTGTCCAGTCTGAAGATGGGGCCCGAAGTAAGCCTGCCTCTTGACTCTGGAATGCCACTATGGTCATCTGATAAACTTGACCTCCTTAGGTCGATCCGTCATAGACCCTTCATCGGAGAAATCCTCATTCAGTCTATTTTGACAATCCAACTCATTCTCGAGCCGACTTGCTCTCAGCTCACTCATAGCCCCGATAACTAGGTTCAGCGGCCGCGCTTTGATGGCGACTACCCGCGTGTCCCGAAAATCTCACCTGGTAGCTGAAACTCGCGCCCGAACTTGGCGTGATTCGCATGCAAAGTAGGTGTATAAGCAATCAATATTGCTCTACCTAAGCTACTCCTCTAAGCGTGAACTCTATGACCTCATCAAACTAAATTCATTCAAGGATGGTTTCTTCGTGAGAAAATCGATTGATTGAAAATGGTATTACATTTTCTCTTTGGGATTGGACTTTGTTAAAAAGCAGGTGCTGGGTTGGCTGATTTAATGATACCTAACTTGAAATAAAACAGGAAAAAAGAGAACTCGCTGATGTCTGGAAGCCTTGGTGCTTGAATTCTAAGGCATTATGACGTAATAAAGTCACTCTGTGGTAGGATAGTGACATATAGTCCTAATTTCAGAGCCGGGATCTTCATTGGCATTAAATACAAACTAAAACTTTCCTTCTTGAAACATGGCATTTAAGCAGCATAATGTCAAACGTCAAAATACATCCGAATACCCTACATTGACTCATGTATTATAAGATGATTGGATCATGATAGCATCATGAACTAAAATTGCCAAATGCTAGTAAATCAAATATCAGAGGATTTAAATCTAGATTGTAAAATATGGAAAACAATACCCATAGCACTTGGGTTCACAGCAGAGACCAAGAATACATGCCAGTGGCCCAGTGCCTCTTTTCAAGGATGGAGGTTTATCAGTCATCATGAGTTGTCATCCTCGAAAGAATGTTTAGCGTAGAAAGGGAAAAATGAAAGTGGAGAGAAAGTCTGGAGGTAGCTTCTCTAGTAAAATCCCAATTGATTGATTGAAAAGTTGATTTCGCGAAGAGCTTGTTGTGACTATCTGATAACAGAGCAGGAAGTTACAAAAACCAAAACGAAAATTTGTCTGAAGGTTAAAATAGGAAGAAACAAAAAATTAACAAAAAGGCAGCGTGCGTAGGAAAGGTGAGCAGTGGCTAGTGAAGTTAACAGTCACTTTGAGACAATTACTGATTTGTGCTACACGCTCCATTTTCTTTGTATTTTTTCTTTCTTAACTTTCCATGCGATACCGATGCAACGATCGCTGGGACTGGCTGAATTCTTAGGTGGCAGATCGACTCAACAATTTCGGCATCAATGGCGCTTGCAAGAAACTACAAAATTATGTTTCAAAATACGACGGGTAGAATGGTAGGGATCTTAATGTTGAATGTGGGTTTAATTAGAATGATTAGTACACAAAAATCTTTCAGCCTATACTTAATACAGGAAGCTCAAAAATAGCACTTCTTGAGCATGATGCACTACAAATATTCTTTGCTAGTCCTTGTGATAAAGAAGAAAAAGAAAGAGGCATGTAACTTGATAACAAGTGATGTTCGAAAAACAATTCTCCTTACGAAAAGTTGAATGAGTAATACTAACTATAGTAGAATCTTGACCCTTGCCCGATAACTAACTTTTAGAAAATGAATGTCTTGCAAAATTGGAGAATTAACAAAAGAACCTCCTTCTCAGACTCGACCGGGAACTACAAACCCAAGTGTTGTTTGAATGGATTATATTATCTGTGTATTTACTCATTGCACTCTCTGACAGACTATTGCCTGACCCTAACACCTTCAACTGACTATTGATGGGATTAAAGCTCTGTCACAACTCGCATGTTGTGAGGGTGCAATGCTGAGAATGACCTCCCCAGTATCTCCGCGCCTATAGCGGATCCCAATGATCCAGCTTGATTAAGAGCTTAGGCATGAAGGTCATAAGAATTAACGACCTTTAACTCTTTGAACTGGACTCCGACCTGTTTGAGGCTCCCAGCTGGCTCAGCTCAGACTCCCTTCATCCACCGGGTGTAGCGAGCACTAGTGAGTGCTGCCCGAGTTGGCTTAGGGCCGGGGGCACAAAGGCTTTGCCTTCCCCTCGGACCGTGCTCTCGGGTTTTGAGGCAAGCGTTACGATTTTCTTCTTTTTCTTTTTCTTTTTCCTTTTCCTTTTTACTCTTCTTTTTATTTCTTTTACAGAGGCTTCATTGGCCTTGTTTCATGGGGTCCATAACTGTTAAGGTATTAACAAACTCAAGGTAGGATTATTGTAAGGAAAACAAAAGTGCAGTTTTCAAATTATTGAAGAAACTTGATGTGCCTATGTGTGGATTAGCTAAAAGGTGGAAAAGAAAAATTGAAATCTTAGAGCTTCATAGTATCCACTCAATTAGGCATGGA
This sequence comes from Tetrastigma voinierianum, assembly GCA_016808115.1. NCBI lineage: Eukaryota > Viridiplantae > Streptophyta > Magnoliopsida > Vitales > Vitaceae > Tetrastigma > Tetrastigma voinierianum. The sequence goes on from JAEQBH010004106.1 coordinate 146,328, forward strand.
ACCAATCTAACATTAATAGAATTTGACAAAGTTTCAATTTTTCAAACTACAAGTTAAGCAAAACATAAAAAAAAAGTAGGTGCAATTTTTGAAAAAAATAAGGCGTATAATTATAACAGAAGTTTCACAAAAGAAGGAAAGCAATGGCCAAAACAACATTCTAAAATGGTTGCTCAAAATAGTAATAAACATGATAAGCCCTTTATACAACAACTCCCCCGATAAATATCTCATTGTATAATGGGATTTGGATTCACATTTGAGAAGGAAGTGCTACCTCCTTGATGTGATGTTCGTTGTTGGATAGGAGGAACTACATGACTTCACCATTGCCATTCACTAAGTTTGACCAATGAAACAAATTAAGAAAAAGTGACCAGTTGAAATTTAGAAAATTTGCCTTTATAAAATTTAAAGTGTTCTTTCTGGTTAGATTTAGATTCTACACTCTCTAAGCTTTCCAACGGGCGAAAATCACTTTAGAAAGCAGATGTCGGATGAAAAGTTATGCTCGAAACAAAATCTCATATGAGGCAAAGCAGGAGGAGAGGGAGCGAAAATTTAGCTCAGTGCTTTGTCAAACTCTGTGAGTGAGATTATCTCTCTTTCTCTTTTAGATGGCTACATTCTTGCTTCAAAGAATTTTCACTGTTTTAAAAATTGGCCACAGAAGATTGAAGAACACAGAAAATGAAGCTATTGGTAAGATGCTTAAGAACAGAGAATAAAAGAAAATTAAAGAAAATCAAAATACAAACTTCAAACTAAACTCATTAATAACAAAATAGTGAGGTTTTAACTTTTGAAAACATTCACCGAAGTAACAGAGCTCTTTGAACGAAGAGAAAAGACCATAGTGATAAGGTGAAGACATAGTAAAGCTGTTGGCTTTAAAGTAAATGGCTAAATTTCTTAAAAACCAGGTATTCAATTATATGTTTCCATCTACCAGAGTCATGGTTGTAATTCTGAGGAAGAGCTCATATTACTGCGATGAAAGTGTCTTTGCGATTCTTGGGGGTCGGTGGTGTTGGAAACAGCGATCTGATTAATTCTTCATCATTGCGCTGTATTCTTCATCTGTTCCTCTGCCGGTTTTGTAAAACCTTGTGCTTTCCACGCATGACCCGTCGAGCGGTCTGCTCGTTCTGTCTCTCCTGGTTACACTGCCCCGGTGGAAAATATTAAAACCAAAATCCCATATTGCGAAGGTGGTTTTGACTCCAGTCAAGGCAATTGATTGCAGTAGATGTGGCCAAAATGACTCGAGTATGATGGGCGCTGGTTAGTGTACGCCCTTGGCTCAGTATGAGGAACTCTGATGTCCTGGATATCTTTATCACTTTTACTAGACATCCTCAGCTATACCTTTGGGGTATTTTCGATGTGATGGTAAGGATGGGAGTGATGACAGTGAGCTTTAACTCCCACAAACCTAACTTGCCTGCGGTATGTTGGGTTGACACTATCTGATCAGGCAGGTGCACCTTATCTATCTGAGTCCCTCATTATGAGTGAAATGGTAGGACCACTGGATCTTTAGTATTCCATAGAGGTCTTGCTGGAATGATGGCCTTGGCACATTTTGTTAGGAAGCCTTTGTATCGATGCCCAACCCTCCTTGGTATTACAGTCGCTTTAAAAATTTAACAAATTGTTTGTTTAATGTACCAGCAGAGAATTATGTTGACCTTCTACTCACGTAGCACTTCAGGAAATGCCTATTGCTTGGATGCCTTCTTTTGCCTTCGATTACTTGGGGAAATGTAGGAAGGAGGCATGCTATTCTTCATTGAATCTTCTTTAATAAATATGTATCTTGGTTCCACTTCCCTCTTCTTCTCTAATGATCTCTTAATGAGTTTGGCGTTGATTTGGTCGACACACTTGCCATTTCTCAAAAAGTGGCGGCTTGCCATGTAGGGGCCGGGGTTCTTTGTGAACCTATCTCATCAGACTCTGGTTCAGGGGTATGCAGGAAGGGAATCTCCTTGCTCCACCGCACTGTGGCGATTAGGCTCGATCTTGTGATAGACAGCCTAGTTATAATTTTATTGAGGCTACATGAAACCCAGTTGCCTTCTCTTGAACTGAGGCACTTCCCACATTTAAATTTTGTCCATGAGCATTGATGGCTTTCATTCCTCTCTAATTTCCCACACGCTAACAATTTAGGATGGCTTACTCAGCCGGGAGAAAGAACGATTGTTTCTTCTTGGTATGCTCTGGGAACATATGTTGAAGTTCAAGGGTTCGGGAGAGGTTGCCCAGATGGTTCTCAGTTAGGGTTCTAGGTGTTGCCATATGGAAGGCATTTGTTGGTGGCTTGCTGACCTTATGTTTTTGCTCTTGCATCAAATCCCTCTTTGAGGAGCAATTGAATGATGCTCTTCTAGGTGACCGGTGGATTAGACTGATGCATGGTTTGACACTATGGGGATTTGGTCCTTGACCATCATACGCCTTTTCCTTCCGGTTCATCACCCTCTAGCCAGATTGAACTCCGCTGTCGACTCCATATCTTCACAAGTGAATATGCTCCTTTGGTTTCTTGGTAGCCTATATATGTCGATTTCATGGGATTTGGTTCATCGAGCTTTGGAGAGTCTCGGCGACAGGTTGAGGAAGCCCATGTAGTGGATTCTTCTTGAGAAGTCCCTCACACCATGGTCTCAAGAGTTGTTTCATGGACATTCCATCGTAGAAGTGGTTTACGGCATCCATGTAAAGCCATGTTGGTGCGTAATGCATTGATGGTTTACAAGACCCTTTTCCGGCGCGATAAAATTTTCCACACTCATAAACTGAGGTGTGGGTTGCCTGCGAATTATTGGTCTTGTGTTACACTGAAGAACTTCTTCAAAGATACAGCTGCGGTTCTGATGAATCTTGGCCTTAGTGAATTAAGCCAATTTTTGCATTATCTTTGAGGTTAGGAAAGTACTTTAATTTCCATATCAAATCATACTCGATTTTCCTTCATACGAAGGTACAAAACTTCTCATCCGGATCGCGTATGGATTTTCGTTTCCATTCCATGAAAGGTTGGGAGCGGGGGCGGATAAACTTCTTTGCACATCTTTGACGGGGTATAATGCGCGAGGTGCATACTCTTGGGGGTGTATGTGATCCCTCTATTGACACGTAGGCATTAGGCTCCCTTTAGACTGTTGGCTCTGCTGCTCACTGAGTGAGGGCTCCGTCTCGGTTCGTCTGGCCCGATTTCACACCCTTCATTAACTGAGCTATTTCCAATGCGCTGGTGTCTATCATTTGCATAGTACTATGAACCACCGGCCTTGACAATAGAACCAGCAAAAACAAGGCTACGAGAAGAGTTGATATTAGTTAAAATAGAAAAACAAGGAAAAATACATATGAAACAGGTTTCAAAATTCCAAATTCACAGCCAGCAGACTCTAAACTGGAAAAATGGTATAATAAAAAAGAAATGAGCATTCTGTGCCTTGATATGGATCACAGATCATGCCTCTCTTTCTCACTAGGGCTACCATCGAGCAACGGCCATTTGATTAACATTCTCTGAAATGCGGGGTGTGTATAATCATGAATGTTATACCTAAAAGCATACTCTTGCATGGCAGACTCTTCTTGTTATAGTAACTCGAGGAATTTCGAACACGGGGATGGGTTTTCTTCGTGAGAGAAGAAATGCAATTGATTGAAATAGTGCTTTCTCTTTGGTTTAGGTTTTTGTTAAGTGTGGGTTGTTGGTTTGCTTGAATCTGACTTGAAATAAAATTGGGAAAGAGACTCCCTTGAGTCTCGGGCCCAGCGGTGGCAGGATTCTAGGCGTTAAATCTCAGGGGTCTTTCCTCGTGTTGGGGATGATGACGCTAAATCTAACTTCCCGAGCGGGATCTCATTAACGTTAAAACCTAAACCTAGCTTTTTCCTTCTTTGAAACATGGCATTTAATAACGCAAATGTCACGTGGCAGATCAGAACACAGTACGATCCTACCAGGTGACTCATAGAAACCCGACTAACCCAGAATTCCGGTGGATCTATGATAACACTCTGAGTAACAAAGTGTATCTAAGCGATGAGGCATCTCATGAGTTTACGCCTAGTGCTAAGTCTGGAAAACAAATACCTTAACTGCTTGCGTTAAAACGAGTCAAATCTTTGCGCTGTAGTCGCCCGGTAGCCCTCCTCCTCCCCAGGATGGAGGGTTGTGACCATCCCTTGAGTTGTCATCCTCAGGATCTTTTAGCATGTAGAAAAGGAAAGAAAATGAGAGAAAGTGGAGAAAGGCTACAAAGCTGAGGCCCGAAAGCTTCTCAAAAGTGTAATTCTAATGATTGATTAAAAATTGATTTTAAGGAAACTTAACTTCAAAGCATACTTAGTGCTCGGAGAAAAGTTACAAAAAAAACAAAACCAGCTATTCTGAGGGTTAAAATAGGAAGAAACAAAAATTATATAACAAAAAAGCGAAAAAGCAATCTTTAACTGTAGGAAAGATCTGACGGTGGTGAGGTGGGGTGAGCAAATTTTGAGTGAAATGAGTGTGGAGACGATTCGCACCCGATTTGTGCTGGCTGTATTTCTTGTATTTTACGCTCTTCTTTCATACGATTACGATACTGCTCTTTGAGTTTGACTCGAATTCTTCGTGATTGGATCAAACTCAACTAATTCGACATAAGCTTTATAGCTTCTAAATTCAGCAGCCACAATCCGATCAGTAGAATAGTAGGGACCTTAATGTGGGAAATTGGATAACATTCGAATGATTAGTACACAAAACGCCAAACCTATAATAATAAGGTTTAAAATAACTTTTGAGCACTAATCATTATATGTGATTTCTAAACCAGTATGCAAACAATCCTCTAGTGATCCTCCATGCTCCCTCTCGATGCAGAATGATTAAAATAATCTTGAGGAACCTGACAAAGTGATCCAAATAGGGTTGGAATACCCTGCAGGAATCACGTGAATGTCGCTGGTGCATTCGATCGATCAAGGGCATCATAGTGGCTTCAAGTGCCCATGCATCACGACTATCTTAGAAAGCATACGTCTCTAACCTCGGTGATGGCTGGTAAATTCATGGAAAAGACTTCGTGCTCTCTCATTTGACAAACGAATCATCCCGATCTCAGCTGGCTGTCGATTCTTGTTTAATAACCTTCCTTCCAGCTAATCTATAGTGATACGGTCGAAAGGGTCTTGTCATGCTTCTTCGCCAAATGAAGTGGAGCACCCCATGGTGAAATTATTTTTGTTCATGTTTACACAGTGGTGCTCTGTGCTGGACTCTGAGGATCTCTGATATTTGGTGCCATCTGTGCGAGTGCTAGAGATGGGCGAAGTTCAGGGGTGTAACTTGATCACAAGTCTACAACCTCTGCGGAGGCTTGATCCAGTGCTCATCTCAGGAAAAACAATCTCCATACTCGCGGACTATAGAGGTAGATCCTAGATTAGGTCTCACCTGCGTCCTCGAGTGCGGCTTGCTGGCGAGCTTTTATTCCATTGTCATCCACGACACTGGTTTCAAACACCCAGTAAGAAGCGAAATATCATGCTTGTCCCCAAAACACAACCGCGATGCAGTCCTATGTGTGCGGTAACCTCTCCGGCTCTAATGATCATTCAGCGAAACGCCATTGATCCATTTCTGGGATGACGTCGAACTCACGACATCATCCGTGACTCAGTCGTGGTAGAATCCGGAGATCTGTGCCCAACCTGACACTCTCTCTATCTTATTACTAATCTAGAGAGCTCACATACAAAGGCTCCTCGAGGCCTCAACCTAAACTTATAGCTTACCTCATGGCGATCTGTGATAAGCTAATGTGATGCCGCCTGTCAAATAATACTCCATGGCGAGAATTATACTTGTTTCTATCGTTAGACGTCTGTTGACTCGCGTGATGATGTCAAACAGCCTGAACCCTTGACGTCCTACCGTGGGCCACGATCCTCCTGGCCCATGTCGGCCCCTCTGGCCCGCTATGTGAAGGTTCGGAAGTGCGACACCACAGACGGCGCACGTCCCTCGGCCATCTTGGGTGTTGGAGTCTGTTGTATCCTCTTACGTCTCACGCTGTACAGGATGTCCGGAAACCACCAGGATCCTTGTCTCTAGGGCAATCCTCCTCATAATAATAAGATATGAGTGACCTTCCTCACCAACATTATGACTCACGTCTGTCTACTGCTTGGATGTCATTGACTCTAGAACCCATGTATTCAAAGCCCCTGCTTCTTTCGATTTGGAAAAACGGCCTCTCTTCCTCTTGCTACTAACACCCGCATCTGAGTGCTCAGGTGCATCCTGGTCTGCCCATGGTCTAAAGTTGACCATAAGTCAATGTCTTGTGGCGTCACCAAGTCTCGCCGAATGGACAATTTGAGTCCCTTCTCAAACTGCTGACCTTGGCGGTGTGGCCACATAATGTCAGCCAGCGAGCTAACTCTAGTGAACACGGCCATACTCCAGCTCACGGTCTGATGCCCGGCTCTAAGACTCCCGAGCCTTCGCGTAATACAAGTGTTCGGAAAATACTTTATGAATGGCTCATGGACTGCCCATGTCATTTTCTGATCCTGAGGGGTCTTGCTGATTCCCACCGCCCGTTTCTTCAAAACTCAAATCGGCTGATTTGATCTGGTCGTGTCGGAGGTGATCTCAGCCAGCGCTCGTTACCTTCCTCGACTGATAGTGCGCCTGCCATCGGATCTCTTCCCGCTATGATATCGGAGGATGATGTACCTGAACCTCACGGAGGTTACTCGGACCTCTGACTACCCTCTGCGCTGCTTTGTGCGTAAGCGACGATCGTAATCTCGACCTCGTAAGCTGCGTCGAATCTGGTGCTGGCCTTCCTAGTGGACCGACCTTTCGTCCTCTCAGTGACTAACCAAATACACCATGTCGAATAGCAAGTTAAGTTTCATCATTATCTTAAGAAATTAAACACAGCACAGAGACATATTCACATCTTAGAATTTTTTTTTATACGTTCATGTACCCTTCTGATAATAAATCATAAATATAACATATATTAAATCTTTAGGCCTTTTAAAATTTTGTACTCTTTTTTCAAACCTAGTGAGAAACAGGTATAAGTAAAAGTGTTCCAACAGTGATTATAAGCAGTATTTGAGTCGAAACAAAATATGAATTATCGGTCTTTTTACCGGCATTTGGTGCGTGCTGCTACGCTGGCCCCGCCCAGACCTGACGTCGTGTCTTGGCCCTCTTGGCGGTCCCGCGGCCAGGCTGGCCATCATCAGCGGCTTCGCCTTTAGACCATGTCGCCAGCCTCGGAATCCACGTCTGAAAAATGTCGTGGGCCGTGCGAAGGCGCAGCTGGCGTCTTAGTGTCCGATCTTGTCGCCCGCGTGTCGCGAACAGCGAGAGTCAAATATCGCCGGTAGGTGTTCCGCGCGGTGTGTCTACCGGCGCCTGTACGATGTTACGTATCGACTCCTTACCGTGAAACGACCATCTTGGCTGCTTCGCCGTAGCATAAACCAAGCGTGTCCACAGGCCTCTGGTAATCACGAAGCTAGTGTCGCGGAATTGCTAAGCGATCAATATCTATGGGGTACACACATACCTATCGTCAAATCCCAATTATATATTATTATCATTATTTCGACATATATATAATTAATGACCATTCTATTTCAGATTCACACTTTTTTTTCTTTTCTTTGTTTAAACTGTTGTAAGACCACAAAAAAAAATATATATATATATATATATATATCTATATTATTTCTTAACGTAGAACCAAATAAATTCATCATAATTTATTTATTAATTTTTTTAGACTTTGCTTGCAAACCAGGAAAAATTTTAATAATTTTTTTTAGTTCTTAGATTGCATTCTTCAAATTCTGAACCTAAGGTTACTCTTTTCTCTATACAATTCAATATTTTTCCTCTATCTTTACTCATAAGCATACAAATTACGATACACAACACACAATCCGATCACACATCACATTTAATTCATCGATACACCGAGGATTCATGATGCTAGTTTCCCGTCGAGTCCTAGGTAAAGCGGTATACCTCATACTTGATACTAGCTATAACTCTAGTAACTAACATAAGGCTATACCAAAATTGCATTCTTTTACACCTTAATGACACTGGCCTAAGCCCGAAAGAGTCTCAGCCACAGGTACTCTTACCTAGCTTTGTTAAATATTCCAGTTTGAGGGGTCAGTTGTGACATGCTTCTGAAATCTCATGTCTCATATCATGGGACATACGTTAGTAAAAAATCCAGCACGAGTCCTCGACCAGGTGAAACTGATGCCTGAGTATTGATGCTCTATCTATTGGGTTCACTGCATTTCAAATAAATATAATGCGACGAACACACTCGAAAATACATGATCTACTTGAATCTCTCCATGCCTGATGTTGGAGTCCTCACAAAGCTATCACACATGCTAATGAGATGTGAGAAAATGGGTTTTCAAAGCGGGTTTTTGTTCTGAAAACCTCGTTGGTAAATATTTTGGATAACCTCTGAAGCAAATTCTTTGAACAATCCTCAACAGCGATCGTGGTCAAAAGCCTCTAGGGATGAGAAGCCCATTTGGACATCTAAAACTTAATTCTTGGAGAGAATCTTCCTTGAGAATTCCTTTCACAACCATTTCCTTTTCTTCTGTTTCATTTATCATACTTTCACTGCCATTCTAGGATGCCCTGGTGCATATAGATGCGTGTACCAACTAAAACAACTCATGTTAATATATAATACAGCATATATTAACAAAATTAACTCCTCAAATAATATTATTAATTCTAATAACTATACCAAAAATTAGCTCATATGGGCTAATAAACCATTAATAATTCATTTTGAATTACTAATAGCTCAAAAAAAATCACACAATCCGTGGTGGTGAAACCACCAGGCCGATTAAGCGGCCACAGGGATTTTCTCTTTCGGTCCCAGATGGAACTGAAAAACACCCGGCCATTGTTGCGAATATCCCTATCCATTAGCATGGCTCTGTGGCAAAATACTAGCTTAAATGAGAAAGATCCCTACCTCTTGGGTTGTCGGAACTCCATGAAATCGAATGTCCACATTGTAGCTACTTACTGTGTGATCAACTTTATTCTTGCTCAGCGAGCAGGTAATTAGTGATGAAATCTAGAAGTATCTTTCTTTAGCTGTGTTCCTCTCACTTGCGTTTTTGCCAAAATGTATGAAGAAGATGACTTATTCTTTTTTAATTAATTCCATTTATTGTCCTTTAGTTTTGACTTTAGGAATGAAGCTTTACAGCTCGATACAATATTCATCTCATATCCTCTCACTAATCATGAAACACCATTGTCACATGGGTACGCCAGTGATGGCTTTGTAAATAAGTCTTTAACAATGTCTGACAGCACAGCAAGTGTAAATACGAAATTTCATTGTCACAGTTGACATTAACGTGGTAGCTAGATTTGATGAGGCCGATTCAGCCCGGTGGTTCCATTTTTTGTCATCGAGATCACAAAAATTTAGTTTGACCAAAATTACCATTTACCGCTTTTTGAAAATTAGAATTTTGGTTTTTCTGGCCATCTCATGACTGCATAGGATGGCGCAGTTGAGTTGTAAGGCTAGGGTCCAACTACGAGGTTGTTGCGATGAGAACTCCGACCGGCCTTCACCGCGAGGCACTCGGTTTATTCACGAAGAAAAACAACCCTTTGGCTGTGCATTGACCTATCGGCAGTTGATGAGATTCACGATCAAGAAATGGTATCCATTGCTAAGGATTAACTGACTTATTTGATCGGCTGGGTGAGATATTGTCTACTCGAGATAGGCCTTACGGGTTGTCGGTAGGGTTGGCGGGACATCACACAAGGCGGCTGTGGGGATCATAAACACTAGGCACTTTGAGTTCACAGATACCGCCCGGGTTTTGACTGATCGCCATCGACAGCTAACTGGATCTAGTATCATGGGAGTATTTAAATGTACGTATTTGGATCGGTTTGTCATAGTCTTCGTGGATGACATTTTGATCTACTCAGTCAGATGGACATGAGGATCATTCTGGCGATTCATTACCAGGCTATTGAGAGACCATCGGTTGTACACGAAGCTTAGTGAAGTGGCGTTTTGAAACTACTGAGAGTGAATTTTTGGGACATATGGTGTAACTGAGTGTTAGTAGACCCAGAAGGTCGGCGTAAAATCAGTTAGGAAAAAAAGTGGGTCTTGAATCTGTTGTTTCTTGGGATTGGCGGGATCACTACGGGAAGTTTACAAGTTTCTCGGGCTATTTATACTATGGAAGAATGGCGAAGAACCAGATTGAGTTAAGTGAAATAACACATGAGAAAACGTTAAAGTTGAAAAGACTTTACTTATTTATTTTGATAATCGGAGAGAGACAGAGAATTACAATGTATTGTGATGCAGAAGGAGTGAATATGATGTGTTTTGATCATAGACAGGAGGTTATAACTATGGTTCTAACGCGTTGAAGATCAAATGAAGTACCCCATGCTGACCTGAGTGCGGCCATAGTCTTTGCCAGAAGATTTAGGCGCCACTACTTATGGCAACGATTCGGGGTGTGCTCGGACCATAAAAGTCCGAGTATATCTTTCACACAACGAGACACAATGTATGAGGCCAAGCGGTGGATGGATTCTAGAGGATTCGACTTCCGCGCATTACCACCACGGTAAGGCAAATGTGGTGAAGCTAACCATCGATTGAAGTCCGCAGTCTTGGCGGTGTAGCTTCACGATGTTTGGCGGATGCGCCCGGTAGTGGGACGGTTTTACTCGATGCGACAGGCAAGCAGGATACTATGGTGGTAGCTCTGCGCCCTCTTGGCGAGTGATTGAGTCTGAGCGGGGATGTAGAGATAGTGTCGTCGAGGACATGTTGTCGGTACAGTGTGAGCTAGGCCATTCACCTGAATGGTAGTCTTGGTATAGTAGATGTTGATTGATTGTGAATCCCGAGAAAGATCTGAGAACTCTTGACCTCGATTTCTTTGTACCTTCAGAATTTCAAAGGTATCTTGTGATCTTCATCCTGATGCGAAGGCGGGATGAAGAGACACGTCGGGGACTTCATTAGACGGTGACTCACATGTCAGCAGGTTAAGGTTGAGCACTAAAGGCGGTAGGCTGCTTGACCATTAAGGGTGGCCGAGGTGGGTGGGAGCACGTCACGATGGTTTGTGACCCCCCTTCCCACGGTGTCTGCGGATATGATCGCGATGTGAGGCGATAGTGGGCGGCTACGTGAGCCAAACTGGCTTTTCTGGCCCGTCGGATGACCTTCCACTAGAGATTACGTAGGTGTATATACGAAATTTCGATTACATGGAGTGTCGTATCCGCGCGAGTGTCCGGATAGGGTCCCAATTTCATTTTACTTTTGAAGAGCTTCCAGGCCATGGGAACCACTGTTGATTGACTATAAACGCGCATTTCATCCATAGACAGATGTTCCGGTGAGAAGAAGGACCATCTGATTTTTAGAGGACATCTTTGCGTGAACTTTCCGTCTGGATCATAAATTGGCCCGGAGGAGTACGCCCATAGTGGGGTTGCTAATGGCAAGTTCTGTGGCAGTATACGGATGGCACCTTCAGGCGTTCTGCGAGTATGATCATGGTGATTCATGAAGGCGCAGAAGTGGGAGAAATCAGCTAACTGGTCTGCGATGGTCAGATACACCTTGAAGAGGGTGAGTTTGATGCGGCGATCTTTAGCAAGGCCAAACAGAAGAGCTCTGCGTCAGCGGCGTGGCCTCAGTTTAGGGTTGGCGATCACGTCTTCTTGAAGGTGATGCCTAAGAGAGGAGTGATCAGGTTCGGAAAGCTAGGGAAGTTGTCGCCAAGGTTCATTGGGTCCTTCAAGATACTCGAGAGGGTGGGCACTATAGCATATTGGCTAGCATTACACACGAAGTATATCGGTTGTCTGAGGTGTCCCGTCTTTCGAAAGTACCTACTCCGGATCAGCTCTTGGTGGTTGGGAGGGTGCGATTGGCTTACCGGTCTGGGACCTGGGAGGACGTCGCATTATGAATGCGAGATGGTTTCAAGTACTGAGCCGTGAAGTAGTGAAGCGTCTTGTGGCAACACCATGGGTGGAAGCGGCGTGGGAGCGCGAGAACCGTCTGAGCCACTTATCCTTTCTTGTTTAGGGATGAAGGTACGCAATTTAGCCATTAAATAATTAAATTACTAGTTTACATGCATGACATAGTGCACATTGTATGCACATGTGAGTTGAGGTGATTGTGTGGAATTTTGGGGCTAAATTACTGGGGGAAAAATCTTAGCTTACAGAAAAATTGATTTTTAAGAAAGGGTAAAGCAATAATTTTCGATTGGAAAATCCAGAAGGTTTTCTGACTCTGGATGTGTAAAGCAAACCAGATTGAAATGATTCTCATAATCCCAGCTACCGCTGTCGAATTTCATTTGAACTAGAGATAGTCTTAATTTCACTTTTTTGAGAACCGGGTGAAGTAGGACGGTCTGCGATGTTGGTGACTCACGGTGCGCCACGTGTCAAGTCTTGAAGATGTCTCAAACAAAGGAGCTCAGTGGGACTAGAAGACATGTGGCAACCACGGTGGGAAAGAATCCAAAGTAGGTGGATAAAGATCAAGGTAATCAGTGAGCCCAATGGGGTGGTGACATAGTAACGCCTGGTGCTGACTTGACCCATCTTGGACCAAACCGGTGGGATGGGAAAAGGGAAAAAGAGAGAAAAATATAGAAAAAGAAGGAGAGAGCTTTAGAAGAAGCTCTATCTTCTCATTAAGTGTCCCGGACGCAGGCGATTCAGAGCAGGGAGGGTTATCTCGTAGCTAGAGCTTATGAGACCGAGAAAGCAGGAGTTTCGGCAAACTCCGAGGCGAGGGGTTTTCTTTGCTGGAGTTATTGCTTGTCCTAGCTGCTGAAAAAAATGGTGGTTTGGGGTTGTGGTAGAAAGCTGAGTGTGTATTTAGTCCCAAAGATGGGGTTGAATGCTTGATGAGGGTGACTCTTGGGCAGTCCACGACTGATTGGGACTGTTTAAAAGCAGTGTGGAACTGATTTTGGATGAAATTGGCTCATGTGTATGCTGCTGTGATATAAGATAGCATATTTGATGTGTGGAGAATGAGGTGGTGATGCATGCTAATTTACGTGTTAACATAGGTTATTGGAATTATATGAAATATAATTCGCGTGAATACTGAGAATTGGATATATGAATTGGCATGATTATATTCTTTGACATGCAACAGCATGCCTAGTGGTCTGGAAGGAGTGTGATGTTAAATTCACCATTCTTGGTGAATGGGTGTGATGGGCTCATAAATGGAATGACGTCGAGTGTAGAATTACCGGTTCATCTTTTAAACAAAGGAAATAAATAATAATAAAAATCACGTGTGTTTGGTGAAGCGAGTTGGGTAGATCCCACCCCACACAGGTGAGAATTGAATTCACATGTGGTTGAACATGATCGGTGAAAGTCGTAAAAATGTCGGAAGGCGTATATCGATCTGCGATGTGACCCTAAAGACGTGTATAACTAAAATATCACCAGAACATTGATTCAAATGTGTATTGGAGTTGGTCGATGAGTTGAGTCCTTGGGTGGAACACCCGAGAATTTGGTTTCACACTTATTTTGTAAGTGTGAGGTGATCGGGACTCGAGGTATCGTGAGTGGTTTTCATCTATTTATAAAACGACCACTGGCAAATTGATTTGTTTTAGGAGGGGCTAACATAACAGAAGTGAACAGGCTGGCATTTGCTCACCACATCGTGGGTCTACTTTTCGGTCTGAGGAGTATCGAGAGAATGGAGCTCATTAAATTGCTTTGAGAAGAAAGTCGATATGTGGCTTTGAATATATATTTTAGTAAACATGTATGAGCATTATAGTTGATACATATTTATATAGATGCTGGTCCTTTCATGAAGCTGTTGGCCTGGATTGGACTATATTTTGAGTAGTATGGATGTATGGGCTTGGCGTGGCCATTTTTATATGTTTGAGACTGTTGAAGACACTCGTTTGCTTCTTAAGACACTCCTACATGTATTCCATGATTGGATTGTCAACGGACCCAAGTTTAAGGCGTCACATGCTTTGGATAAACAAGCACTATTCTATTAAATTTTCATGTTCCCATAAATGTGACAACTTTAAATCATATATTCTTGTATCAAAAGAATCCTTGCAACACTCTAGAATCAGCAGCTATAAATTATCATTTCTAAGAGATCATACACAAGGATATTCACCCAGTTTGTGTGACAATAGAGGACAGTACACCTGTTTCTCAAATCACCAATGAATCATCTTGTTAACATTAGCAAACAATTATGGGTCATCTCTTTATGAAAATTGTTTGAATTACTTGATTAATCAATATTAACACAAAAAAATGTTGTGTTTAAACTCTGCTCCTTAATACTTATAATATCTTAACAAAGGGAGATACCTTTATGTCCAAGCCCGTGTTACTCTTTTAGCATATTTGCTTGGAAAAATATATGTATCTAAAGATATTTGCTAAAGGATATTATTACCTTTATAATTTTTACATCATTCCTGGATACTTGTGTTATGTGTACACATTTGTTTGAATTGATTAAAAAAAATTTGTATTATGCGATTATTTTTAGACTATATTGGTTTAGGAGAGATTTACTTCTAGATAACTAAGGTTTGTCATCATCAATGGGAGGGTATTGTTAAAAATTTTCAATTGGTTTGGTGATAACAAACTGGATGTGTTTACTAATGGTTAACATTGATTTAGTGATGAATTGAAATTGATCAAGCATCAAATGAAGATATTCCAATATTAAGATGACAATAGTGTATTTGATCAAGCTCTTGGAAGTCAAATTCCACTCAGGATAAATAAATAGGGATTTAAAATCAAAGTAAGCTATTCAGACTCAAATAAAGCATGAGGGAGTAAAAATTTTGTAAACTTAGGAATCTATGTAAGATGAATGCATTGGTGCATTTTATGGTATATCATCTTTTACAACATAATCTTAATAGCTCGGTTTTTGCGTTTAAATTGAATATTTTTTGAAAACTTGAGTATGAGCATCAAACCTTAGGCATTTAAAGTTTAATTAGTATTCAAAAGTGTTTCCTAAGGTTTGAAATTAATTTGGAATGAAAAGATTCAAGCTGTACTGAAGGCCTTTTCGATTGTTCTATTTGACGATTTTAACTTCGTTTTTGCTAGGTATTCAGTTAATATTTTCAAAAATATATTCCAATCATCAAATCACTAATTCTTGGAGTTTAAAATGTCTTAAAACAATTCTTAAATTAAGCGTTGGAGCAAAAATAAGTTGAAAACGGACCCAAAACGGCACTGACGTATATTGGTTAGGCGCCGAGGTCAATGGTTGGTCGAAACAATCGACCAAGTACGCAACGATTCGAGTGTAATGTCAAACCAAACTGGTCAGGTTTGGCTTTTCATTTTATGAACTAGTATATGCAAGCGATTACGTCGATTAGTCATAGATTTGGGTAAACAATTGTAACTTACCCCAAAATACTGGAATTTTATAATAAAATTTATTATATTCAGAATATAATTAGATAACTGGGTATTTTACAAGAAAGGAATTGTTAGGCAGATATTGATTAAATGATTATTGAATGCGGAAACCAGCTAGTGAAAAAGAAAATATGGAAATTGAAAATGGGGGCCTGGTCAATTGTAAATAAGTTTATATGTCTAAGTGAAATAGGAGACTTAAATGAAAAATAATAGAAATGGAGGGACCTAGATATAAAAAGAAATAAAGAAAAGAAAAAAATCAGGGAAAGGAAAAATTGTGGCGTATCAGGAAAGTGGGAGAAAGTTTACATCCTTTTTTAAAAAATCTGGCACAAGTCAGCTAAGAAAAGGAAAAGAAGAGAAAATGGAGGTATTTTTAGGGTGAAGCTCTCCTTTCTCTCTAGATTTCCCCAGCGATCGGACCATAGGTCCCAGGCGAAACAAGAGAGGAAGAAGATCAGCACTCGTATTAAGGTACATAGTGAGAGGCTAGGAATCGGGAGTTAGGCAGCTCAGGGTAGATCTTCCAACACTTTGGTCATTTCTACCTAGCTGCCTACATTGTGATATTAATTGTGGGACCTTAGAGCTGAATTTTGGGTAAAAATAAAGAGAATCGGGTAGTAGGTCCTTCTGGTAAGTTGTATACATCAATTAACTTCATGTTAGGCTTTTGGATCTCAATTTGGACCTTTGTAGACTAAGTTATAGTCCTTTTACTGAGGTCCAGCCGCGGCTCAATACGGTGGGTCGGGTTCTACTTGGTCGGATCAGCTGGCCGGACCAGAGCAGGTTTTGGAGAGTAATAAATGAGAATTCGGAAGTAAGTCCTTCTGGGAAAGTGTAGCCCACGTCACGTGAGGAGCTTTGATGTTAGGATTTTTGGTTTCTCGAATTCAGGACCTGTAGGCAGTTATGGTCTTTTTACTGCGAGCAGTCAAATGGGTGAAGAGTCGACCATAGAGGTCGTCAAATAAGTGTGGATCTGGAGTACGAAGCGACTCAACTCGTCATGCGGAGCTCAGCTCGTCATCTGAGCTCAACTCGTCATGTAAACTTGGCTCATCACAGAAGAGCTCAGGTCGTCTACTAATGAAATTTGAAGGCACCGTCAGCTTCGGTCACTGACTCGTCGATCCGGTCAGGCTCATTCGAGCCCGACTCACGCATGACCTCTGACCGGGAAGGTCATGGCTCTTGCGTCTGAACTCCGATTCGAGTGTTCTTGGACTCTATGGAAAGCCCATTGAGTCAAGAATCCATCCATATTCCTGAGGAAAATATTAGATATCAGACCGAGGTGTTATACCGAGCTCGTCACTTCAGTGCAGCTCGTCAGTTCAGGTCAGCTCGTCAAGGCCCGGTAGCATGACCTCCAGCCGGAGGTCATGGCTGCCCAAATCACGAACTCGGTCGAGTGTTCTTGGACTCTATGGAAGAAGCCATTGATTCAGAATCCCATCCATATGCCTGGGAAGATATTTAGATGTCAGACTGAGATTGTTAGGTTGGTCTACGTCACTTCAGTGCAGCTCGTCGGTCCGAGTCATTTCGTCAAGGCCCATTGCATGACCTCCAACTTGAGGAATGTCCTTATCTCGCCGTTTGAACTCCGATTTGGGTGTTCTTGGACTTTATGGAAAGCCCATTGAGTCAAGAATACATTCATATTTCACGAGTATATTGTATCGAACCGCTCGTCGGGTCAAAATCGATCGTAAGTTCAAATCGACTCGTGCGGGTTGACTCGCCCGCGACCTCCAGCCGGAAGGTCATATCTCCTTAGTCAGAGCTCCGATTGAATTATTCTTAGACTCTATGGAAGCCCATTGGAGTCAAAGATGCATTCATATTCCCTGAGGAGGATAGAGATGTTTGACGAGGGTGATGGAGTCAGGCTCGTCGAGGTCGGAGTCAGCTCGTCGGTTCGGGTTTGACTGCGTATGACCTCCAGCCGGAAGGTCATAGCCAGCCGTCCGAACTCGATTCGGGTATTCTTGGACTCTATGGAAAGCCATTAGTCAAGGAATCACCTATATATAGCTTGTCAAATTCAAATCTTGTATTAATCTATGAAAATCAATCCTAACCAAAACTACTAAGTGCCTTGATAATATTGTTCTTTAATGGTTTTGGAATAGGGATGGCATGAGGAGGAAAAGCCAAGCGAGATTGAGATTCGAGGATTGAAATCAAAGTGCAAAAAGATTTTTAGGGGTTTGTTCTACTTACTCATATTCCTCGTTCAAAATTTGGAAATGTTTGTTCTACCAACTCATTCAGTTTCAAGTTTTGCATGTTGTTCTAAAGCATATTGAATTGATTTAATTGATTTGAAAAGTAGTTATGAAATGTTTGCATATAAAGTGCATGATTATTGAAAATAAACTGTTGCCACAAGCGTACATATTGTACTATATTTTGCTATAAAGGATTTGAGCGCCCTTATTAGAATGTTAGCGGTTTATTTACCGCGTGGGATAGATTAATAGGTATGTGATGGGGTCGAAATAAGCGATCGCTGTGACTATTGATGTGTCACTCCGATCGTGACCCGGTAGGACCGTGATATCGGTAGTGTTCACCTATTTGATTGTTTCATGGTGTGACCAGTGAGCCGTCTTTGTGTTATAAAACCATGTGATCTAGGCTGTGACCCGACGGGTTTCGTCTTAGGTGACTACGTGTCATTATATCGAGACATAGGTTAAGTCGTTAAGGGCATAAGCGGGTGGTTGCATAGCGGGTGGTTGCATGGCCAGATTGATTTATAATTGAATTGATTTGCCAACTAGATTGATTCGCATAAGCGAATTGATGCGCACGGTGGGTGAATTTGGGCGGGTGAATTATGACTGAAGGCGGAATTTGTGAGCATAAGTGAATTGATTTGAGATTGAGTAATCTTAGATATGAAAGTGTATTTTTTAGGATGATCAATGAACCATGACTAATTGTATATAAAAGCAAATATGTATCGTATTTATGTTGATCATCCATAATGATTTGAAAGTTTTGGTGTTAAGTGCATAATGTGATTTAAGCGAGCGAGGGAATGGATTTGTGTGAAACCCTTAAGCATGAAAATGTAGCGTATTGTTTTACCAATGTCGCAGTACGATGATAGATAGTGATCGGCGGATTACGGATCGGAGCGTCAAGTCATAAAGAAGGAAATTTCGGAGTATGCTCCGACATGTGCATTCACTCCATGTTTTCTTTTGGATATTGATATTTTGTAAAACAATTTGAACTCTGAACATCTATTTTTGTAAATCATTTTGAAAAGGCTGGAATGCCTTCATTGTAAATGTGTTTGTAAGCTATAAATGTTTATGGCTTTGCCCAAATTTTGTCCTTCCTCAAGATATGATTTTGGTGATTGGAGTGATTTTAGTGGCATCCGGACTCGGAAGTTGGATGCCCAAATGGGTCGAGTCGGGTGAGGCGCCATGGCTTTATTGAGTATTATCGGAGGACTAGGTTTAGGCTGGCTCTACAAAAATGATTTTGAAATTGTTTGTAAATGATTTTGAAATTGTGTTTAACATGCATTTCCATTTGTATAAGTGATGACATGACTCGACGCTGATCTTGCTGGTCTTAATAGGGATAAGTATGGACGGCTCGGCTTCCCTTAGGGTCGAGGGATGACCAGGATCGCCCAAACAAATTCCGCTAGTGTGGAAGGTGGACAAGCATCCCATGTGCCCCACCAATGAATGAAACTAGTAACAAGGGCAGTGGAGGTACTCCCTGGGTATCCCGCACAAATAGTTCTGCATTGCAAAGAAATGGCAACCAACTCCGCAATTGCTCCAAAGCCGGTCAGCTACTGTGGAGAGAACGGCAAGGTACCATCCCGTAGATTTTATGGGAAAGAAAGAGGATGAGCCTTCTACGTAAAATCGCTCGAGAATGAAGCGAATGCTTGTGCAAATGCATTGCACAACAGAAGAGAAGTTAGAGTGTGCGACCTCACTACTACAAGATAAGGCTTATCGTTGGTGGGTCGCGGACTAGGATCACACCACCGAGAGAGCATGGGAGTTCTTCGGACGAAGTTCAAGAAGCAATATGGGTCGCATTTATCTTAACAACATGAGACGGGAGTTTCATAATCTGAAGCAAAGACAGATGAGTGTGACCGAATATCAAAGAGAATTCACCCGGTTGAGTAAGTATGCTCCCGAGATACTTATGAGTGAGGAAGAAAAGTGCAGTAGGTTTGAAGATTCGCCTTAATGACCATTCAGCCCATGTCACAAAGATTTTTCCAAGGAGGATTTCTCTTAAAATTGTGACATGTGCATTGGAATGTGGAAAGAGTAAAGAAAGAGGAAAAAGAGAGAAAGGATAAAAGACGGGAAAGAAAATCCAAGTCACCCTGGTCGCAACAACAACAAAGCAAAGAAATTCAGGGACCACAGGTTCCACAACCTATACAAATTAATCCAGAGGAATACTACTCTACTAACAATCGCATTGCGAGTACACCAGAGGTCCTTCTAGAGGATGTGATTGCCCCCCATTGCTCCCATTACGGGAGAAATCATAGCGAGAATGTCGAGACTTACGCGCTTGTTTGATTCAGGATCCAAAGAGCAGAGCAAGAGATCGTTTCTGTAGCTCGCTCATTTACAAGACTCAGACGGGGTACAAATTTTTAGTGGTACAAAAGGCAAATAAGAGTGTCGGGTGATCACCGAAAGTGTTCCGAGACAAGGGACACAAACGCTGGTAGGCAGATAATAGGTTCAAATGTGAGCATACGCATTTAGCAAGTGGGAAGATACCGACGCCCGCATGTGATAGTCGGTAATTTTACTATCTTTGATACTATTATGCATGCATTGATAGATCCAGGATCGACTCATTCATACATATGTACTGACATACCCAACTTAGGTAAATTGCCGAGGAGTGAAACCGAGTATGACATCTCGTGACGAACATGTTCGCCATAGTGTTATCGGGTGGAATGCAGTATATGTGATCATTCCATCAAAATACGAGAGTATGAATTCGGGAGATTTGATCGAAGTATCCTTCGTGAGCTCATGTGATATTGGGGATGGACTGGTTGTCCCAACACCGAGCGATAGTTGACTGTAAAATGAAAAGAGTGACCTTGAGGACACCGAATGAAGATGAAGTAACTTTCATCGGTGAGAGGTCAAATTACCTATCTAATGTGATATCTGCAGCCACTGCTAAAACAATGGTGCGGAAAGGAGGTGAAGCCTACTTGGCTTATGTGATTGATACGGTAAAGGCAAGGCCTAATGCATCCGACATCCCTATCGTTAGCGACTCTTCCGGATGTGTTTCCTAAGAGTTACTGTGATTGCCCCATTACGTGGAGATTGAAGTTTGTTATCGACGTTGTACCGTGTGCCACACCCCAAGATCCATTACACCAGATAGAATGGCTCCATGAGCTAAAGGTCTGAAATTACGCTTCAAGAACTACTAGAAAAGGGTTTATTAGACAAGGCGTATCACCATGGGGAGCTCCCGTGCTTTTTGTTAAAAAGCAAAGATGGTACACTTCGGCTATGTATTGATTACAGACAATCACTAAGTTAATCTAAGAAAGAACAAGTATCCGTTACCCCGAATTGATGATTTGTTTGACCATTGAAAGGTGCAAGTATCTTTTCAAAGATTGACTTGCATTCTGGGTATCATCAATTGAGAATTAAAGATGCCGATGTGCATAAGACGGCATTTAGGACGCGATATGGACATTATGAGTTCCTCAGAATGCCGCTTTGATCGGCCAAATGCCCAAATGGGCTTCATGGACCTAATGAATCGTGG
This sequence comes from Tetrastigma voinierianum, assembly GCA_016808115.1. Classification (NCBI taxonomy): domain Eukaryota; kingdom Viridiplantae; phylum Streptophyta; class Magnoliopsida; order Vitales; family Vitaceae; genus Tetrastigma; species Tetrastigma voinierianum. The sequence goes on from JAEQBH010004106.1 coordinate 167,734, forward strand.
TTTTCCGACCGTAGATGTGGATCAGTTTGTCGTAGGTTCATTGACGACATTCTTGCGGTATTCAAAAGATCAGGATAGTCATGACACACACCTTGGGAGTAGTGTTGTGAGACTCTCAGAAAAGAGTGTTTTATATGCAAACCGAGCAAGTGTGAGTTTTGGAAGAATGAAGTGTCCTTTCGGGCATATAGTATCGAAAGAAGGAATCCGAGATCCAAAGAAATATAGAAGTGGTTGTTGAATGGAAGCCGCTAGAAATGTTGACATGTAAGTGCGTAGTTTCGGGACTAAGAGGATACTACAGAAGATTCAGCATAGGGTTTTCTAAGACCTGTACTCGGTTTACCTAGATTGCTCCAAAAATGTAAAGTATGAATGGAGTGAAAAATGTCAAAGAAGTTTTGATAAGTCAGAAGCATTCTTAACCGAGGCTCAGATTTTACTCAACCGACCAAGTAGAGAATATGATTTTTAGTGATACGCTAAATGGACTTGGATGTGTCCTACGCAAGAGGGTAAAGCAGTAGCCTATGCTTCAAGACAAGCTTAGTCAGCATGAAAGGAACTACCCCCACGCATGATTTAGAATTAGCCGCAATTGTATTTGCGTTGAAAATTTGGCACATTATTTGTATGGAGAGAAGTGTTTCATCTACACCGATCATAAGAGTCTTGGTATTCGCCTCACAAATGGTGAGCTTAACCGAGGCAAATCTGAGATGGATGGAACCGAGCAAAGATTATGACCGCGTGATTGATTATCACTCTGTGGAAAGGCCAATGTAGTGGCCGACGCTTTGAGTAGAAAGACAATACAAACGCTTCGAGCGTTGAATGCCCATTTGATCATTATATGACGATGGTAATCAGAGGCGTAGCTGATAGCAAGACCGAGCTTTGTTGAATCGAGTGCTAGAGAATAAAAGAAAGATGAGAAAAATTGCTGCCAAGATAAATCGATTGGAAATGGTAAATAGAAAACCGAGTTCACTAAGTGAACGAAATGGAGTTTCAGATATAAGGATCGGTATAAAAACGATTGTAATGATTCGAGGGAAATCCATACCGAAGATGCACATAGTGGATCTTTGCTATCCATCCCTAGAAATAAAGATGTAATGAGATTTAAAAATGTCATTCTGGTGGTCCGGGATGAAAAGAGATGTGTCAGAATTTGTAGCCAAGTGTTTGGTGTGTCAAAGAGTAAAGGCAGAGCATCAAGTTCCTTCGGGATTATTGCAGCCTATTAGAATACCGGAGTGGAAATGGGACCGAATCACCATGGATTTTGTGGTTGGGTTACCATTGACAAGGAGAAGGCATGACTCCGGGCCATCGTAGTAGATCGACAATTAAGCTTCGCCACTTCCTACCAAAGGAGAACGGACACCACTTGGACAAGCTAGCAGAGCCGTGATATCAAGGAAATAGTTCCTGCTACATGGGATTCCTATCCACATTCGACCGAGATCCAGGTTTACTTCGAGATTTCGGGGAAAATCAAGAGGCCTCTGGGGCACGCGACTGAATTTCGCACAGCTGCTCCACCCACAAACGGATGGACAACTCGAGAGAAAGGATCCGCATTCGGGAAGATATGTTAAGGAGTCAGGTGGATCGACCAGGTAGTTAGGATCAACACATTGCTTTAGTTGAATTTGTGTACAACAATAGTTTCCTAAATCAAGTATCGAATGGCTTTATGAGGCTTTATATGGGAGAAAATGTAAAACACTACTGTTGGACGGAATTGAGTGAAAAGAAAGTGATTGGTTCCGACTGATACAGAGGATCAAGAAAAAGTGAAAATGATTAGAGAAAATTGAAAATGGCCACCGATAGACAAAAATCATATGCCGACATGAAAAGAAAAGATATTCGATATGAGATCGGCAAAATATTAAAGCATCTCCTCAAAGAAGGCGATGAGATTTGGGAAAATGCATGCTTGAGCCCTATATTTATCAAGTCCCTATGAAGTGAGATTGGAAAAGGGGTCCAACGGGCATATAGATTAGCATTACCTCCGACTCGAAAAGATCCATAATGTATTTCATGTGTCCATGCTACGGAGGTACCGATAAGACCCGCCACATGTAGTCTCTTTAGAGACAATTGAGCTTAGACCGGATTTGACGTATGAAGAAGAGCCAGTAGAGATTTTGGCTCGTGAAGTGAAAGAATTACGGAACAAGAAGATTCCGCTAGTCAAAGTGCTGTGGAGAAACCATAAGACTGAAGAAGCCACTTGGGAAAGTGAGGAAACGATGGCAACAATATCCGCAACTGTTTGAATAGCGTGAATTCTCTGGCGACGAAATTTTTTGCTGAGAGTTAGACCAAAATAATTCGAATTTTTATAATAAAATTTATTATATATTCCTATATAATTTGGCCAACTTGGGTATTTTTCTGGGAATTGTTAGATTTAATAGATTATTAAATGATTATTGAATCTGAAATAAACCCAAGTGAAAAGAGAAAATATGGAAATTGGAAATGGGACCTATAACAATCAGAATAAGTTTATATGTCTAAGTGAAATAGAGACTTGAATGAAAATAATAGAGAAATGGAGGGAACTAAATATAAAAAAGAAATAAAGAAAAGAAGAAAAAATCAAGGAAAGGGCGTGTGGCATGTAGGAAAAGTGGGAGGAAGTTTCTCCTTTAAAATACGCTTTAGAGTGATCCATAAAAAAAAAAGGGAAAAGAGAAAAATGGAGGTATTTTAGAGTGAGAAGCTCTCACTTCTCTCTAGATTTCCCAACGATCGGGCCATAGGTCCTAGGCGAAGCAAGAGGGAAAGTCCTTCCTCGTGACAAGAGCTGCAAGTAGAGACCGGAATCGGGGAGTTTCGACAACTCCAAGAGGTAGGTCTTCCTGCTTTTGGTTATTTTCTACCCTAAGGCTGCCACATTGTGATAGTGCGCGTGTGGGACCTTAGAATTTGAATTTTGGGTAAGAAATAAAGAGAATCGGGTAGTGAGTCCTTCTGGTAAGTTGTAGTCACATCAATTAACTTGATGTTAGGCTTTTGAATCTCTCAATTTGGACCTTTGTAGACTAAGTTATAGTCCTTTTACTGAGGTCAGCCCAGCTCAATCTGGTCGGTCGGTTACGCAATTCGGGTCTTGACGGACTAACCCAGAACAGGTTTGAGTAATAAATAAAGGGAATTCGGAAGTAAGTCCTTCTGGGAAAGTGTATCCACGTCCGTGAACTTGATGTTAGGCTTTTGAATTTCTCAATTCGGACCCCTGTAGACCAAGTTATGGTCTTTTTACTCTGAACAGTCAAATGGGTGAAGGGTCAGCAGATCTCGTCCTGAAGAGCTCAACTCGTCATGCAGAGCTCAACTCGTCATGCAGAGCTCAACTCGTCATGTAGAGCTTAGCTCGTCCTGAAGAGCTCAGCTCGTCCTGTAGAGCTGAGCTCGTCAGCCCGTGCGGCTCGTCGGTCGGTCGGCTCGTCGAGGCGAGGCTGTGCCTTGATATCAACCCGAAGGTCATAGCTTCTTTGTCACGAACTCGATTCGAGTGTTCTTGGACTCTATGGAAAGCCCATTGGTCAGAATCCATCCATATTCCTGAGGAAGATATTAGATATCAGACCGGGGTGTTATACTGAAGCTCGTCACTTCAGTGCAGCTCGTCGGTTCAAATCGACTCGTCAAGGCCGACTGCGCGCGACCTCCAACCCCGGGAAGGTCATAGCTAGCCGTGCGTTTCGATTCGAGTGTTCTTGGACTCTATGAAAAGCCCATTGAGTCAAGAATCCATCCATATGCCTGAGGAAGATATTAGATGTCAGACCGAGGTGTTAGATTGATCTCGTCACTTCAGTGCAGCTCGTCATTCCAGGTCAGCTCGTCAAGGTATTGCGCATGACCTCCAACGAATGTCATATCTCCTTCGTTTGAAGCTCCGATTTGGGTGTTGCCCGAACTGTAAATCATTGAGTCAGAATACGTTCATATGCCTGAGGTATATTATATGTCCAGACCGGAGTGTTATATCAGGCTCGTCGAGTCGAGGCCAGCTCGTCGGTTCAAAGTCAGCTCGTGCGGGTTATTTCACCGACCTGGCGGAAGGTCATATCTCAGCCGTCGAACTCGATTAGGGTATTCTTAGACTCTATGGAAAGCCCATTGAGTCAAGAATACATTCATATTCCTGAGGAGGATAGAAGATGTTTGATCAATGTGATAGATCGAGCTCGTCCAGGTCAGGTCAGCTCGTCAGTTCAGGATTTGACTGCGTATGACCGCCAACTTCGGAAGGTCATAACTCCTTCGTCCGAACTCTGATTTGGGTATTCTTGGACTCTATGGAAAGCCCATTGAGTCAAGAATCCACCTGTATATAGCTTGTCAAATTTGGAAATCATATTAATCTCTGAAAATCAATCCTAACCAAAACTACTAGATGCAGCTTGAATAATATTGTTCTTTAATGGTTTTGGAATAGGGAGGCGACGAGGAGGAAAAGCCAAGGCGAGATTGAGATTCTAGGGATTGGAATCAAAGTGCAAGATTTTGGGGTTTGTTCTGCACTCATATTCCTCGTTTCAAAATTTGAAATGTTTGTTCTACCAACTCTGACCCACGTTTGAGTTTTGCATGTTTGTTCTAAAAGCATATTGAATTGATTTAATTGATTTGAGAAGAAAAGTGATTGTGAAATGTTTGCGTATAAAAGTGCGTGATTATTGAAAATAAGCGTTTATACAAGTGTACATATTGTACTATATTTTGCTATAAAAGGTGACAGCCGCAATAAATTATTAACCGTTTATTTGCATTAAGGATAGATTGAGCTATCTGAAATGGGTCGAATAAACGATCTTTCGCGAACTATTGATGTGTCACTCGATCGGCCAGCGGGACCGTAATGGTAGTGTTCACTATTTGATTGTTTATAACGGTCGGCCAGTAAGGACCGTGCGTGTTATAAAACCATGTGATCTGCAGGCACAAGCCCGGTAGGACCGTCGCATTGGCGCTCGACTCTATCACAATATGTCGAAGACATAAGTTTAAATTAGGATTAAGGGCATAAGCTAAGATTGATTTACTGTGAATTGGTTATAATTGAATTGGTTGCCAAGCCCAAGATTAGTCGCCTCTTGAATTGATCTGCCATAGTAGTTAGATTTGGTAGATTGGATGCGAGCTGAGCTGAATTTGTGAGCATAAGTGAATTGATTTGAGATTGATAATATTGAATATGAAGTGTATTTTGGATGATCAATGAACCATGACTAATTGTATATAAACAAGTATATGTATCGTATTTATATCGTGATCATCCATAATGATTTGAAAGTTTGAATTGTTAAATCGCATAATGTGATTTAAAACCTAAACCGAGGAATGGATTTGTATAACCACTAAGTATGAGGCTGCTTAGCGTATTGTTTTACCAATGCGCAGGTACCGAGTGATAGATAGTGATCGAAAGCGGACCCAAGATCGAGGAGCGTCGAGTCATAAAGAAGGAAATTTCGTAGTATGCTCCGACATGTGCATTCATTCCATGTTTTCTTTTTGATATTGATATTTTGTAAAAACAATTTGAACTCTGAATATCTATTTTTGTAAATCATTTTGAAAAGGCTTGAATGCTTTCATTGTAAATGCATTTCGGTAAAACATAAATAGTTTATGGTCTTGCCTAAATTCGAAATCGCTTCGCAAAGATATGGATTTTTGAAAGTGATTGAGTGATTTTAGTGGGCATCCCTGACCGATTCTGATCCGCCCAACCAAGCTCCGCCTGGGCCGGTGCGGGCTCACAACAAGCCACCTACAGTGCATTAAATGCACAACGACTAGTTTATTAATGCAACCGGTTGATCGGTTCGATACAGAATGCTACTCGAGATTTCACCCCTATAAATTCTTCAGGTGGGGATCATTTATGGTCATGAGACTTGTTGCCTTTATCCTCTCAACCACCATTTATTTTGCTACTTAATTCTCAATCTCATTTCTTTGTGCATTCAATTCTCATTTGCATATCCTAGAGTGCACCTTGTATTTCATCCTAGTTTGAGTTACATTTGTTCAATCTTGTGAGCTAGAGAGAGTGTCCCATTGAGCTTAAGAGTGAAAGCTTCAAACGTGCATAGCTTGAAAGATTTGTGAAGTGTCCATTGGAGTCAAAATCTAAGTGTAAAAGGAAGAAGCTCGGGTTAGAGATGACGTTAATGGAACCCTCACCGGTTGAAGGTTGGGGAGAAGTGGACGTAGGTAAGGTGTCAAACCACTATAAATCCGAGTTTGTACTTTCTATCATTATCTCTTTATTTAGTATTCGTTAATTAAATTGAAGATTTCTTATTGAGTTACAAAAAGCTTTTGAGAAAACCAATTCACCCTCCTTTTGGTTAGTTTGCTAAGTCATAATTAAATTTTAATCGGAAATATTGATGGATATTTTTACAAAAATATCGGTAAAATGAAAATTATATAAAAATTATCTTAAATTCTATTAATATATTTGTATTTATTTATGATAAAAAGTAAAGTTATTTTTAACAAAACATGTTTTATCATAGTTAAGATAAAAATTAATTCATTTTGATATTGATATTAATTGTGTAATTAGCTCGGTGGTAGAGAGGACGCATCACATACATTTTGGCCAGGTTCGAACCCCACCATAGCAGGTATTTTGGAGACCCAAAAATTGGTAAAAATACCAATAATTACCGAAAAAGCATATGAATAAATTTTTGTGGGGAGCAAAAAAGAGAGAAAATTAAAATTAAAAACAAATGGTTTTGAGGGGGGAGGTGGGTTTGGTGGGGGACATTGTTTTTGCACATCCTGTTAGAGATAACATCCACATAATGAATGATGGGTATTTTTGGAGATCCGTTTCTTTAAATTATATCCCTGAATAGAGAAAAACATAATTAACCAAAAAGAAAAAGTAAAGGGTAGAAAACAATGAAAGTTGTTATGAAATACATGAATGAATATTCATTATATTCAACGTAACCTATATACATCAATGTATATTCAATGTACCTATTATGGCACATTCGTAACCTACACATTCGTAACCTATACATTCGTAACCTATATACATCAATGTATATTCAATGTACCTATTATGGCACATTCGTAACTTACATTCTACGTATGAATGTCCATCTCCCTATTCAATGTATATAAGAGAATGAAAGTGAAAATAAAATATCTCTCCTCTAACTTTCTCTACCATTTTTTTGGTGCTTATCTACTTTCTCTTCTTAATATCTCTATTCTCTCTATTATATTCTTGCAACGCAATATTTAACAATACGTTATCAGCACGAAGATCTACCAATTGAGTAAATATTTTGTGCAAGGTGAGTATTTTTTTTTATTAATCAACTTATACTTCATCTTCTTCTATCAATTCTTCTTTTTTTTTCTCTTTTCTTGGCCTGAAGTCAAATTTCCAACCTAAAAGTATCCTTCTGCTCTTGAAGTGGCGGTGGATATTTGAAAATCCTTCTAATTAATTTAAGGATTCATTTGTTTTGCAAGAATTATGGCAAATATTGAAAAGCTCAAATTCCACATCCTCGAAGTGAGTGGAAATAATTATCTATCCCGGGTGCCTTTGACATGGAAATGCACCTGCTGGCAAGATCTTTAAGTTTAACGCAATTACGTAATACATCTCGAACCCCCAAATGCAAAAAGATAAAGCAAATGCACCGGATTTTTATTCGTCGTCAGCGGTACGAGAGCCTGCAGACTCAATATTTATCCGTTCGAGACCCTCAAACCTTGTGGAAGAGGCTGAAGGATAGGCATGACTACACAAGACTGCATCCTTCTCAAGCACAATACGACCGCAAAATCTCAAAACCTACAAGACTTTAAATCGTTGTCTCACTATAACTCCGCTTTATTTGATATTGTTTCTGCTTTTGAGCTGGCGCGGTATCAAGCTCATCGACAAGTGGAATCGTTAGAGAAAACTTTCTCCACCTTCCATGCTTGAATATTAGACAGAATGGAAGAATTCAGAACGCTAATTTGCCACATACTGATGACTTTCGTGTTTCCTCACCGAAAGCAAACTAATGAATTGCTGCTCAAAAATCATGATCTTAGACCTGCTGGCTCAAAAGCATTGCCTGAAGCACATGCAAACTCTGAGAAAATTATTGGTCATTTTAAAGGCTACAAGCGCATGCAAGAATATAATCCTCGAAGGGGTGGCAGAAAATTTAACCGCCCTAGGAAATCTAACTTTGGCCTGAATCATGACAAAGAAAAGAAGCCAAAGAAGGTGACTAATGAAAGTATTTGCCATCGTTGTGGCATGACTGGGCACTGGTCACGTACTTGTCGTACGCCAAAGCACTTTGTTGATCTATACCATGCATCTTTAAAAAATACAGGCAAACGTGGTGTATCTCACGCCATTGAAATTAATCCTACTGCCATAACCACTGCGAAGCCAACAGTCTTCGTTGGTGGGACTCATCTTGCCCCGAAGTAGCAATGCATCCCCGATGTCTCGATTTCTTTGAGGACCTTTGATTACTTTGATGAAGCATCGCATCGTGGATGACATCTTGGGATTTCGAATTTTATGATTCTAATAATTTCTTTTCTAGTTGTTTTCTTTATATGTATTACCTTATTGTTCTTTAATATCGTTATGCAATGAAATGCTTTTCTATGAACTTAATATAATATTTATTATTTTGAAATTTTATTTGACCCTATAACTAATATGAAAATTTTATGATACTCGACACCTAAAAGTTAATAACATAAATGCAAAATGGAAAACACCGAAAAAAGGAAGATGTTTGTTTGCTTGATAGCATCAACGCATACCATTCTTCGGTGAGTAGACAATTTTTCTCGAGTATGACATTACGTAAGACACATGTCTGCCAATATCTGTCCTATTCGACATTGATGGTTTCGAATGCCACAATTGTTTTGGCTAAAAAGGTACCATCCTCTACATATTGAGAATGCATTTCTAAGCAAAGAGATCAAAAGGAATCTACTTAGCTTCAAAGATGTACGCCGTAATGGGTACCATGTTGAGACTATTTTCAGTGAGCGTAAATAAAGAATATATTGGCATTACCTCTTATAAGATGGGCCTCGAAGACCATCCATGAGAAGCTGCTTCTTCTATGGGTTTGTATTGTGTCATGATTAAGGCCGTTGAAACCTACTCCACCTATATCTTGAGATTGGTAAACCCGAATGCTTGGATTATGGCATGATCGCCTTGGTCACTCCCGACGCTACAATGATGCTGTAATAACTAATACAAAAGGGCACCCTTAGCGATACAAAGGTATTGTTGTCCAAAGATTATAATTGTGAAGCTTGTTCACAAGGAAAAACTCATTATCAAACCTTCTATACGTAGGTTGATCTTAACCTCTTTATTCCTGCAAAGAATTCAGGGTGATATTTGTGGACCAATACAACCACCAAGTGGACCATTTCGATATTTTATGGTACTAGTGGACGATCTTGTAGATGGTCCCATGTTTGTCTATTATCTACGCGCAATGTCACCTTTGCACGTTTACTTGCTATGCATTATAGCTTCGGCACAATTCCCTGATTATCCAATTAAAGGTATAAGGATGGATAATGTCAGAATTTACATCAAAGACTTTGATACATATTGTGCTTCACTTAATCGAGGTTGAGCACTGTCGCATATGTTCATACTCAAAATGGATTTGGCGTAATCCTTGATTAAAACATATACAAATCATTGCCCGCACTATTATTGAGAATGAATCTCAACGTATACAAAGATGGGGTCATGCCGTTTGCATGCGACCGCCTCTAATAAGATTGCGCCCATTGCTAGGTCTCCCTTGCTAATCTCCTTCAAATTGTTCTTGGTTATGAACTCGATATTTCACATTTACGCACTCGTTGTGCAAGACAGTGCCTATTGCACCACCAAAAAGAACTAAAATGGGTCCCCAACGCCGTTTTGGGCATTTGAGGCACGGTTTAATTCACCATTCATTGTTTAGGTTCTTTGAACCGATTTCATCGGGTAAGATCTTTTGACGCTGATTCGCAGATTGTCATTTCAATGAGACTATGTTTTCATCGACAGACACCTAAAATTGAAATGGTCATAAGCAAAACCGCTAAGGTTTTCTCCTGGAATGAGAAAATTTTGCTACTAAGGTAACAAAATCTCATATTCCAACTGTAAATGCTCCAGCTAGGATAGCTGTTCCCGAAGGACAAGCTAAAATGGATGAAAATCCCCCACAGTTGAAGCGTGGTAGACCAATAGGATCAAAAGACACTGTTCCTCGAAAATGAAGGGGAAAGAATCAAGAATCCACTCCAGAAGAGCCTAGTGTTGTGCTTACTGCCCTTGAAGAGGCACAAACCCATGAAAAGATCACCAACCCTAGGAATACTGAGAATTCCATTACATATTGTGATGAGATTTGGGATCGAAATAAAATCATCATTGATGATACTTTTGCATTCTCAGTTGCTCATAAAATTATGGATGATGATTGTGAGCCGTAATCTATTATTGAATGCCATCAAAGGCAAGATTGGCCTAAGTGGGAGGAAGCAATTATACGACTAGCTTCCTAAATAAACGAGGTTTGACCCATAACTCGCATCCCCGATAATGTAAAGCCCGTTGGATATAAATGGGTATTTGTCCGAAACGAAATGAGAAAACGAGGTTGTCAAAGTATGTGCTCACTGCTGTCTACGATTCTGCAGACCCGGGATTGATTATGATGAGACATATTCACCGTGATGGATATGATTACATTTCTCGTTTCATTAGTCCGGTAAATCTTGAAAATTGAAATGCGTTTGCGACATTAGACAACATATCTATATGGGCTCATTAGACTCTGATATTTATATGAAAATTCCCGAGGAATTCAAAATGCCTGATGCATGCACTCCTCGCAATTTATTCTCAATAAAATTGCAAAGATCTTTGTACGTTAGCAACTTGCCGCACGGGTATCACGCCTATGAGTACCTAATTAAGGAAGTCAGTACAATAATGATCCTATCTGCCCATGCGTGTTTATTAAGAAATCAGAAATCGGATTTGCTATCAGAAAGTGGGCTTTACGTCGATCGATATAAATTTAATTGGAACCCATAAGAGTTAGTTAAACCGGGCCGAGTATTTGAAAGGAATTTGAAGTCAAAGATTCGGGGTAAAACCAAATTTTGTCTTGGTCTACAAATTTTGAGCATAAAGCAAATGGAATAATCGTCCATCAATCATCATACATTGAAAGATTACTTAAACGCTTCAACATGGACAAGGCTCACCCATTGAGCACCCCTATGGTTGTAAGGTCTCTAGATCCCCAAAAGGATCAGTTTCGTCCTAGAGAATCTAATGAAGAGATACTTGGTCCTGAAGTACCATATCTCAATGCAATTGGGGCTTTGATGAACTTGGCACAATGTACGAGACCAGACACGGCTTTGCAAGAATTTATTGGCACGTTTTAGTTCCGAGCCAACCTCAAGACACCGGGAATGGAATTAAACATATTTTTCATATCTCCGAGGAAACCATAGATTTGGGATTATATTATTCCAAGGAATCTACTACCTCTATTTATTGATATTCTAATGTTGGATATAGATCTGATCCATAAAAGCCTGGCTTCAAACTGGTTATTTATTTGTTATAATGGCACCACCATTTCTTGGCTTTCTACGGCTAACAAGCAGCGCCACATCTTTCTAACCACTGGTGATCATTGCTTTTATGAAGCCGAAGAGAGTGTGTTTCGTTAAGATCCATTATAACACATATTCACAATTTGTTGCTTAACACCTCGGTTACAAATTCCTCCACTATAATTTATGAAGATAATGCTGCTTGTGTTGCACAAGTTAGGGGAGGATATATCAAAGGTGATAGGACCAAGCATATCTCGCCGAAATTTTTCTATACTCACGAACTCCAAGAAAGTCGACAAATTGATGTTAAGCAGATTCAATCCATAAATAATCTTGCAAATCTTTTTACCAAATCATTGCCAACGTCAACTTTTGAGAAATTAGTATATGGCATTGGTATGCGAAGTTCATAAGATGCAAGATTAACTAGCCCCAGCAGTGGCTATATAGCTCAAATTGAGGGGGAGATATTGTGAACTTTGCATTGCACTCTTTTTCCCTTTTGTCTGGTTTTTGTCCCATTGGGTTTTTCCGGCTTAAGGTTTTTAATGAGACAATTAATGCATCCATAAAAGGGAGAGATCATAAATATTTATGCACTGTACTCTTTTTCCCTTTTGTCCGATTTTTTGTCCCACTTGATTTTTCCGGCTTAAGGTTTTTAGTGAGGCAGTATCATTCAATGCACATTCATGAATACAATGAATATTCAAGGGGGAGTGTTATGAAATACATGAATGAATATTCATTATATTCAACGAACCTATACATCAATGCATATTCAATGTACTCATTATGGCACATTCGTAACCTACATTCGTAATCTATATACATCAATGTATATTCAATGTACCTACAGGCACATTCAGAACTCCACATTCTACGTATGAATACCCATCTCCCTATTCAATGTATATAAGAGAATGAAAGTGAAAATAAAATGTCTCTCCTCTGACTTTCTCTACCATTTTTTTTGTGCTTATCTACTTTCTCTTCTTAATATCTCTATTCTCTCTATTATATTCTTGCAACGCAAAGTCGGATATTGTCCGCTTTGGCCCAACTTCAGGCTGTTAGAAATTTTAATTTCTAATTGATTCATATAATTTCAGTATTGATAATTGTTATCGCTGCATAATACCTATGATGTGATTAGTAGTATCTAAGAGACAATTACGGTGTAAATTCCTCCGTGCCGATTCGTTAAAATTTAAGTATTTTAGTGTTTTGTTATATTAGTAAAATGTCTTAATAAAAGACATTTAATATTAGTAACTCTTCCTCTTCCCGTATTTATCATGAGTAAATGTCTTAATAAAAGACATTTAATATTAGTAACTCTTCCTCTTCTCGCCTTTAATAACATTTAATATTAATAACTCTTTCTTTTCCTCGCTTTTATATATATATATATATATATAAAAGGCATAGAAAACACATGTTTTAAAATGGGTTTGATTCGTAAAGTCAAGAATCAATCAAGTCCTTATATCATCAAAGGCGATTTTAAGTATTACTTATCCGCATAGGAAAACATATTATTACTTGGGATATTCAATTATCGTGATGGATTCTTCAAGTAAGTTTTTCTTTCATTTTCCTCAGAAATTATAAGCCATGTGATTGTTAAATTGATTGATTTAATTGTTCTATTAGGATCCAAATTGTTAAATCGCTTTCCTAAAATTTTCAACAATTTTGGTATCGAGCCAAAGTTTAATAGAAATTCAATTACCAATTTAGGGTTTATGAGAATTTGGGTATTTTCTCAATTAAAGTTAATTGTAGTTAATTGATGTTTAAATTAACTATTTATGGCATAATTAACTTGGGTTTTTAATTTTGAATTGACATTTCGGTTGAATATTTGAATTGATAGTTCAGCATTCATCTTGTGAATTCAATTGTTCTCAGAATTGTGATTTTAAATAGTTTTATATATAAATGTTGTTGCTTGGTTTTAATTGACCAATTGTCGATTCAAATTGTGATGAAACTCAGACCAAGCCGTCCATGGCCATCAATATGAGTAACTCAGAATGCATGTTGTCCGTAGAAAGAATTGATATGCATGTGCATATATGACTTAAGGCAAATTTCAGAATTGTATATGCAAATCTTTCACATAAAACCAATTTAATAATGTAGATGTTATATATTATTATTTGAGCTTTAAGAAATAGGTTAATGAATTAAGAATAAAGATATTAAAGAGTAGTCTTTATATTATTAAACTTAATAATTTAAGTTTATATGATTTAAATCTTTAATATTTTAGTGAGTGCGTTAGTCACTAAAGTGGCCCACTCCTGATTTCATTAAATGATTTAAATAATATTTATAAATGTTTATTTGATATAGCATCATAAATGACATTTAAGAATAATAAATATTTATAGTTATTAACATGTAGTTATATCATTACCAAAGGTAGATCTTTACTCATGTTAATAACAATTGAAGTAGGTTATGAACCTTATTTAATTAATATATAGTGCGCTTTTTGTTCAAAGATGACTTATATGTTAAATTAAATTTTGTGATTGACCTATATATGCTATATGAATGATGCATATTTGGTGATTTCAAGGTTGTGTTTAGATTTAGCCTAAAGGTGAATTTAAATGCAATGTTTTGGTATATATATTATAGTCTGAATTGTGGTTTAAATTCAAAGTAATTAATATGTGAGATGTAAATGTTTGCAGCGATCTCTAATGGTATCAATTTTAATGGACAGAACTATGATGACTGGATCGAATATGTCAAGCTAAATGCTAGCCTTTTGGGACTCAATTTAGCTCTAGTTATGGATGAACCCACTAAACCGACTGATACTAGTTTGGAGGCAAACAAGAAAATGTGGGAGAATTGGGAGAGGGTCAGCAGGGCTTATGATGAGCTTTGTTAAGCTAGCATAGCGCCTAATGTTAAGCCTTCCCAGCCCAAGACCGAAAACAGGGGAGGAATTTGTGGCTGAAATTAAGAAGTGTACTTATGACAAACATTGTGATAAGTCTATTGCTGCTGCTCTTATTAATGATTTATCTATCAGAGTACACCATAGCTCACCAATGGAGGGAACATATTACTACATGGTGAATACCTACAACCTACTTTTAAGAGTTTGGATATGGATCTTGGTGAGCGAGTTGATTGAGGTTTTTTTGAAATCATGTAAGTGTGATGATTTCAAGTACTTCGGAGAACTTACAACCAACTTAAGGAAAATGGTCTCTTTCTGATACTGGGCCATGCTCATGCAAGAGGAGGCAAGGCAAAGGGAAGACCTTAAGGTCAAACTTCCCCAAGCCAACTTTGCCTATTATGGTAAATCAAATGCTGGTTCTAGTGGCGGCAAAGCTCCAAGTAAGAAATGGAAGAACAAGGGAAAGCAGCCATTTAAGGTGCAGCCCGGTAAAGGGCAAGGAGAGGTTGAAAAGATTCTGAAATGTTTCTTTTGCAACAAACCTGGGCACAAGAAGGCGAGGAAGGCATGGTTTGAAAAGAGAGGTATACATTTTGTTTCCGTATGCTGAAATCAAATTCGACGAGGTTTCTTCTAATACTCTAGGTTTGACACCGGTGCAACCACCTCATGTTTCTAATGTTATGCATGGTTACCTAAACTTCCACCAAATGCCTAAAGTGAAAGTTTTCATTTAGGAAACAGATGAAAGCTAGAATTGAAGGTGTAGGGACATATAGAATTGTGTTAGATAATGTTATTGCCTTGATCTATAAGTGTTTATATGTTCCCGACGCTTCTAGAAATCTTGTTTATGTTTCTAGATCGATGTTTTGTGGATTTGATTTTTAGGATTGGACATGGTTGTTTATCAGACATGGAACAAACCTTTGTGGTACTCGGTCTGTCGGATACTTTATATTGTTTCAATATGAATTCTACTTTATAATTCTGTTTAATGTTGATAAATATGATGTTGGTATGAAAAGAGGCACTTAATGAGTCTTCTCACGACTCAAGGCATAAAAGGCTCGGTCATATATCCAAAGAAAGGATTTGAGACTAATTAAAAGTTTAAGTTTTATTCTCAATTGGATTTTTACCGATTGGAATAATACTTGTGTGAATTGCATTAAAGGGTAAGAACTAAACATGTATCAAAACAAGCTGCCACAAGGAGTAGTGATTACTTGATTTAATACATACAGATATTCAGGGTCCTTTTCCGATAAAATTCGCCTGGGGCTTGAGAGGTATTTCATCACTCATTGATGATTACTTCAGGTAATCATACCTTTATTGTCGCATGAAAGAACTCAATCGGTTGATGTCCTTGAGACATTCATTTCAGAGGTTGAGAGACAGTTAAATAGAAAGGTTAAGGTAATACGTCTGACAGGCAGAATATGGAAAGACATCGAAAGTTGACAAATTCCTGTGCCCATTTAAGAAACGCCTTGAGTCCAAGGGCATTTAGCAAAGATACAATGCCCTGATCGCTACACTAAAATGCACAGCTTCAAAGGCACTGCATTGATGGAAATGCGGTAAGGAGTGGTGGTGAATGATAGCCAGACTGCTTTCATTGTGGATGTATGCATTGTTAATACCAAGATGCACATATGAAATAGGGTACTAGTAAAGCAAGCCTGGGCACCTTATGAACTCGTGGACATCTAGGAAGCCTAGTTTAAGACATTTCACATAGGGGGTCACAAGTGTGAAGTGAGGATATATAATCCACATGAAGAAGTTGATCTCCCCAGGACTATTAAGGGTTATTTATCAGACATCCCGAAGGTCAGCAGAGGATTCTATTGTCCTAACCATAGTACGAGAATTGTAGAGTCCGGGAATAGCCAATTTCATTGAAATGGCAAAGGTCGGGAAGTGGGAGCACGTGATGTGGAGAGATAAGAGAGTCATTGATGACCAAAACCCATCAAATGATCCATCTCAAATTGAAGTTCCTATTATTGTAGCACAGCCACAAGGCATGAATACGGAACAACAAATGGATGCCTGCAAGCCCCAATTATGGATGCCATTGTTCAAGAAGAGAGTGCGTCGCCTGCTAATGGAGCGCGCGACTCTGCAGCCAGTATCAAGGAGGTCTACTAGAGAGAAAAGATCGGCTATATCAAATGACTATATAGTTTAGTGCACTCGAAAGCATGAAAGTGACTGAAAGCATTGATAGTCTTAATCTTGCCTCTTTCACTCAAGCCATGAGCGGTGAAAATTCTGATAAGTGGTTAATGACCATGAAGGAAGAGTTGAAATCCATGGATGACAATAATGTTTGGGAAATGACGGAATTACCGGGATGATTCTAAAAGAGTCGGTCAGAAGTGGGTCTTTAAGACCGCTTAGACCTAAGGGCAATGTCGAGGTACAAAGCCGACTTGTTGCCTGCACTCAAAGGATGGCATTGATTACAAGACTTTCTCTCCTGCTTTCTAGAAAGGACTCTTTTAAGGATTGTAATGGCTTTGGTGGCTCATTTTGATCTTGAGATTCACCAAATGGATGTTAAACGGCCTTTCTCAATGGAGATTTGGAAGAAGAGGCATATGGATCAACCTCAAGGTTTTGAGACCACAAGTAAAAGAAATCCGTATGAAGCTGGAAGAAATCAATCTATGGATTGAAACAAGCCTGCACAATGAATGAAGTTTAATGATACCGTGATTGTCATATGGGTTTGCAGAAATGATCAGCCGACCGGCAAGATCTACATGAAGGTCATGTGGGAAGCAAGTTCATAATCCTTGTGTCGTATGTAGATGATATTCTTCTCACGCTTAGTGATCGTGGGTTATCGTGATGCATATGTTAAGAATTATCTTTCTAGTAACTTTGAAATGAAGGATATGGGTGAGGCTTCCAAGTGG
The DNA here is from genome assembly GCA_016808115.1 of Tetrastigma voinierianum. Taxonomy (NCBI): domain Eukaryota; kingdom Viridiplantae; phylum Streptophyta; class Magnoliopsida; order Vitales; family Vitaceae; genus Tetrastigma; species Tetrastigma voinierianum. The sequence goes on from JAEQBH010004106.1 coordinate 185,287, forward strand.
ATCTAATAGAAATATTTCGGGATAGATCACAAGGAATTTTGGGGATTATCTCAAAAGGCTTAAGTATCAACAAAGTTCTAAAAGATTTAAGATGGAATCATGTACACTTAGTCCAGTTCCCATCCAGAAAGGAGACAATTTCATTTCATCCTAATGTCCTGCAGAATCCATTTGGAGCATAAAGAAATGGATATTATTCCTTATGTTTTTAGTTAGGCTTGATGTATGCTCGCACTGCATTTCAGGGGCCGGATATAAGCTTATGTCGGTATGTTGGGTCGTTATCAATCAAATCCCGATTATTTCATCGAGAGTCAAAGAAGAAAGTTTTGAGGTACTTGCAAGGCACTAAGGATCACATGTTCACATATAAAAGAACTAGTAACCTTGAGGTTGTTGGTTACTCGGACTCAGACTATGCCGGATGTAAGGATACCCGAAAGTCCACATTTGGCTATTTGTTCCTTCTAGCTGATGGAGCTATCTCATGGAAGAGTGGTAAGAAGTCTGTCATTGCTACTTCCACTATGAAGGCTGAATTTATAGCATGCTTTGAAGCTACAAACAATCGTTGTGGCTGCGCACTCTTTAATGGTTTAAGTATCATTGGTACCATTGCTAAACAAATGAGGATTTATCAGATAATGCGGCATCAGATTTCTAAGAGAATGATAGATACTCAAGGGTGCCAAGCATATGGATTTAAAGTATCTATCTGTCAAAGAAGAGGTGCAAAATCAAAGAGTTCAAATAGTGCACATTGGCACCCATGATATGATTGTGGATCCGTTGACTAAAGGACTAGCTCCTAAAATATTTATTGACCATATTAGTAAAATGGGAGTAGTCGCTAAGTCCTGTATATCGGATGATTGGCCTATATATGTGCAACTTATGTTTAGCACGTTTATGTTTATTTGATACTCTAGATATGTTTGTTTGATTTTTTGCTTATCTATGAATCATATTTCATTTATGCATATTTTATTATGATTATAGATATTAGGTCTTATTTATTACTACTGTGGATAAGGTATTTTCTATGTCTACCTTATCAAATTGCAGACTGCTTTTGAATTGAATTGACTTGTGATACATGGAAGGAATCGAGACGGTTGTTAGGCTCGTGACCGCCATGATTCGGTCGATTTAGTTCTTACGAAGTTGTGACTTATATATAACATTTTAAGTGAGATCAAGTTATGTTAATATGTTGTATACTAGTCGTATATGAATAAAGTGGGAGAATGTTAGAAATTCTTAATTTCTAATTGATCTCATATAATTTCAAAAGATTTGACAATCATATCATCGTGACACCTGATTTGATTAGTAAGTATCTAAGAGACAAACATTTTAGTGTAAATCCCTCCGTGCCGACTGCTAAAATTCTTAAGTATTTTAGAGTGTTTTGTTATATTAGTAAAATGTCTAATAAAAGACATTACACATAGTAAATCTCCTTCCTTCCTGCATTTAATATGAGTAAATGTCTTAATAAAAGACATTTAATATTAGTAACTCTTCCTCTTCCTGCCTTTAATAACATTTAATATTAGTAACTCTTCCTCTTCCTGCCTTTATATATATATATATATATATATATATATATATATATATATATATATATATATATATATATATATATATATAAAGGCATAGAAAAACACACAGCTTAAAAAAAAGGGGGGTTTGATTCAGAAAGTCAAGAATCAATCAAGTCCTTATATCATCAAATGGCGATTTTAAGTATTACGGATCTGGCATAGGAAAAACATATATTATTACTTGGGATATTCAATTATCGTGATGGATTCTTCAAATAAGTTTTTCTTTTCATTTTCTGTAAATTATGCCATGATTGTTAAATTCACGGGTTTAAAACGCGTCAAACTGGGTAGAGGGAGCCCCACAATATAAGGCGCTTGGCAGCGCTGTGCGGGAGCGATGTGGGAAGCTACAGGCTTCACAACACACCCCCCCATCGCGACCTGCATGGGCCACCAAATACGGGTAGCCCCATATCCCAGTCGGATATTGTCCGCTTTGGCCCAACTTCAGGCAGGCCTCACGGGTTTAAAACGCGTCAAACTGGGTAGAGGGAGCCCCACAATATAAGGCGCTTGGCAGCGATGTGGGAAGCTACAGGCTTCACAACAAAAATTTATTTTTAATGAATAAATAAAGCAAAAATCAAATGAATAACTGGTATGTGAGGCTATCTTATAAATAAATAAATGGTAGATATTCCGACCCCCAACCGAATAGCCATCAACTCTTCAACAATAAAATGGATGAATGAAACTGTATTGATTTGTGTAATCAATGTAATATAAATAATATTGATTTGAATGAGTCATAATGATATGGATGTTGATAAGATAAGCAAGCACTCGACACAGTCACATAGGGGGCCAAACCCCACAATTTTCTATTTTAGTTTTTGGATAAGAAAGTGGGGAAGATTCAAGATTAGAGATATAAGGCCCAAATTCTACGTTTTTCTATTTGCTTTTTAAGTACGATGGCGGTTATCTTTTTCTTTTGTTATCCTGTACAAGCAGATTTTTTGTTATTTTTGATCTGAAATTATCATTTTAATATTTTTTATTTATTTTTGCTTAATAAAAAATTTTTTACGGTACTTACGTTTTATTTTATTTTTTTTGTATTATCGTTATTTTATCGATCGTTTTATATACATGATACTATATTCAGATAAGTAAAACAAATTTGATCAATCGAAAATATCAAATTATGGTCATATCATCAGTATTGAAGAACAGATATTCTAGAAACTATATATAAAATTTACAGACTTTATACGGATTTATTATACTATTAACCTATATATTATTTCATTTTTTATGATTTTTAGCTATTTATATATTAGATCTATCAACCTATTATAAGTTTCAATCAATACTTTTATTTTTCCTTAAAACAAAAAAAAAAAAAGAAGTGTTATGGCTATTTATAATGATTAAATAAATTGAGAAATTAATAAATTTTTGCTTTAAAAAAAATAAAATAAAAATGAAGTAATTTCTAAAGACATGATGTGAGTTTTGAGTTCATTAATTTATATTGAAAATTTTTCTTATTACATAGAAATCTCCATTTATACCCAGTTTCCTTAAATACAAATTTTAAATTAAGTTAATTTATTTTTTCTTTTTTCTTTTTTTAAAGGGAGTTGTTTTCTTCTTATAAATAAAAGAAAAATATTGATTATACCATCATTTTATCACTTTATCAACAACCCCAATGATTGCACTGATAATACCTGTTTATTTAACAAATAAAAATGAGTTTCTATACATTAATTAAAAATTATTTTTAATATCTATTCCTTTTCATTATACCGTAATATAATGATATATTTTTCAAATTTGTTCAATTGGAACTTGAACTCTCGGCTCTTATATCAATCTAAGCTCTTAAAGACTTGCTTGTGGTAATAAAAAATAGTTTTATTATCTCTAAATGACCACTTATCATATAAATTAATGGGAAGAATCTAATAAAAGTAAAGATCACGTATATCATAAATAAATTGAAATAAATATTAATATACTTGACCTATTTAAAAAAGAAACAAAACTAATATAATAACTAAATAATAATTAAAGAAGAAAACAAAACCCTACTTTCTTTTTTTTTCAAATTTTTCTTTTAAGGTCTTTTCTTTAAGCAAGAATGGTAATTTTTTGTCATTTTTGAACTGTAATCATCATTCTATAACTCTTTATATCATTTTATTTCTCAATAAAATGGTTATTCCACATATATTTAAATTTTTATTTATTTTTTCGTGATTTAGTCGTCGCTTTGTGATTGTTATCACATTCGTTTGCGCGTGTGATTATTATCGTCTTGGTGTGACGGGTAGTTGTTTCATCTTAGTGCAACGGGTGACGTTTCGGTTTTTGTAGTAGTGGTACGACGTTTATTTGTATTTTAACTATTTAAACGAATAAAATATATATGATTAGACACAAAAACTCAAATCATTGATCGTTGATATGTTGTAAAACTTGAGTCATATGTATTATAGTCATAATGTATAAGCTCGACTATCAAATGCATATGCTTTGATTCTATTCATTATGTTGTTTTATCTTTTATGAATCAATGAAATTATTTCTATTAAAAAAAACTAAATAAATGAAAATATAATAAAAATAAATAAATAATAACTAAATAAATATATAGTAATATTAATAACTTCAAACAACATTTAAAAAAAATTGCAAGTAAATTATTTAAGATATCAATTTATGAATTGAGTTTTAAGATATCAATTTATGAATTGAGTTTTAAAATCAAATAACTTGTGGGAACATCTATTCAATTTGTATTATTAGTTTATAATATTTTGTTCTTATGAAAATTCGATCATGATATATTTCATATATTTTATCTAATTCTTAATCATTGAAAGGGACCTTATTAGCAAACAACTTCCTTCTTAATATATAATCAATTTGATTTTTTTTAATCATATCAGTCAGTTTTCAAATTTGACATAATATTTTGAAGTTAATTTAATATAAAACTCTCTTTTCAAATAAATAAATAAAAATCTAAATTCCCAGAAAGGAATATATTAGAGAAAGAAATATGGAGTACTTGAGCCTTCTTGCTATGTTCATAGATTCAAAGGTACTAAAAATGAATAAATAAATAAGCCAGTGGGTTCCACTAATTCCATCCATATAATTAGACCTAAGCTAGCTATGGAGTTGGGTGCCATTAATTGGATTTGACTTTAAACAACTTCCATTAATCCCCTTGTATCCTTTCTTTTTCACATGTAATTTGGATATTTCACCTTACTTGAACTCGGTGACGATTTTTTAAAAATTATTTTTAAAAAATCGGACCGAGAAAAGGTTATCAATCCATGAGTTAAATTAGTGATTGAATCGTAATCGAATCCTATGGAAATTGAATGGAAAAAGGTCGTCCAATGAATCCAATCGATCAGATTGATTGGTGGATTGATATGACTTTTAGAACATTACTTGATACGCTACACAATAACAAGTGATGAAGTGGGTAGGACTTGGGAGGACAGTTATATGAACATGGGGCCATATGCAGAAAACAAGAAGGCGATTATTCCATAGCATGCGTTGGATTATAATGTCGTGCAGTACTCTTGAAGACAAAACTATTATTTTAATATTTTAATGAAATAATGAACTTAATTTAATCTGTAATATTTATCGAGAGGTGCAACGGTACATGTTGACGGATTTTTTAGGAAGATGCGATGCACAATCTGGAGCTATTGAAGAAATTGGAAGGAAACATCAAGATGAAGACAAAGAGTTAAACCAGCGGTCGCCATTATATTTAGGTAGTTCCACATTCCAGCTATATTAGAGAGAGAGAGAGGGGGAAGTCATCTAACTTTAGCTACCATCCCCATCCTGGCTCTTATTCCATGGAGGAAGACTTAAGATACCTCTTCTTGCCCACCACTCACTCTCTCTTCTTTGAACTCCGCCAGGGCAGGGTATACACAGTAAATACTCTTCCCTTCCCCCAAAAACACGGAGATAAGATAATGGCAGCGACGTCCTTCATACTCCCATGTTTTTTTCTCTTCTCTTTATCATCACTCCCGACCCTGTCATCAGCCAAAATTACGCCATGGTTCCCATCTTCAATAGTTAGGCCAGAGCAGCTCTCTGTTTCTACAAAAACCAAGCTTTATGAAGCCAAGTACTTCACACAAACACTGGATCACTTCAATTACCAGCCCCAAAGCTACCAGACCTTCCAACAAAGGTATTTGATCAACTACACGTATTGGGATGGTGCTGATAAGCTAGCTCCAATCTTCGTCTACACAGGTAACGAAGGAGATATCGAATGGTTTGCTCAGAACACAGGCTTTATCTTTGACACCGCTCCCCACTTCAAAGCCCTACTCGTCTTCATCGAGGTAATGCGAATTATTAAACACCACAGAATTTCTTTTTTCCTTTCCTTTTCTTTTCTTTTCTTTAATCCGTATACTTGGAGGAATCAAATCAGCGGAATTGAGTTACTGTGTGTGTATATACATGTGGATCGATGGGCATGACAGCATAGGTTCTACGGGAAATCCATTCCGTTTGGAGGCGATAAAAATGTAGCATACACCAATGCAAGCACGCTCGGATATCTGAGCTCCACGCAGGCCTTGGCTGATTACGCCACTCTCATCATTGATCTCAAGAACAATTTATCTGCAACTCACTCTCCCGTAGTGGTGTTCGGAGGTTCCTATGGAGGAAGTATTATATGATTTTAATTTTCTTTTTCTTTCTCTTTTTTTCTTATTTTAAATAATCCTTGTGAATAATTTATAGAATTTGATGAGAGTTGGTATTGGGAACTTGCGATTGATAAAGTAGAGGGTTGACAGTAGTTGAAAATTATTTATGATATGGGGCAGTGCTGGCAGCATGGTTTAGATTAGCACTCCACATGTTACCATTAGCACTCGCTCCTTCTGCTCCAATCCTCAACTTTGAGAATATTATCTGCATAGCTTCACCAACATCATCACCCAAGATAGGGTACACTCTCTCTCTCTCTTCTTCTCTACCTTTTCTTATTGTTCTCCACTCATATTTAATTTACATGGTTATAATATTGTTTTGATGTGAAAAATTAAATCAGAGTGAGAGCGAGAATTGCTACAAGGTGATTAAAGGATCATGGGAGCAGATCGAGGAGACTGCCGAGAAAAATGGAGGACTGGAGGTTCTCCGGAAGTCATTCAGAATATGCAAGTATGATTGCAGCTTGATTAATCGAACATATATATATATATATATATATATATATATATATATATATATATATATATATATATATATATATTAGAATTCATTAATACACTACTTACTTTTTTTTTTTGGATAAGTATACACTACTTACTTGATGCTCCTTAATTACAAGTTTTATTTTTCAATGGGTCCACAGCAATTATATTAGCGGACATGCTATAGAGAGTTGGCTTTCCACTGCTTACATCTATGGGGCAATGACAGATTATCCTACTCCTTCCAATTTTCTAAGTCCACTGCCAGCCTATCCAGTGAAACAGGTCAGTGCAAATTGGTCAAGGGGGGTTGGCTGAATTGTCAAAACCATGCGCACCTGCCAACTATTGATTTTTTGTCACACGCATGTTAAGATTATGAAGATTAGTTTGAATAAAACCGAAGAAATGATGAAGGCTGATATGGGTGAGTTGTTGTGAGGTAGATGTGCAAGGCGATTGACGATCCGGGCGTGGGGAATGACACATTTGCCAAGTTGTACGGTGCAGCAAACGTCTACTATAACTACACTGGAACCACCAAGTGTTTCGATCTGGCCGATGACTCTGACCCGCACGGCCTAGCCGAGTGGACCTGGCAGGTGCTCAATATTCTATTTCTCCCTCTTTTGCTGCCATTTTCTAGTCATATTATTGCACAAACCATTCAGTATTTCATTCACAACTAGTGCTATTAGTTTGGTGTCTGGACCTTCCTCCCGGGGGCCCAAACCCAATCATCCTATACTAGAAAGTTGGTGGGGGGTATTGATAGAATTAGGCGGGGGTGTGATATAAAGCTAAATTTGAGCTTGACTCGATCAAAATACTCAATCTCGATCAAGCTTTTTTTCAAATATTCTAAACTTGATTGAAAAAACAGTCAAGCTACTCAAACTCGACTTTATAAAACTCGAGTCAATTAAAAAATTAATAAATAATTATATTCGAAATCGATTTGAATTTTATTTTATTAATAAAATAGTAAAACTCGATTAAGTTTTCGAACAATTCTAATCAATTTAAAAAATTAATAAATAATTATATTCAACATCAACTCGAGTTCGACTTGATTAATAAAATAATAAAGTTTGATTAAGCTTGCGAGCAACTCGATTAAGCTCACGAGCAGCTCGAGTTAGATATTGTAATACTCAAACTCAATTTGACAAACAACTCAAGCAAATTGAGCTCAAGTCAATTAACTCCAAGTTGAATTCGAGTATTTTACGAGTTGATCTCAAGTAGCTCAATTATAGCTTGAGGCCTTTACACTCCTATGTGTAACCCACGATTCACATCCCAATCCAATTTTAGGTGGATTCAGATAACCCTTCTATATTTAGATTCTCCTATGGTTTATTAAAAAAAAAAAGAAGTTATCCCAAATCCAATTAAAATTAGCATAAGTTAATAGGTAATTGTACAAAGGAAATGTTTCATTATAAATCCTTAATAAAAAAAGTTGTTTACTAACAAAACCAAGCAATCAATTACGTGTGCATATGAGAGCTTAAACTGTTTCATCAAGCATAGAACTTCTATACTTGCTTAAAACACGATATTCAATACTAAAAGTTGATTCTGATGCTACAGTAGTTATTGGAATGCTTAACACGTCATAAGTCATCTTTGCAATATCACAAAATTTATTACTTCTATCTCTCTAATAACCTAACACATCAAAATTTCCCGATAAAGAAATTCTTGACTCCTCTAAATAAAGATCAAGTTTAGATTTTCCAATATTGTTATCTTCTTGGCAATCAAATTCTTCAAAATCCCATCAAATGACCAAATGAATGATTTACTAAATAATATATATATATATATATAAGAGTATATATATATATATATATATATATATATATATATATATATATATATATATATATATATATATATGTAATTTTTTTTAAAAGACAATGTGGATTGATTAGAAAACAACTTACACGTATGTAGGCAAACTTCTCCCTTTCTTCTAATACTTGGAGGTTCACTTACATTAGAAAACAAGAACCATAAAAGGATGCACATTTATTACAGACTATCAAAAAAGTTATACAGTTTCTTTCTTTATTTTAAGTTTATACAAAGTTAATATTTATTGCTATACTTTATTCAAGTTTTAATACGATATTTCATAAGAAATTGCTTCTTCGTTGGATCAAAGAATAGTACCAAATGCAAAAATCACACTATATTCACTCTAATATATATCAAATTTCTTTATTCTATAACACATGATTTCTGAATCAATAAATCATCATTTGTCAAATCGGATGTCAAAATAATCTCTATCCTCTAAATTTCCCTAAAATACAAATTAGAAGTAGGATATTTTGATCCAAAAATCAAGTTGGTTATTGTATGAAATGGCTTCAAGAATTCACATATTAAACATCATCTTGCCCATTCATCATTAGACGGACACCATTTATAATTTTTATCAATCAAACTCAAACTATGAAAAACCCGATGATACTTGATTGCAATCTCAAGCACTTTATAAGTAGAGTTTCATCTAGTAATACAATATAATCTCAAATCAATTGATGTATCAATCCCACCAACTTGTTCAACACATTGAGAGAATTGTTTCATCCTACTTTCTGATGCCCTTACATAATGCACACTTTGCCTAATTTTGTGCAATGTATCACTAACAACCTTCAAACCATCTTGAACAATAAGGTTTAAAATATGTACAAAACATCTAATATGAAAGAACTCTTCATTGAATAACAAGCTATTTGACAAGCATAAGTGTTCCTTCAAGATATTTTGCATGTTATCATTCGAATATGCATTATCCAAAGTAATAGAAAATATTTTTCTCTCTATTCCCCAATTTTTTAAAAATTGAAGTACCTTCAATGACAAATTATTCCCAAAGGTGTGGAGGTTACATGTGAGCAAATACTAAAATTTTACTTTTCAACATCCAATCCTTATGAATATAATATGCAATCAAAGATATATAACTAATATTGGTGCATGCAGTCCAACAATCAAAAGTCAAGCACACTCTACCATGAATTTTGGCTAATTGTTGTTTCAACTTTTCTTTTTCAATTTCATATTTATTCATCACATCATATCTAGCCATTCTTCCAGAAATATTTCTACAATTTTCATTCAAATTTTTTTGGTATTTTCTAAACACCCTCCACTCAACAATACTAAAAGGTAAATCATGTGCAATAATCAATTGAGACAATATTTCCCGATTCATCTTAGGATAAAATTTCCTTCAACTTCCCTTCACTATCAATTAACATATCCGCTACATCATGAAATCTACGTATCTTGTGACATCTAGGCATATGACGGATAGGTGAGAAGTTCAATGTACTTGCACAAGTATATTCTTTCCACAATCCTCAGATTTACATTTTTCTTTGTCATCTTTATCCACCCAAATTTTCACTCGAAAATTTCCACACATTAGAGGTTGAAGTCTTGGCCTTTTTGGGTTTTTTGGTTCAACAACTTATTAACATGTGTTAATTACAAATTAGGATTTTGTGACATTTGTTGATCATCTTCAACATCACAAATAATACGTATAGTATTTGATCCCTTTCCAATACTAGAAGAAGTCATATTGTTACTGCACATAAATTACTAAAAAATAAAAAATAATGGAAATCCTAATTTGCAAGCCATAACCACATTAAACATGTATTAATATGGATATAGAACCTGAATTTTAGAACTATTAACGATGATGGTGGGCCAGATATTTCTCTCTTTCCTTCTTCTCCTTTTTTATTTGCAATTTAGGATGTGGAGATTTTAATTTTGCAAATTGAAATTTATAGTCTTAGAATAATATATATATATATATATATATATATATAATAAATATTTCTAATGTAAAAATATTGATAAGTTAAAATTATCTATAAAATTTATGAAAATATTTATAAAATCTTAAACAATAATTAAATAAACAATACGTACGTGTTAAATTGTTTTTCAAGTGTAATTACCAAGTATGATTAAGGATAATTCAATATTTTTTATAAAAATTATCTTAAATTTCTTTTGATATATGAATATTTCTTTATTTTAAAAATTAGAAAAAAGTTATGTTAAAATAAGTTTTGTTTCATTTTAAATAAAACTCAAATGTTTTTAAATATTCAAATAAAATATTTTATGTGATATCTAATTTTTAAAAATTTATTAGTTGTTGAAAGCAATATGATTACATCTTTCTTTTCTATATAATTACATCTTTTCTATTTAAATTATTAATTTTTTACAATATTAATAACAAAATTTTAATTTATTTTTGGAATAAAATAATTTTATAATAATGAAATATCCTATTTGTTTTGAAAATCTATCTTTATAGAAGATATAACTATATTAGGAAAGAAATAAGTGTATATTTTGTTTTTTTTTGTTTTTTTGTTTTTTCTTTTTTGAGGATAAACAACATTTTGTTATTAACACTAGTTTCCACACAAATTTATTGGAAAATATATTGATAATTTAGTTATTAAATTTAATTTAATTATAAAGTAGTAAAACTGCTTATCATTTTTTAAATTTTAATTTTTAAATCATATCTTTAATTTTAAAATAGAAATATGATTAAATAAAATTTAAAGGATAAAAAAAAAAAAGAAATTGTAGATATTTAAAATATGATTAATGGGATAAATGAAAATATATTCAATATTTAAACTGTAATTTATTTAATTGAAATGCATTCCGTAATTTTTCATACAAGATTTTTTAAATATTAAATTATCATATAAATTATATTAAAAAGATACATTTAAAAATTAAAAGTTAAATAGTTAAAACAACAAACTTTAATATATTATGATAATTATTATTGTTAAAACCCCTATGTTATAAAAAATTTGACTCCATATTAAGAGCCAAATATCAAATTTTGTAAATAAATCCTTGAAAAATCTTAATTATTAAGTTTGTTGTTTAAAACGATTAAATAAATATTTCGGGCCAACCCGGACTAAACCCATATAGGCCACGAGCCAAAACGGGTTGGGCCAGTTTGGTTCAGTTTTATTCGGACCATAAATTTCACAACCTAACGCTTCAAAAAATAGGGTCAAAGTGGGCTGGTCCATCAAATTCAACCTATATTGTCAACTCTATTTAAACATTGAAATAAAAATAAATAAGATCACAAATTAATTTCCATTTTACCATAAATAAAGAAAATATATATCCATCCATTCTTCGTACTTCATTTTTGTGTATTAAATATGTGAGATTAGTTTTGAAATATCCTTTACCTGAATATTTGTAAGAAAAAAATGCTACAATTTTTTATAAAAGTATTTTGTACTATAATTTAATATCTGAATAGAAATAAATAGATTCGCTTAAATTAACCTCATATCTTTATTTTTCTAATATATAAGTGTTATATTTTGTGTTATTTTATAATCTCACAATCTCACATAGGTTAAAAGTGAGATTTGCTTTCACCCCTAATCTATAAAAGTGATGCTTTATAATATTTGCACATCTTCTTCATCTATTTTAGGATATTTGTAGAATTGTTTAATTATTTGGATATTTATTTTTTTACATAATTTTTTAAGAAATTGATTTTTGATCTTTGTAATTATAAAATTGTTCCTCGTCGCCGGATGTAAGTGTTTATACCCTTTTCTGCCTTTAGTTATGTTGCATTGTTTGGTGTGAACTGGGTGTATTTAATTAAAACCTCAAAAAAGACAAATGAAAGTATCCATAAAATAGAGTGAGTTCTTAATCAACCAAATCAGATCAATACACCAGGAATGCTGAGTTGGACTATTCCTAAATCCCCGTAGGTAGAGCCCACCTACGGACTACCTTGAATAGATAATGATAGCAATAATAATAATAATAATAATATTATTATTATTATTATTATTATTATTATATTGTTCCAAAAAAATATAATAATAATAATAACTCTTTAGGGCTGAAATTTTCCTCAAATGTTATATGGAAATTGGTATGAGAGTGAGGAAGCTCACAACCCAAGAAGGGTGAAACAATTTCGTGAGATTAAATCAAACAATCCTGATTTGTAAACAGAGCATGTGAGAGTATACAAGAAGATCTTGCTCTTCACATGCTAAAACTAAAAGTTGCTCCTTACAATGATTATTAATTATCACAATCTTCATTGGAGTCTAAAACGTTTTATTTGGATAAACAAACAAATAGTTTGAATTTCTACAGACTCCAACATGCTTAATCTTTGGAATGGGCAATTGCTAATTGCTATGAAACATAAAATAATGAAATTAGCGTGATGATGTGGGGAAAGGGAACGAATGCTTACCTTTTTCTTTTGTCTGCTAATACAATAATGTTTGTCGCTTGGCTTTTATCATTTATGCCTCTAATAAGTCAAGTTTGCCAGTCTCACCCATGTGGGGGGTTGATGGCCAATCTCTAAATTGGGGTATTGTGCTTGCCAACAAGTGGCAGATGCACTGTGTTCGAAAATTTTTGATATATGGCAAATACATAGCATTTGTCCCATTGATAGATTGGTAGAGTTTTGGAATTAAAATGCCTCTTTGGTTCATTTTTTGAAAATTATTCTTAAGATCAGTTTTTGAAAACATATAAAACATTATTTTGATGCTATCATAAAATTGATCTTGTTTTTTTAATTTAAGGTTGATGCTCTAAATGTTTTTCGTATCAAACAAAGTGAAGGACGTATTCTTTCAGATTTTCTTATTTTTTTTATTTTTCAATACAAAAATGGTTTTAAAAAACTGTAATTAAACATTCTCCAAATGTGCAAGATTAGATAAGCTAAAACATAATAATTTTTTTCACTCTCATGAGGGTTTCTTGAACTTTTGGACGTTTTAATTTTGGAGGACTACACGCTTGGGCCTGCTTCCACAATTAGAGATCACTTGATTCATCAGAATGTTAATTTTTTTTGTAAACATTCAGGCCTATACCCTTGGCTATTTAGGCACCCCAAGCAAGTTGGGCATATACAGTGTTTGATTGGGCTGTACTGATTTGATTTAAAGCTTGGAATGTTATTACTAGCAAAGACTATGAAAATAAATTTGAGACAATAGAAGAGCAAATCATGATATTAAAATGGGAAATAATTGCAGGCGTGCACAGAGATGATATTGCCCACGAGTGGAAACAATGAAGAGAGCATATTTCCAGTGTCTACATGGAACTACAGTAACAGAGCTGCTTTCTGCAACTATGCCTTTGACATCGAGCCCAGGCCCAACTGGATTACGACCGAGTTTGGTGGTCATGTGAGTAACTAGTTACTCATTTATCCACGCCACTTATAGCTATAGTTTTGGCTATTTACTTTATTTGCAATTATGTGCTATAGTTATGTTATGAATTTCTTTTAGTCTGAGCATACCAAAGGGGCATAGGCTTTTTTCTTCTAATGACTCTTAACACTGCACTCCCCACTGCACCACGGTCATTAGCTCTGACAATTGATTTACCTTGAACTCTGAACAGGACATTAAGAGGGTTTTGAAACGTTTCGGCAGCAACATTATCTTCTTCAATGGCTTGAGAGATCCTTGGAGTGGAGGAGGGTATGATCATCATTCATCATTCATCATCATCGAATCTCTCTTAATTTCTGTAGACTCTCGCTCTTGTTATAGTTTGAAATAATCTTGGAGTTTAATTTAATTCTGTATAATGCAGGGTGCTAGAGAGCATTTCCCAGAGCATAGTGGCTATTGTTGCAAAAGACGGTTAGTAGATCATATTGAATATTTTATATAGTAGATCATATTGAATATTTTATATATATATATATAGTAAAGACAAACTTTATTAAACGGTAGCATCAGCTAGCATGCATGACTCCCACTTTGATAATTCCCTTGTTTACATTACGTGCATTCATATTTGCTAGCTTTTTTCAATTTGGAAACAGGGGCTCACCATGTGGACCTAAGATTTGCAACTAGTGAAGATCCAGAATGGCTTCGAGATGTGGGCGGAAAGAGAGGTTAAGATCATTACAAAGTGGCTTTCTGAATACTACCATGACTTATAGCTTAGCTCACCCCTTTGACCCCGTTGAGACAATTCAAGAGCGACGTCCAGCTTATGTTTTTATTTTTCTTTCTTTCTCTCCAAAGGAATCAGCTTAATCTGCTGTTGAAGGTCACTTGGCTTAAAGATGAATTCACATGCCTAAGCCTTTCTCACTTTTAAAAGTAGAGTATATAGTGGCATCAGTATCACCACCGATATTATTGTTTGAGCATGAATGCTGATCATGAGATTTCAGACTTGGAAATAAAGTTACTACTTAATTGTATTATATATTGTTGATTTGACTGGACTGATGAATTTGGCGAGACACTGATCACGATATGCAAGTTCTTAGCAAACTAGATATGAACCAAAAATTATACATAAATCTTATGAGCCAAGTGGATGTAATTCTCAGACTGATCAGTGGTGGCCCTCAGTAAACCGGCCAATTTACCCATCAAAACGTTTCAGTCCTTTTCCCATCCTTTCAGGCTTTTTAAAAAAGCCACCAACCAGAATGCAATGCTGAACTTATTTTCATTACCAAAATGCACCAATTCTGAGTAAACACAGAAGACACCTACAATTCCTGTCAGTGATCATGTCATATCCAAGTTACTTTGAAATTCCCAAACAGTCCCTTTGAATGAATTGGTCTTTATCTCAGTAGTTTTGAAAACTTTATCAGCAATAATAATATAGCTACCTAACGAAGAGTTATGATCAGAATAAGTTATATATAGTTAAATCGTCAGGTTGTTGAAGCCTGGGAGGTTAGTTTGATTTAAATGGTAACGAATATAATAGAAAGGCGGAGAGCAATAATGAGACGTATAGTCATCTCCAAATCTTTTTCCATCCAAAGTTAGGCAACGATTGGGACAAGTCGGCTCATTATTCAAATGAGGTGAAGCCGTGAAGGGGATTTTTTAATAAAGTCACTTTGAATGTCCATGTCTTTGCAGTTGACTTTGAAACAATCCCCAATTATACATAAATAAATATACAACTTCAGCCTTAATTAATTAATTACCCTTAAATATCTAATGAATCAAAACCTTCCATTTTTTAAATGGATACGCTAAGTTTTCTTAGTACCTTTTTGTATCAATCAGGTGATGTGAATGAACAGAAGGACGCAAAAAATAAAGATATATTTATGTATGTGTTCGTGATATGTAATGTTAAGAGAGAGAGAGAGAGAGAGAGAGAGAGAGTAATTGGGCAGCTCTAAGAAAGGTGAAGCAATGAGTGAGATGACCCACTTAGTGGTCCTAAGTCCTTACAGCCACTGTATGCAAAGTGATGAATGATCACCATATCACATGATATAGTGCATGGACTATGGAGGGCATTTTAATAGTTCGCCTATGTTGTTGCATGCAAATAAAAGCAATCTTGCACTTAAAATAATACGATGAAGCTGACCCTTTTCCCTTTCCCCTTTATATATATATATATATATATTGAACACGATATATTATTGGTATTGCTCAACATCATTGCTGCGTCTTATAGATGCAACTCCAAGCCAGCTTGACCTTTACCTCCGAAGAGATATATATGCCTGCCAAACTTTTTGCTGTCAAGTATCATCGAGTATTTATACTTTTCTGTACCGTACGTGCATACCATGCCTGTGCTTGATGGTTCTTGAATGGGTTTGAGAAGAAGATAGAAGTGAACTACAGGTCCCCCCCACCCATCGTTTTCACAGGATGCTACTGCATGCTCATTCTGAAGTATCATTTCTGAAGGGAAGAAGCTCACGGGTCTTGAAAATATAAGGTATGGAACAGAAATTAACCATACTTTTAGTCATGGATGAGAATATGATATTGGAATATTATATATTTTATAGTTATTAGGTTGGCATTATTCATAAATCTTTTTTATTCTAGGTAGGAGATTGAGATTTCATGATTTGATTTTCTGTATTTAATTGATTGATTAGTTCATTATGTCCATGATTTTGTGAATAAAAGAGAAGAGAAAATTAATTCATAGAGCCCTTATAACCCACTCAAGTGATAAATGGTGGGATAAAGAAGAAGAGGTTTTATGCACAAATTCTTTCACTAAAAATAGAATATAATGACTTGATGTACAAAATTAATAGGTTTAAAAAAAAACATAGAATTCCTTAAAAGATTCATAGAATTCCTTTTTCAAGAAAAGAAAAAGAAATTGATCTGCCTGTTTTGATCGGAAACGGACATGGCATATAGAGAAGGCAAGGCTAAAATTAAAAGTTAAAAAACTTACATCACGTAAAATAATATCAAATTAATTAAAAGCTGAAGCACATGTCCCATAAATCATTACATATTTCCAGAGAAGGGCACCGGCCAGGCCAGGCCTTGTCATGGGGGACCATTATTTCTACACCAAGAGCCAGATGGTCCCACCCCCTACGGCCACCTACCCTACACCACGTCATTATATGCCACGTGTAGTCATTCCCATTGCCTCAACGATTAACTTTTTTTTTCTTTTTTTGTTTAAAAAATTAATAATAATTTTGGAGGGTGTTTCACTTTTTTTGATGCACATGCAAAGAAGAGGAAAAGCAAAGATAAGAAATGGGTCCAGAAGAGTGCATGCACGCCTTTGATATTATATACATACATATGAAATTTAATTGAAGCAGCGTTCAGAACCAGGCCAAATTTGACAGTAAAAAGGGTATCGTGGCTTCTTCTACATACTTTCAGCTCATCAATTTAAATCATGATATTTAAACTCGATTTGTGGCTATGAATAGCAGATGAGATGTCCCTTGTCGTAGATAAGGGTTTTGGAAATCGTTACTTGATTTATTTATTTTTTTATATTTCAGAAATATTAATTTTATATTATATAAGTCATTGGCCGGTAGCTTCCTAGTTATCAAACACTTGCATTCATCAGTGGGACTTTTTGCTGCCAGGTGGTGTGCTTGCCACCTGAATTGAGATACTCATTCCCAAAAATTAAATTATTAAAAATCTTGCTTCCCTCTAATCTTTCTTTCTACAATAATATAAATAAAAGGACAGATGTATGTCAAGGCAATCTTATATTGTCAATTTAGTTGAAGCCGTCCATCCCCACTTTGAATTTGTCTGCTCCCTTTATTGAAAAATTAGCAAAAATTTAAATTCCCCTTGATTGATGAAAAAAAATACATGGATGAGCCCCTATTTTTCCAATGTTGGGCTATATATTTCCCTAAATAATTGGTCCCCTAGATGTGACTGCATTAAAAGAAAAAATGGAAGAGGGAGAGGGAGAGAGAGAAAGTGGGACAAGCTTTGATGTACAATGTATTGCTTTTTTTAGATTAAATTTTTGAATTAATTAAGAAATTAATTTCACACCCAGTCAGTCAAAATATATCTGCAAGCTTTCTATATTACCAACTGGGGTTAGTTTAATGACATTCTGGCTCCAACAGCCCATTAATTGACAATTAGGAGTGACACAAATTCTAACAAGTTGCAACACTTCTTTCTGATTCCCTGTGATAGCAAAGCTCGCTTCAAAAGGTCTACATGTGGACCAAAAGCCAAGCTACTTTCTTTATTTGAATTTCCTTTAAATAATAATAATAATCCCACCAGATTATTATTATTATTATTATTATTATTCGGGTCTAAATTAAACTAGTTTTTGGCCACTGGCTCGTTATCCATATGTCCCTATTTAATCAAAGACAATCTCCTGAAACTAATCATACGTATGGTGGAAGTGATTGGAGTACATTGAGAGATTATAAATTAAACAGCTGCTACTTGTTGAACCTCATCCAATATAATCTCAAGAGTCCAGCATATCGGCATCTATCATAAATATACAAAGGATCAAAGTGAGTGGACGGTCCCATGCCAGGTCTTGTATATGAAAGGTCCCCACTTTAGAGTTTCGAGCGTTGAATATATATATATATATATATATATATATATATATATATATATATATATATATATATATATATACACACACACGTACCATCAGAAAAAGGGAGTAGTGTGTGTATGTAAATTGGGAACTGGAATTCCAATTTTGCATTTGGCAGGAGGGCTGTATGCCGTAGCTGTACCTTTCAAGCCCTAGTTTGGCGTTCATGATGGTTTCTTGAAGATCCTAATTACTTTATAGGTTACTTTTTGTTTGCATCTATAAAAATAGAACTCCCCTTAAAACGTGGGTGGGAAATTTGAACAGAATTTTCTTAGTTCCTGCATGCCGCAACTTTCCTTGAAAATTTCATTTGAATCGTTCAACAGTTCAATTTTCATTAGCCTTAGCTTAAAAAAAAAAATGAAAAAGAAAGAAAACTCAGAAGCATGCTTAAGCATTTGAATCACCATTCTTTAAATTGGCATTTGTTTATGTTCCATCATTAGTGTTTGGAATAGTGTGCAAATGCGTATCAACCATCAGATTGGGGTGCATTGTTCTTGGCCTACTGGAACATGTTTGACATTTATTCATTACATTGAACTGAGATGCCAGTGATCTGAAGGAGCGCCAAGCATTATTAATTAATATACAAATCTGTAAAGTAATGGGTATTTTAAAAAGCATTAAATAGATATCTATTCCATCTTAATCCAATCATAGAATTTGGCATGGGAAATATGTGTGGCTTTTAGAATCGACCCATGTGTGTAACGCATCAGCTATGCATATATTTTACTTTATTTTAAAGCAAAAGGCTAAAGCGCGCATTACGTATTGCAAAAAGATATTGCATGGACTTTAGCGGAGGAATCGATCTCACAAACCAGGTAGGATTTTTTCACTTGGGAATTGAGGAAACCCCAGGGATGGAAATATTAAATTTGTATTCTTTAATGGAAAATGAGGATTCATAGGTCATTACTTTCCTTAAATATCTCATGGGTACCCGTCTGTTCCCTCACCATTTTCGAATAAACTATAAGATTTTCAGAGAGCAGAAGTCCTCCGCACCCACGAATATCACTGCAGATTGCTTTTCTTTGAGATCAAGGAATCATGTCCTTAGCCAAACAACATCTTTGAGAAAGTCATAGAAAATTTCAGGTTATGTGTAAAGAGGGCTGGGAGTACTTTAATTTAAGCAAGTGCCGAAATCAGACCCAAAAGGGGAAATGCATAGGGATGATAAATGGATGGATATTATCATATTAATTGGAGGCAACGAGACAAACAGCTTGTTTGTATTAGAAGAATATGCATATATAACTCAACCCATTGAACCCAACCACCTCTATAATAACCAGTCCAAACCCTATAGTTGAAATTTGAGATGGGTGTCTGAATCTACCTGGAAATTAAGGTGATTGTGGGAATCGGAAATTAATAGAAGAATGGCAGAGAGAAAGATGATATGAGGTTAGGGTGTGACTTGTGAGGAGGAGGAGTGAAACACGGCTGTCTGAAAAGAAGGCTCTCAAAATTGGACAAATCTTATCTCATCTCTAAGCTTGTTGGAAAGGGAAGGGATCTCTGGGATTTTTTTTTTTTTCTGACCCAATCGTTTTCTTTCCCCCCTTTCTAAACTAGGAATGGCCAAACACCAATAATGCTGCCATGCACGCCACGAAATATTATTCTCTCTCCCACATATATAGTATACTGTATACCTAAATTCAACTATTTAATTAATGAACTACCACCCACCACCCTCTCTCCTCCCCCAATTGCTTCTTGCACATTCCACTATTCAGTATTTACTGTCATCACCTTTTTTCTTTTTTTTTTTTGTGATAAAAAATAAATAAATAAATAAAAAGTGGGAAAATAATCAAATATTGAAAAACCACTCCAACTCCAACCCTGTAAGTAGCTCCATACCTCTTAAATTAAATGGCTCATTTTGGGTCATCCCTATACGCTTTTTCACAGTGGAGAGTTGGGTGAGAAGGACCAATTTAGAATAGAGAGGTGGTAAGAATTATTCTGCGGGCGTTGTGAGAAGTGCATGGGGGTGGGGAGGGTTCGGCAAGGCAAGGCAGTAAGGCGCCATAGATGATGATATTTTCACTTATTCAGTCATTCTCTTATCTTGTTACATGACAAGTTAAGTTAAGTAGCAGTTGGAAATTGAGAATCTCATGGGTGCCCTACTGCCCTGCCCAGCTAGCAACTGAAGGTGCTGCTGATGAAATGGCACTGGCACTGGCACTGGATTTTGATTGACTGTGTCAGGATGGATGGGAGTGGGGACCTCCCTCTAGTCCCTTCCCCCCACCAGGCCACTTGATGATTTGTTAGCCAATGGGTAGGTGCATTGCAGTAACATGGGATGTTAATGTTATCCATCCAAGTTCCAACACACATATATTCACCTGTAGAAGTAGAATCTCTTTCTTTCTTCCTCAAGATTCTTGAGTTGATCAGTAGCATACATCTTCTGACAATTTCAGTAATTTTTTTTCTCCCCCATTTGATTTTTAATTGGAAAACAGATATCATATTTTTACAAAAAATAATGAAAATTTTTCATCACGCAAAACCTTAAAAGTACTCTCGTACTTTTACATGCTTGCGGTCTTTCTTTCTATCTATCTCTCTCTCTCTCTCTCTCATTGTCATTTCTTCCAACATCAAATAGTTGAAACAGTTTCCACATCAAAACCATAATCATCACGCCTCTCTCAGCCCACACGCACCCCGTCCTTAGTCCTTCCGTTTCACACAGTACAGTCCTCTACATCAAAAACCCAACCCAACCATCACAGCCCATTATCCTGAATCCTCTCTCCCCCATTCTCAACCTCAAACATGCCCATGAACCACTTTCAAACCTTCCAGAAACAATCTGGTGGACACAACTATAAACCCATAATGGAAGCAGCAGCCCCAAATACCCCTTCCTCTAAACACAAACCCCTCCTCAATTCCTACCACCACTCCCAACCCCCTCCCATCTTCCCCACCCGTAACAACACTCTCAACTTCAACCTCAACCAAGATACCGAAGACGAAGAAGACGAGGAAATTGAAGAAGAAGAAGAGGAAGAAGAAGTTATAATAGGGGTGGAGAGACAACCCATGTTCGAGAAGCCCTTAACACCTAGCGACGTCGGTAAGCTGAATCGACTCGTCATACCAAAACAACACGCGGAGAAATACTTCCCACTCGGCGGTGACTCGGGGGAGAAAGGCTTGTTACTGAGTTTCGAGGACGAGTGTGGGAAGTCCTGGAGGTTTCGATACTCGTATTGGAACAGTAGCCAAAGCTACGTATTGACAAAAGGGTGGAGCCGTTTCGTGAAAGAGAAGAGGCTGGATGCGGGCGACGTCGTTTTGTTCCTGCGAGATCGCTCCGAGGCTGACCGCTCTTTATTGCTACGCTGTGCAGGCCCCCTGTGCAGGATAGCCCTGCGGCGGCTCCCTCTGTTTCTGTTTCTGCTCACAACAACAGACTGCCAATAATCCTGTAAGTACCCAGGGTGTTCATTCTGCGCATCCCCATCCTTTTCCATCCCATGCCCCTCCTCCTCTCCAACACCAACCTGACAGTCTTCATGCAGGTATTTTCTTCACATTGACTCACTCCCCCTACCTCCTCTTCTTTATTCTTTTCAATTTATTTATTCAAAAATAACCTAAATTGAAATTTTTTTTCATTATTATTATCGCTAATATAATCGTTGTTATTAAACAAAAAAGAGATTCTTAATACTAGTGTTTAAAGTGCGTGTGAGTCACATTCCAATTAGAAGGAGCAAGGTAAAGTATTTGAGCTTAATTAAACAGTAACCCAAATTTCAAAGTCCTGGGAGATAATAATGGAATCTGTTGCGCCCACATGTAATATATATACATATATTGCAAACTTCGAGATATACTTTTTGTTTGTGCTCTGCGACTCATATTATTAGTATTGGTAGGTGACCCAATATTTGTCAAAGTCTTTTTCCTGTAAATTAGAGCACGAGACTTGACTTCTTAATGTGATCGATTTTCATGAACCTTCTTTTGAAAGTTCTGTGAAATAATAATGTTTTACTCCAATTTTCCCAAAAAGGGCAAGAGGCTGGAGCTGAGAAATGGCACGTGTTGGTATGTATGATTGACAGGGTCGGTATGAAGAACCAAACACTGGCGGTGGGGAACCTGAAGAGACTGAGGCTGTTTGGAGTGAACTTGGAGTGTCAAATGGATGAGTCGGAACCATCCACTCCTGACGGCTGCTCCTCCTTGTCCAGCCAAGGACCGGCGGTGCACCACCAATTTTACTCTTCTTCCAACGCTTACAACTACATGGTACGCCTATACTTTTTCTCTCCAACTAGTATTATTTATTATTGTCAGTCCATTTTTTAAATTACCGGAGAGGAGGGTGGAGGGACGGGTCTCAAACAGAAAAGGTAAAAGAAGGGTAACAGGGACACATCTTTACTACTGTTGAATAGGGCATGGGAGTGTATGGAAATGGATGAGTGGGTGAAGCATCGGCAGGTATATTTGCAGGAAGCTATTATAGTCTAGTATTGTATATAGCGAAATCATAATACAATATCTGCCTTTTTTGGAGTCAATAGATATGGACCCAGTGACACATGGATCCCTTTTTCCAATTAGAAACTACAAGGAGCTTTCTAGAACCTACGAACACAACCAAAGGAAAGAAAATTTAAAAAAAAAAAAAAATTAATAAATTAATTTTATACGTTTGTTGAAACTTATTTTATTTATTTCTTTATTACATAAAAATTAAGAAATATATAAAATTTTTAGAAAATTTTATTTATGTTTGTATTTTTCATGGGTTTTCTTTTCTTTCATTTAATAATTCACGGTTAACATCAGATTGTACGCCTAGTTCCCAACCGAATGAGAGCCCAATTCTGGTCATGCCAAGCTCAGGTTGGTGGGTTTTGATCATATGCATTTCTTTTTTTAATTTTTCTGAAAAACAAAACAAAAAAATAAGTTATAAACCTACGACAACGATCCTCTGGACTATAGATTTGTTTGAATGGTTTTGCAGTGACACGTTTGATTTGCCAAATTTCTAGGCAAAGAGAAAACCCCATCAAAGGATGGATGTGAAGTGTGAAGTGGGTAATAAACATGGGGCGTATAAAAAAATAAAATAAACAAATACACTGAATGAATACCTGCTCCTCGAAACTTGAAAACAGTACTGATTGTTGCATTGTATGGTTGTAACAGGATATCAATTTCTCCCGAGACGTCAACCAGATGAGAGATCACCGAGGATAAGATCTGTGGATGTGACGTCCTGGATTTGACTTGTTGAATCCACTTGGAATGTCAAGAACGAAAAAAAAAAAAGTAAAAAAATAGAAGCTGATAACCAAAAAAGAAAGGGGAAAGAGAGAGAGAGAGAGAGAGAATCCCCTGGTTCTCAGGGAAGGCTGTGGCAGTAGAAAAGGGAAACTAGTGGAGTGAGGGACATTTAACAACGTAGAGGGTAGATAGATGGGGAAGGAGGAGGTAGAGGGGGGACCCCAATTTCCAATTAGAAACTAAACGAGGGCTGACGTGATGCGACGCCAAATGGGGGGAGTATTATTGGGTCCAGTTTAGATCAGGAATCTTTAATTTCCCACTGTTGTGATTCTGGGTCTAGATTTTTCAATCTTAATAATAAAAAAGGAGTATGGTGTGGTATGGTGTGTGTGTGTGTGTTGATGGTGGTACTAACTGATGGTGGGGAGGTGAGTGGGTGGGTGGACTTGACAGCCCCCCAGTGGGTACTACTACTACTAGCCCACTCCTCTCTCTTTCTCTTTCTCTCTCCAATCCCCTCCTCTCCATGTGTATTCCCTGTAATTCAATTCATCAGTTGTTTCTCTGATATTATGCTCTGCTGCAATTTGTAAAGGTACAAGTTTCACTCTTCACATTTTTTATCTCTTTTTCCTTTTATCTTTGTTTATTTTAGATTGTCAGATGATGCAATTATGACCATTTTTTAATCCATAAAATATCATTATGATTATGATTATTATTATTATTATTATTATTATTATTATTATTATTATTATATAAAAATATGTGAAGAAAATAAATGATGGGTGGTGGTTGTGTTGCGTACATAGGAACTGATAGAACAGGATGTAAATGAGACGTGGACCCTTGCTAGTGTCCTTGAAAATGGGGTTACCAGACTCCGAAACGAGAACACATGCAGGAGTCTGAGGAGGGGGAGGGGGAGGAGGAGGAGGAGGAGGCAATTGATGAGCTGACAATTGATATCAGGAGGAACTTGTAGCTGTCACATTGGTTTTATTAGGCTTGAGTCGCATGAGTAACATGAATTTCATGAATCATGGGTGGGTGGATGGGTGGGTGGGGGTATCAATTATCAATAAGCGCTGGCCCTGCCTCCCTACGCTTGTGTCTACCCATTCATCTACAATTCCAACTGTGCCCTATTATTGCTGACTATACATGCCTGCCTGCCTGTTTATCCAAGTGCTCTTCTCTTCAACCAGGCAATGGCTGTGGGGGATGTGTTGCTTCATTTTTATGTCATTGTTTGATGCATGCATGATGTCTCCACCTTAAAGTTAGCTTCCCTCCCCTCCAATTGCTTTGCACCTATCTCTCTATTATTGTTACCACCAATGTGCTATTGGCAAGACTAGTAAGCGCGTTAATTAGTAGGCGACGTCTTGGTGTTTTTGCTTATAGTTTGTAGTCAGGGATGTAAAGCAGGTGAAGACACAAGATGAAAAAAAAAATAAAGGGTGGGGGTGGTGGAGTCTTCCAACCGACAGCAGCATGGGAAATGTGTTATGGGCCACCAGGAAGAAATTGTCCGATCTAAATGGTTGATCAAATGAAGGTGGGTATTGAAAGGCCATGTAAGACATAAATGCCCACAGAAAACAAGTCCACCACCACATAGGTTCGGATTCTAGCTCTAATATTACCCATATGATTGACTATGAATTATTGGCTCGAATCCTGCCTTTGTCTATGTTTGGAGAATTTATACACCACCAATCATCATAACATACACAAAGTATCAGGTTGATAGTGAATTATGGGACCCATCCCTTGACGCCATGCCATGTCTTTTCGCCTCTTAAAGTCTCTCTCTATTCCCGCCCAGGCCCAATCACATGTCTCCATCCTCCATTCCTCCTCCACTCTAAACGTTGAAGTTCAAAGAAGAAGAAGAACATAAAAAACACTCTCCTCGTGCTTCATTCAACATCGAATGTAGCAAAACCATGTCCAGCTTGTAATTTATTAAGCTAAAACTCAAACACCACAGAAGAGGCCTCCAGTTGCAGAGGCATCATTCAACGATTGGTTCATTCAGGACCCTCCCTCTCCCACCTGGGTAACATGGGCTGAAAGATCAACCCCGACTTCTCGAGGGTCCATTTTCTCCCACCTAATAATGATGGAACCATTACAGGCCCCCACCTCACTCCCCCCAGGTCAGGTATGATGCTCTCTTACTGTAGTAGATGGATGAAGGAAAAGGAAATTGGAATGTCAATCCAAACCCAAGCCCAATGTTTGTCCAAAATGACAACTTGAGCCTCTGTGTGGCCATTGGCCAGCCTAAGATGTGACCTATCATCAAACCCAAGTGGTTTCAATTAGGTCATGTAGTGAGTGGACTTATTAGAAAAGGTTAGTGTACCAAAGTAGGTAGTAAAGGGAAGGTCGGAGAGGTTATCAGAGAAGTTATGGCTACAGGCATTTAGCCTAGTAATTCACGTGGTTCGTGATGCAAGTTGCAAGATATTCAAATAATATCATATGGTGGGCAGGGCAACCCGCAGAAATGAGAGGAGAGTATCACCTACCTACCTGTAGGAACAGTACGGGGTGGCTTGGAGATTAGGACATCCATTGACTCCACACAAGTCCAATGTTTGAGTGGTTCCAAGAGTGGGAGAGGGAGGGTCCCCACCCCAGGTAAGTGTGTCGTTATCATTGGGCTCATGCTAGTGGCCAATCACACCTCCTGTATAATTTGTGACTTTGTGGCTTGTGCCTTGGCGAATAAATTCAATCATTCATCCTCCCAAGTACAGTATTAATCAAAGCAAACAAGATCCCATCACATGTGAGTATTTTGTCGTCCCCATTTTTGCTTTTGCTTTTTCCATCGAGCTTTTTGCTTTTGGGGATTTGGGTCAACCTCGCCTTCCTTCCTTCACCGCCCTTTTACACCTGCCATGGAAAAAGGAACACCCTTTTTGTCAAGTAAATGAAAATCTCCCAAGGGGAAAGAAGCCACCAAGCAAATATGATGTTAGTATCAGTGGTTCGCACCGTTTAAAGTGCCTTGTCCCTAGAAGAAACAAAACGCTCGAGAGACTTCCTTTTTTTTTTGGTCCTCTAAATGCGAATTAAACACTTAAGGATTGAAAAGAACAATTCAGACGACTGCCTCTGTTTTGGAAACCAAGGTTCGTCTCATGGTGAAGAAGGATCCTTAAACAATTTCCAAAGGTATGGGTTGAGAAGACCTGGCTGAAAGCAAGGTTAATATGCCTGCAAATACTAGAAAACAAACTGAACTAACCCCACAAATGAGATTGCTTAACAAAAACCCACCAACTAGCTCCAATACATGTTTCAGAATTTTGGTCCTTCTGGTTATAAATGAAGGATATAAAAGAAAGGCTTATCCCTGCGGCAAGGAGACAACAACTAATTGTGGTGCTCCAAGGACTCTTTTCGATCTTCCAAATCCTTATCATGCAAGTCATTTTCAGTATCAGTTTTCATCTCAAGACTCTCTCTCTCTCACTCTCTCTTTCAATCATGCTAGTCCCTTTCAGTTTTTGCTTTCCAATCAACTCTTTCAGTGGGAAGGCCCAGAGTGATTGCCCACATGGGGCTACGGAAGAAGCAGGGACATGTATACTATCTAAAGCCAAGCTTTTACTCAACCACCTGCCCCACGAATCTCTCTATCAAATCATACCGAACTGATAACAGCACACAAAAATTTTATTCTCTATGAGTAACATGCCTACATCCGCATCCTTAAATTTGATGCATCTTCTAATAATATCATGGGCCTTTATACATCATAAAATACAAACAACATGAATCAAAAGCTACTACTCTGAATTTCCTTTTTAAACTACTGTCCACTGTGTTACGAGCAGTCAGGTCTGGGTTCAATGCATACTGGAAGTCTCCTGGCAGGCTATGGAATTAAATGAGATCCCTTATTATCAATGTGCAAGGATGATGCCATCAGGGAATGCAGAAAGAACATTGACCATATGAAGCATATGTTTTTGTTACTCCTAAAACTCCCTGGTTTGTGCCGTCTGCTATAAAGTATCCTCGTATAATTCATTTTGTATATAAGCACCCCCTTATGGTCTAAAATTAACTTTTTATGAGTAAAATCAGCAAACAAAAAGTGCAGTGAATATAAATCATAGAGATATTTAGAACAAGAGTTGAAGAAATCAGTGGTGGAGGTAAAATAAGTTAGAAGGGGCAAAATACTACTTATTTCAGGATTGGGAGCGCAAAAATAAGGCAAAATTCAATTGAATAATTTAGTGGTAGCTAGGTTTGCTCCTAAACTAATGGGTTCAGGTTCAAATGCTCATGGAAGTAGTTTTTCAACCCCAAATTTCAGGAAGGCCATTTGCATGCCCCTACTCCCAAGCCCTATGTGGCACGTTGAAATAGGTTTCACATAAATGATAAATCAATTAGGGCAATCATGTTTGGGACTGGCAGTGAATTTATAATTGCTTATTCATAGTTTTCAAATCTTGGTTTATACTTAAGACAATTTAGAGAAAGGTCACCTGATAAATTTCCTATAATTTGCACTTTTAAGTGAATATGTACAACCTGTCTCAGTAGTTCCCTTTCTGGACTCAGAACATCCCTCATTAAGAGGCATCATCTTGTCTTTCTGTGGAGAATCGAAATCTTCCTTTTTCTCCATGATTTGTTGTATGCCTTCTTGATACCCTTCAATGAAACTTTTGAGAGCATCCCTATAAGCAGAAGTCTCAGGCCGCTATATACCCGCTGCAAAGCTGATCTCCGTGTCTCCATTCCCCTGGCAGCCACGCTATTTATTGTGATCCCAGAAAAAGGTATAGAATCATTGTCAGAGTTCAGCACCAGAAATTTCAAGTTCAATGAACCAAAAATAAAATGACAATAGCACCCATCATACTTGTTCTATCAGACAAGTTGAACCCAAAATCTTACTGATATCATACTAACAATTTCTTCATAATCATCATAAAACAAGAAACTAGCGTATTTTCCACTGTTCAAGCAAGGAAATACAGGAATATGCTTCCATTGTGGAGTCATTCTCCACTGTAATATTATCTAAAATTATATCCAATTTCATACTAAACAATCAGTTTTGCCATTTTA
The DNA here is from genome assembly GCA_016808115.1 of Tetrastigma voinierianum. Taxonomy (NCBI): domain Eukaryota; kingdom Viridiplantae; phylum Streptophyta; class Magnoliopsida; order Vitales; family Vitaceae; genus Tetrastigma; species Tetrastigma voinierianum. Next base: position 214,496 of record JAEQBH010004106.1, read on the forward strand.
AATGGTCCATTCATCATGGCTTGCTTTTCAGCTATAGAATGTACCCAAAAGCAATAGACAACAAAAAGTTTCATTTAAATATGTAACATAAATTGAGGCAGAGAACAGTGTGCGACAAGTGAAGTGAGTAACAAAGATTCCACCCAATACAACCACCTAGTCAAGGCAAGCATATAAAAGTATTATTTACTTGTACAGTTCATTATTACCTGAACAAATTTGTTTGCCTCAGTGGAAGATAGTGTGTTTTGGTGTGCACAGTACTCTTTCATAACAACAATTGATGTACAAAAATGAACCTATTAGAAGAGAACAAGGTCTACACTGGAGCAAGGAAACTTGTTTCTCATCACAAAACTTTCCTTGTGGTTTTGGTGTTACAATTTCTTTAATAGGCAAAGGCTAGCTTCGTCAGTTACATGCTAATTGCTTTCCCTCATTCTCATTGTCATATAACAAATCCCTAAAAAGAAACATTTAGATGTGTTTGGTATAACTAACCTAATACTGAGTGACTTAAGATATTATCTGAGTGTTGCTGAAATTCGTTCACTTAAAACTTAGGTATTAATTCTCTTACATGAGTTATATGATGAAAGAAGCAGTTGATGCTGGAGTGGGAAACTTAATGAGAAATTGAAAAATGGATCACCGAGAGAACCAACTAATTGGGATTCACAAACAGTGATTGCTTTTAACTTTTGACATTAAATACCATTAAGTTATATCACCAAACATGAATAACATGCTTAATGACTCCAATAGTTAAATCAGGCCATTTCATCATATTAAATCAATAAATTGGTTTACCAAAGTATCCCCTAGAAACTTTATATATATATTAGAGTCGGGAACATGGAGCGGCCCACTTTGGCCCGCAATTTTAGGAGGGCCGCACTTAAATTTTTTAGGCCCGAATAGAACTAGGACCTAATGGCCCGGCCTTAATTGGCCCATGGCCCATTAGGGTCACGGCCGGGCTAGCCCGTTTAGCCCACTTTGCCCGAATTTTTTATTATATATTTTTTAAATATTAACTTCAAATATAAATTTAAAACATAAAATATGCTAAAATAATAAAATTTTATTTGTATAAAATCAAATAACATTCTTAAATTATTTCAAAAGTACTTTTTCAAGAATTTTTATTTTTTTTAATATACTTTGGGCTTCGCGTAGAAATGTCCCCACGCACTCCAACCTAGGAACAACCCCCTCCTCCCTATGCCCTATGCCTGTTTGAAATGATGGGCGCTCTACCACTTGAGCTAGGTATGATGGCAATAAAATTTTATTTTCAATCCCTAAAAAATGATGTTTTATATAAGATTTATATGTTTTTTTCTAAAGAATATAAGATTTATATGTTAAAACTATTTATTATTATTATTTTTAAATATCTTCCAAACATATTCTTATAAACCCATTTATATTACTATTTTGAAAATGATTACAAAATAATTTTCATTAACATTATTTGAAAAACTCGATATATAATGTTTTACAATACAATTTTATTTTTTTAATAATTGCACATGTTTCTTTATAAATATTTTTAGAAGCACTTAATTTTCTAGAAGATGAAAATATATACTTTTTTTTATTATTGAAAATATAAAATTAATATTTCAAATAATAGTTGTCATAGTGATTTCAATTATTTTAGTAAAATAAAATCATTTTCATGTGAAAATTAATTAAAATAAGATATTATTAAAAAAAAAATTAAAATACTTTATTATAAAGTCTTTTAACAACATAAAAATAAATTATAAGTATTTTAAACAAAAATTCATTTTATAAAATATTTAAAATGTTGTAAATTTATTTTTTAATGTTTTTACTATTTTGGCAAGTGGCCCATTAGGGCTGGCCCGGCCCATTATATATATATATATATATATATATATATATATATATATATATATAGACTGAGTTTGCAAACGACATTTGTAGCATCAATCCAAGAGTGTAAGGTAGGAATTTCTTACCAAGATCCTCCAATGTGGAAGGTTCTTTTTCTTTAGTTGTACTTCTTGCTCCCCTGGTTTATCTCCAGTCTCTTCACCCTTCTTATAGCTATTGGGTCGGTTCAGGATCAATATCCCGAACACAGCTCAGCATAAAGCCAGATGCTCTTCCTTCAACACCTGCAACATAATTAAACAAGGTATGCTGCATGTGGATGCCAAATTCCTCCACTGTTATTATTTTTAATTTCATATCAATTCCAGAGTTAATTATTCAAAGGTTTTACTTCTTTACAATTTTGATACACAATTTTATTGACTAAGATCTCACACTATCGCATCCCCAATGCCAATGAGGTAATCCTGGTTATGGGACTAACAGATTTTATCTAAAATTAGACTACCAATTCAGTAACTTGGATCATTCCATACTTGACTTGTAAACAGGTATCATTTTCATATTCAGTCAAGGTGATCTGTTAATTGAAAGGAAGAATGAAAACTTACATAATAATGCTCTAGCCAAGTCAATTTCCGCCGCTTCTTTATATGAGGAGGATATAGCAATGATGAAGGAAAAGCAATTTCTTTTGAGTCATAGCGAATATAATCAGGAACTTTCCTCCAAACTACCTTCAATTTCATTTTGATTTCTCATATATCTGTTAAAAAAAAAAGTTTAATGTAATCTTTTAAGCACTTCTAATCAGGTAATTGAGTTTCTATTCTAAATATAGATCAGTTGGTGTCTTATACACATGGAAATTATCATTATCAGCATCACCTAAAAAAGAAAATTTGCTCTGTTTGAGAGAAGTACAGTCCATTGATTCCACACATGAAAATACAAACATATCAATCCACCGCCATCTTTCTCCAAGGCAGGGGACAGCATACAACCAGTTCTTTTTGTCAGATAAAAATTCATGAGGATTTAAACATCCATTCTTATGTTAGAAACTTATATAACAAGTGTTGAAAGAAGTGACTAATATGGTATACAAAGAGTACATATTGAAAAGGAGCAAGAAAAACAGCAGCCACAAAACATGGTCTCAAGATATAGTCTTTCAGCAGGTAATATAAATTCCTCTTCCACATAGTGAACAATATCTAATGCTAAACTGTTAATGTGTCTGCCAATGCCAATGCATGATATAACAGAACTACAACAATATGAAATAGGATCTTTATCATCCAAGGAGCCATAGTCGAATGCGAAGAACAACAACTGAATCCAAGGCCCTGACTATGTTTACTTATTAAAAATAACATCTCTTATAAATTACTACCCAAAACACATGCTGATAAACTACTCATAAATTAATTTCATTTTCATTAATTACCAATAATAAAAAAAAAAATCATTTTTATTAATTCATCCATTTATATATTTGGGTGCAACAAATCATGAACCTCGTAAAATCATAAATCTAAGCTTACAACTATGTGAAGCATATCTAATGAATTAACTTAACAAAGGTTTATCCTAACTATTGGTTCATTCATGCATCCCTTCCTCCAATTTTCAATTTTCATTACCTACAAACATATCTTCTCTATGAAATATAGGGTGTTTCTATAGAACTCATACACTGTCATGATGTTTTTGAATATGAATCTTTAACAGTCCTTATCCCAAACCAAACTCCAGCTCCATTTAAAGACATACTCTCCACTATATCCTCAGTAATCAAACTCATTTATCACCACTCATCCATACATCTTTCCTATCCTTTCTTCTCTAGCTTGGTGCCTGTAACTTTGTTCAAACAGCTTGTTTACATGTTATTTTCCATAGTTGAACCATGATAAAGCATAAGCTCTATTTGTGATGAAAATGTTGATATAATTTGGACTCAAAATCACATTATAGCTTCCCTTTTATCAATTTGAGCATTGAATGTTCTTCTCACGTTTTTCCTCGCTCACAAGTTTTAAGGAGAATCCCATAGTAGAGTAAAAAGGGGAAGGACACCTATAATCAAAGAAGGGAAAATAGCTTAACAAAAAAGAGTTATCAATAAAAGATTTATAGTTCCGCGTGCAAGACGCAGAAATCTTAGCAAAACAAATCATTATTTAGGAATATTAAGAAGAAATCGAAAGTTTCATGGATTAATTTCAATGGACCACATTGCCTAACCAAAAATCTAGGGTTTCGATTGGTTACTAAGAACGATTAGGGAAAGAAAAGAATGTCGATATCCGAATTCTTTTTATTTAGAATTTAACATGGTAAGACCTCCATCAAATACTCCTAATACAACTAGCGTCTCTGCCGACTTTTTTTTATATTTTTAGAAACGAAACTAGAAAGAAATGTACGGTACAATCTCTTCCATTTTTTCAGCAACCATAAGAATGTACCGAGTCTATTCTACCATTCAGATCAATAGCAAAAAGAATACCAATAGCGAACGGCAATTTTGATGGCGATGGCGATGAGGGCAACGATGGGGATGGCTCCTACTCCGGATCTAGAGTTGTACCTGCCGTGAGGAGGCGGCGGTGATCTTCCGAAGGGAGTGAAGTTCCTTAACAGGTATAGCCCGACGTGTCAGTTTCCAACAATGATGGTTCCTCGTCTCTGCACTCAAAAGTGGTTGTTCTAGTCTCTTCCTCCCAATTCATAAAACCGAAAAAGAAAACGACGTCGTATTTCCTAAACGTTGAAATATAAGGGACGGGACGCCATTAGTAGAAATATCATTACCTTGTTGTAAATAATATTATACAATGCAAACCTTAGGTGAAGATAATTTTATTATTCTGTTTGTATATAGGGGGAGAGGAATTAAAAGTATTCTCTTTCTAGGAGGAGATGAAGGAAAAAAGAAAATTGAGAATTCACGCACCTTAAAAGAATGAGTTTCAGTGTGGTCATTCATCGCATGTAAATGAAACTGTCCATTTATAACACTTCCTCTTAAATGACTACAATCATGAATATGCTTTATTAAAACCTTATTCATAAAACCCAATGGGATAGAAACCTAGTAAAGAAAAATAATGGCAATATTCTTACGACAAGTATAAGACTTTAAAACCTAAACGGCGGTGAAAATAAGACGGTGATAATTAACATCATGTCATAAGCATACTCCTCCTCATGTCGATGTCATTTAGTTGGACCATTCCAATCTTATATATTTGCTTCTTGAATGTTGAAGTTCATAATGATTTCGTGAATAAATCTGCTAGATTATCACTTGAGCATATTTGTTGAACATCAATTTTGCCACTTTTCTGGAGTTCATGCGTATAAAAGAACTTTAGAAAAATGTGTTTAGTTTTATCTCCTTTGATATAACTCATTCGATTCAGACATCGTGGCGCAACATTATCTTTAACAATGTTATCGATAATTTCGATAGAGTAAGCTCGTGATAATTCTTGTATATGTCGAATCATCAATCTTAGTCATACGCATTCAAGACTTGTCACTATTATAATCTCTAACGATTCGATTTACGCTGCTACTATTGTCTCGCTTAAAAGATTTTCATGAAATAACAATTCTATTACAATTAAACACATACTCTATTTGTGATCTGGCTTTATGTGGATTTGAAAGGTATCTTTATCAACATATCAAACAATCATATTGGATTTCTTGAGAAAATAGACTATATCGGCCAGCTTTCTGTAGATACGTAATATATTGCGACATCATTCCAATGCCTTGCTGGAGCGGAAACCGGTACTCGCTAATGGGGAATTCCTGACAAAAAACTATATATGGCCAAGTATAATTAGCAAGATACATAAGTTCACCAATAGCACTAAAATATGATACTTCAAGACCAAGTAATTCTTCATCATTTCCACACGGACGAAATGAGTCCTTTATCACATCAAGTGAACAAACAACTATTGAAGAACTTAACGGGGTGTGCTTTATCCATATAAAAACGCTATAAAAATTTCTAATGACAAGTGATTGCGAAATAATACTCTAATAGGGAAATGCTCGATTTGCAGACCGAAACAAAATTTTGTTTTCCCAAGATCTTTCATCTCAAATTTCTTTTTCAAATATTTTGTTGTTTTTATGAGCCTCTTCAGGAGTCCTAACAAGATTTAAATCATCAACATACACAATAATAATTGCAAATCCGATTTTTGATTTCTTGATAAAGATGCATGAGCATATAGGGTTATTCACATACCCTTCTTTCAGTAAATACTCCTTAAGGCGATTGTACCACATGCGTCTGAATTTCTTCAATCCAAATAGATCATGGTAATTTTAATTTAAGTACATATGTCATGAGTAGCTTTGTACTATTTTCTTTGGGCAATCTAAATCTTTCAGAGATTTTTATATATATGTCATTATTTATGGATCCATATAGATAGTTGTGATAAATATCCATGATGCATATCTAACCTTTATAACGCCTAAAATACTCCTAGAATTTTATAATAAAAATTATTATATATTTCGGGTATAAATTAAGCCAACTTGGGTATTTTCCGGGAATTGTTAAATGAATATTGAATAAATGATTATATGGCTAAGAGCCAAATACAAATATTATATGCTAAATGATAATTGATTGGAACCGGAAATTTACCCAAGTGTACAGGGCAAATTTGAAATTTGTAAAATAAGGACCTAAGGGTCTAATGAAAATAGACTTAAATGTCAAAGAAAATTAAATGAGAAAGGAAGGTAAATCATGCCAAATGTAGAGAAAATGAGAAATGAAATGAGAAAAGCTAAACAAGGCTTAAAGAGGAAAATGAGAACCTAAGGGTTAAAAAAATAGAATAAGTTTAAAATGCTAATGTAAGTTAAATGAAGTAGTGGAATAGTTAAATGAGAAAATGGGAAATGGAAGTAAGGAATGAGCCAAACATGGCCTTTAGGTTAACATTTATTTAAAGACCAAAAGCTGGTCTGGGCGTGCTCATTTGAGCAAATCACGTTTTTGGGAGAGAAGAGAGGAGAAAAGGGAGAGAGAGCTAGGGCTTGGGAAAAGATCAAGTTCTAGGTGGGATTTCTTCCTACTTCTTGCTTCTAAGAGATCAAGCAACCTACAAGAGGAGATTTGAAGAGATTCAAGGTAAGAAAACAAAACCCTAACTTCATCTTTTGTGATTTTGATTCGGGGAAAACTCTAACTTAAGAAAAGGGATTTATTGATTCTAAACCACTATCGAGTTGCTTTCCACTATCGGGAGTTGTTCCTGTGGGTGTTCCATACGCATTTTTTATATGAGATGAATCGGAGGAGGCTTATCAAGAAAATGGGTGAGAATGGTGA